>OX393550.1:56740068-57062568 GCA_947650365.1 Chamaelirium japonicum
TCACTAGAGTTCAACTTGCGTTGCACTCTGGGTGGCTACGCGGGTTAATCAGATTAGGGCTGATTAACGGAACTTTCGGTGTGTCACCGGAACAGTTAATCAGGGATCCGGTTGGAGCTAGAGATCCCGAACCTTGAAGGTTCCACCCTATCATTGCGTATAGGAATTGTTCCCCGACCTAGTTGGATACGTTGGATGCGAAGTAGCGCGATGGAGCGCAATCCCGGAGCCAAAGAACCTAATTCACATGTGTTACGGGCCGTAGGGGTATTTTGGTAAATACTAAAATATGGCTCAGAACATATTGAATATGAATCTTAGATTGAGCAGAATAATTCCAGGAGCTCACAGGCGCTGACGGAACTCGATTCCGAGTAGCGCACCTCACTCAGTCTCACTTTCCGTTTTCCGCTTTTCGTGAAAGGCGTTTTCGTCCGGACTTCACGATAGACACCCGGAAGACCTAAATCCGATCCCCCCTCATCCCTATCCACCTAAGGGCCGGCCCTAGGCTCCTTAGAGTCATGGGAGACCGGCCCTATAAAGGAAATAGGGAGGGGAGGGGCCGGCCTAATGGTTCTACTCCCTCCCCTCCAAAAATCCGACCCCTAGTCCTCCTCCTTTGTGGTTTCGGCCAAGGAAAAGAGAGGAAGAAGAAGGGAGAAGGAAGAGGAAGGAAGGAGAAGAAAGAAAGGAGAAAGAGGAGGAGAAAATCTCGCGGCTCGCCATCATCTTCGCAACGGATTCCTCCGTCGGCTCGAAATCCTTGCACTCAGAGACGGGATTTCGAGGATTTTTCAATTCGCAAAGGACAAGGTGCTATCCGAAAGTTTCCCTTGCGATTCAAGTGCGGTTCTTCATCGTTCCGTAATCTCCAGATCATAGATCCATAAGGTATGATGAATCTAAATACCTAAGTAGATGCATGTATGTCTTCCGTAGATCGTAGTATGCCTCTAGGGTGTCCGCACATATGCTAAGATCATAGATTTGCATGTAGATTGTTTTGTATCACGAATTGTAATGAAACATATACCGTATGATCTTCGGATCTTTCTTTTGCTTCCGCTGCGACTCCGATACACGGATCCAATTCTAACAATTGGTATCAGAGCACGCTTTGGTGTATGTTTCATGCATGAATTCGTGAAAACATCATGTGAATATATGATGACATATGTTTTCGTCGGGGTTCGGCGTAGATCATGCATATGGATTGTGCTATGTATCATCTTTTTGCAGGTGCCGCGCTGAATAGTAATCTGTGATTGCATGCATCTTGGGGTCGGACCCCGGATTTTATTTTGCATTGATTATTATTGTGGATTTGTAAGGCTCTAGATGGGCGAGGGTGGGGGTTGACCATCCTCGGTTCCATGGCCATGTTTCTAGGATTGTCTTCTTTACTTTCTAGCAAAATTGTACACAAACGAGCACTTGTTCAGAGCGTGTTAGTTTTTCGGTCACAGAAAGAAGGAGATGATGCTACATCCAAAGTTCGGGCAAGTGGTACCATGGCGTGCAAAGACCCGGCAAAAGCGTGCATATTGGCGATGAAGGGGATCGTTGTCAGAGATCGTGCAGAACAGAAAAGCGGGATATCTTGGCTGTGCTATTCAGGTTCAGGGGTCGGACCCTGGACTTGATTCAGTTTGGATGTTTTTTTGTTGTTTCTCTTTATTTCGTATTTAGAGAACCCCGATGATAATATGATTATCTTGTGAGTTTGTCTCTAGATCAGGCTTAGGGTTAGTACTAAGCTTATGGATTCATCGGTGTCTCTAAATGCTTCTAACACGTGCGAATTCGGTGGCTAGCTAAAAGGAAAGGTGGTAACTGCCCTCGTGGTAGTTCAGGTAGCCAAGTATTGTGCACCGAGATAGACACAGTGTTAGATTTGTTTAGTGATAATTAACTAATGTCTCCATAAGAAGTATGATAACCCTAGTGGGATGCCCTTTCCCCACATGGTCCTAGCAACCAAGTTATGTTAGGATTTCACTGTGTGATACCCGTTTCTAGATGATGTTTGATGGTAGTATGAACTCATCACGATTTGGTTATGCCACCATTAGGTTGAGGTCCGGCGGAGGTTGTCGGATGTCCCTATTTGGCCAGCATCGAAACCTGTAATGAGATGAGGTCTACTATGACATCAGGCATCAAATTGTGAACGAGGCGTCATCGTAGTGGGAGTCCTTTCCACGTTGACCTTAGGCTAGGCTCCAGATTTTAGGATTATGGACAAACTAGTGAAGTATCGGGATCCTTGGAATCTATGTAATATGATCCTTGCAAGAAAGGCGAAAGCTGAGTATTCAAGGTAGGGACTATGATATTTTCCGAGAATACTAATGCTTTACGGGAAGGTTTATAATCCTAGTAGGAGCACGGTAGACCAGGGTCTAAGTCTAGGAGGTCGTGACCTTTCTAGATATACATAAAACCTCATAAAGAAGGGATGTGTAAGAGGTTCTCTCCAAAGGGGAGCCCCTGGCCTCCACAATCAACCGGCTAAGGGTCTGGGTGGGAGGTACGCAGTTCGATATTCCCACCGGGTGAGAGCTGTGTTTCTTTCCATGCTGGTTCGCCTAGTAGTTTCCTTCGGGACATGGAGGATGCCGGTGGCAGTGGGTGACGGTTTTATCCTGCACCGCGGGAGCCTATGAACCCCCCTGCCGACACCACCTAGATTTGTGGGAAGCATCCGAAAGCTTGTGTGAAGCCACTGTTGCTGCGCACGCGGGTCACATAAAGCTGGCCAAAAGGAGACTGGGAGGTCTTTCAGTTTGCCGTGGGTAATTCTGATGAAGACTGGGTCGTAAAAACCCCGTTGGCAGAAACGGTTGTATGCTCTCATCGAGATGCTGTCTCTAATTCAGGGCCGATAGTCTCAGTGCTCGAGCCCAGGGAATTTAGATTCCTGGATGTCTCCACTTGAGGTGGTGAAGACATAGCGGCTGGAGTAGACTTTATCTATTTTTAAATTCTATGAAATAGATTGTAGTAGACCCTAACTATTGCTTTAAACCATTGTTTACAGAAATCATGACCAAGCTCGACCCCCTTGCCTCCATACTTAATGATAACAAACTTACGGGACCAAACTACGAGGACTGGAAGTGTAAGCTAATGCTCGTCCTAAGGGTTGGCAAACACACAATTGCCCTAAGTACCCCTCAACCGGCCATGCCAGGACCAAGTGCAACTGAGGCCCAGTTAAAGGAATGGAAAGACTAGCTAGATGCTGATGAGATGTGCAAGTGCTACATTATGGCATCCTTGCAGACCGTCCTTCAGAAGCAAGTCGAAGACATGGCCTTTGCTTCAGACATGATGCTCTACCTGAAGGAAATGTTCGAGGGTCGTAGTCGGGTAACTCGTTACCTGACCATCAAGAAATTGGTGTCCACGAAGATGGCAGAGGGGACTTTAGTTCGGGATCATAAGCTGAAGTTGTTTGGCTATGTGAACGAGCTTGGTTCCTTCGATGTCATCTTGGATGCAGAGATCCAGACCGATATTTTCCTCGTGTCTCTGTTAGGAGCGTTTGAGGGCTTCGTTACCAACTTCAACCTTAACCGGTTGGAGATGTCTAACGCAGAGCTCCTAGCGGCGCTCCAGGCGGCAGAGGACGGGATGAAGGCAGGAGCCCAATCCCTAAATATGGAGCGGAATTCTTCTCTGAAAGCCAAGGGCAAGTTTCAAAAAAGAAAGTCTAAGAAGCCCGTGAAGATGGGCCAGGTGCAATTGCAGGTTCCCAAGCAGAATGGTCCGGCGAAGCCCAAAGGAAAATATTTCCGATGCGGCAAGAAAGGGCAGTGGAAGGGCGACTGTCGCACGGCTCCCAAGAAGGCTGAAACAGATATATCTCAAATCCATATAGTGGAATCCCTTGTAGCATCCAGTTATTCTCCAGTTTTATGGATTGTGGATTCTGGTTCCACTAACCATGCTTGCAATAATTTGCAGGGGTTCAAGGAGACAAGAAAACTGGGTGATGGGGAGATAATCCTAAGCATGGGAATGAGGCCGTGGCAGAGGCTGAAGCAGTTGGAGATGTCATCTTGCAGTTCCTTGATGGAAGAAGTTTATTACTTAGAGACATACTTTATGTACCGTCCTTGAGACGTAATTTAATTTCTGTTTCCTTATTGAATAATGAAGGTTTTTCAGTTTTATTTGATGCTTCTGGTGTGTCAATTAAATTGAATGGTTCCTTTGTTTGTAAGGGAAAGATACAGAATGGTTTCTATGTAATTAACTCCAATCATAAGCAGGATAACATAGCTGAAGCTTGTGTGATTAATTCATCTAAAAGAAAAAATCCCTCAGATAATCCAACACTCCTTTGGCATCTAAGGCTTGGACACATAGCCTCAGACAGGATTCACAGGTTGGTTAAGGTAGGACTCTTAAGTCCAAATGTTTCAGAAAGCCTACCGACGTGTGAGTCTTGCCTGGAAGGCAAGATGACTAAAAGGCCTTTCCGAGCCAAAGGTAGCAGATCTAAGAAGATATTGGAGTTGGTACATACTGATGTATGTGGGCCCATAAGTGTCCGTACCATAGGAGGCTTCGAGTATTTCATCACCTTCACGGATGATCACTCGAGGTTTGGATACATATACCTAATGCGGCGGAAGTCTGAATCCTTTGATAAGTTCAAGGAGTTCAGAGCTGAAGCAGAAAAGCAGACGGGTAAAAGTATCAAGTCTCTTCGATCAGATCGAGGAGGCGAATACCTATCGGATGAATTTATAGGGTACCTGCGTGAGCATGGGATCGTATCCCAGTTGACTGCACCAGGGACACCACAACAAAATGGTGTATTTGAGAGGAGAAACCGAACTTTGTAAGACATGGTTCGGACTATGATGAGTTATGCAACATTGCCACCTAGTTTTTGGGGATATGCCCTAGAGACGACAGCATATACTTTGAACTTTGTTCCATCAAAGTCAGTACCCCTAACTCTTTGGGAGCTGTGGTTAAAGCGAAAGCCAAGCCTACAGCACTTTAGGATTTGGGGTTGTCCAGCACATGTGCGGAAGGACAAGCGAGATAAGATGGAGTCAAAAACTAAGGTATGTCTGTTCGTTGGGTATCCAAAAGGGACAAAGGGTGGTCTATTTTATGATCCTGAGGATAGAAAGGTTGTCGTCTCGATGAACGCCGTATTCCTGGAGTATGATTATTTAATAGACCATAAGCCCACCAGTAAAGTAGTTCTTGATGAATTGTTTGGTACTGATGGGAGTACGCAGATAGAAAACGTAGTGGGAACAGATACCACTAAGATTAACGGTACTGTAGAATCTACTCCTAAGGAACCACCGCAGGTTCGTCGCAGTGGGAGGACCACAAGTGCTCCTGATAGATACATTGGAGAAGCCTTTATGGTTGATCCAGAGTTTCAGGAGAATGATCCTCTGAACTATGACGAAGCGATGGTATCCACTGACCATGCAGCATGGCAGGAAGCCATGGAGGCAGAACTGACATCGATGTCCCAAAATTTGGTCTGGACACTTGTAACACTACCTCACAACATTAAACCTGTTGGGTGTAAGTGGGTGTACAAAAGGAAAAGAGGCCCGGATGGTACCGTTGAGACTTACAAAGCTCGACCAGTCGCTAAGGGTTATACCCAGCGAGAAGGGATCGACTATGACGAAACTTTTTCGCCAGTGGCTATGCTTAAGTCTATCTGGATCCTCTTGTCCATTGCAGCCCATTATGATTGGGAGATCTGGCAAATGGACATCAAGACGGCATTCCTCAACGGGGATTTGGAAGAAGACATCTACATGTCTCAGCCTCCAGGCTTTGTCGCAAAAGGTCAGGAAGGTCTGGTGTGCAAGTTGCAAAGGTCCATTTATGGACTGAAGCAAGCATCCAGAAGTTGGAACATGTGTTTTGATCAGGCTATCCAGTCTTATGGATTTGAACAATACATGGATGAACCATGTGTTTATAAAAGGAGCGATAAGACTGCAGTAGTTTTTCTAATGCTTTACGTGGACGATATCCTGCTCATCGGAAACGATGTTGGAATGTTATCTACAGTGAAGGTGTGGTTATCCTCTCAATTTGACATGAAAGACCTGGGTGAAGCGAGTTATGTTCTGGGGATCAAGGTAACTCGAGATCGCTAGAACAAGATTCTCTCGCTGTCACAATCAGCCTACATAGATACTATCTTGGTCAGATTCAGTATGCACAACTCCAAGAAGGGACTGGTTCCATTCAGACATGGAATGAAGTTGTCCAAGGATCAGGATCCTAAGACTCCTGAGGAGAGGGCAGAGATGCAGAAGATACCTTATGCTTCGGCAGTAGGGAGTCTGATGTATGCCATGTAGTGCACGAGACCAGATATATGCTATGCAGTAGGCATGATGGGCAGGTATCAGTCAAATCCGGGTCCAGGGCACTGGACTGCTGTGAAAAGTATACTCAAGTATCTTCGTAGGACGAGAGATTATGAGTTAGTTTACTCTTCACAGGAACTGATACCGATTGGATATACGGATTCTGACTTTGCGTCAGATCCAGAATCTAGGAGATCGACGTCAGGGTTTGTGTTTTCATTAGGAGGAGGAGCTATCAGTTGGAGGAGCGTGAAGCAGGGATGCATCGTGGATTCGACGACAGAGGCTGAGTACGTTGCGGCGTGCGAACCAGCTAAGGAGGCGGTGTGGCTCAAGAAGTTCCTTACGGATTTAGGATGCGTACCGAGAGCTCAAGATCCTATTATCCTTTACTGCGATAATAGTGGAGCGGTAGCACAATCCAAGGAGCCAAGATATCACCAGAAGAGCAAGCATATCGAGCGGAAATACTACATAATCCGGGACTTGCAGAAGCGAGGGAAGGTAGCAGTGACTCAGGTGGCGTCTGCAGATAACATGGCGGACCCTTTCACAAAGGCATTACCGACCAAGGCTTTTGAGAAGCACGTGGATGCCATGGGAGTTAAGACTGTTGTTCCCCGCTAGGCCAAGTGGGAGATTGTTGTAGCTCGTGTGTCCTTAGCGTGGATTTTCTGTATTAACATTAATAAAGATGACTTTGGTTATTGCTTTAATTATAATACTACTCTGGTATATGATAATACTCATATAATAAAAGGACCCTAGGGAACACAGTAGGCCGCTGAGGCGCATGGAGGATCCATGCTTGGGAGACCCAGTGGACCAGTTCTGTGTAGACCTAGAACTAGTTCACAGCTTAGGTGATGTCGGTCGCTTCACCGAGAACAAGTTGTTGGCAGGTAGAGGATGTGGTGAAGTCTCCACCACGGGAACGTGGGATTCCCATTCACCTGACCAAGCACGATGATCGTGTTGAACAGGAACCAAGACGGTGCACAGTTCAGTGATTCAGACACTGGTGCAGAAACCGTCTTACTACTATAGATAATATGTCCTTAACCCTGAGGGACCATGCTCACTGGGCCAACCAGTTGAGAGGTTCTTTGATGTGCCAACGTGTGCGGACCTTCCATAGTCCAATACCACGGTACGTTGGGTTACCCGGCTGGCACTTGAGTGACATGTAATCCCTACAGGTTATCCGACGTCCAGTGTTGGATGGGTGCGTTTTGATGAGTCAATCTGTCCACACAGTTAACCCAGGCCTGGTGGTTGTCAGTATGACTGATGATGTTTCGGATGCTAGGCATAGCACCGGAAGGTGTGTGGTGTTATAGATGACAAGTCATCAAACCCTAGTCAGATGATCCATCGGGATCTGACGGTGCTCCCCACCGCCCGAGTCGTATCATGGCACCAGTAATAGGAGGGACTGAGGATTATCGGAGTATAGTAGAGAACAGGGTTACAAGAGAGTAACATAAGTTTAGGATCACTAGAGTTCAACTCACGTCGCACTCTGGGTGGCTACGCGGGTTAATCGGATTAGGGCTGATTAACGGAACTTTCGGTGTGTCACCGGAACAGTTAATCAGGGATCCGGTTGGAGCTAGAGATCTCGAACCCTGAAGGTTCTACCCTTTCGTTGCGTATAGGAATTGTTCCCCGACCTAGTTGGATACGTTGGATATGAAGTAGCGCGATGGAGCGCAAGCCCGGAGCCAAAGAACCTAATTCACATGTGTTACGGGTCGTAGGGGTATTTTGGTAAATACTGAAATATGGCTCAGAACATATTGAATATGGATCTTAGATTGAGCGGAATAATTCCAGGGGCTCACAGGCGCTGACGGAACTCGATTCCGAGTAGCGCACCTCACTCAGTCTCACTTTTAGTTTTTCGCTTTTCGTGAAGGACGTTTTCGTCCGGACTTCACGATAGACACCCGGAAGACCTAAATCCGATCCCCCCTCATCCCTATCCACCTAAGGGTCGGCCCTAGGCTCCTTGGAGCCATGGGAGACCGGCCTTATAAAGGAAATAGGGAGGGGAGGGGTCGGCCTAATGGTTCTACTCCCTCCCCTCCAAAAATCCGACCCCTAGTCCTCCTCCTTTGTGGTTTCGGCCAAGGAAAAGAGAGGAAGAAGAAGGGAGAAGGAAGAGGAAGGAAGGAGAAGGAAGAAAGGAGAAAGAGGAGGAGAAAATCTCGTGGCTCGCCATCGTCTTCGCAACGGATTCCTCCGTCGGCTCGAAATCCTTGCACTCAGAGACGGGATTTCGAGGATTCTTCAATTCGCAAAGGACAAGGTGCTATCCGACAGTTTCCCTTGCGATTCAAGTACGGTTCTTCATCGTTCCGTAATCTCCGGATCATAGATCCATAAGGTATGATGAATCTAAACACCTAAGTAGATGCATGCATGTCTTCCGTAGATCGTACTATGCCTATAGAGTGTCCGCACATATGCTAAGATCATAGATTTGCATGTAGATTGTTTTGTATCACGAATTGTAATGAAACATACACCGTATGATCTTCGGATCTTTCTTTTGCTTTCGCTGCGACTCCGATACACGGATCCAATTCCAACACATGCTATGCTGCGGCATGCGGTACGTGCGGCACCGCACCGCAGCCGTCTGATGCACGCGCTACGTGCATCGCATGCACGCAGCAGTGCATCAGACGGCATGCGGTAGGTGCCGCACTTACCGCATGCCGCATTATAGCATTTCTCTCTCTTTCTCTCTCTCTCTCTCTCTCTCTCTCTCTCTCTCTCCCTCTGTATATATATATATATATATATATATATATATATATATATATATATATATATATATATATATATATATATATATATATATATATATATATATATATATATATATATATATATATATATATATATATATATATATATATATATATATATATATAGTAGTGATACATTGCGGCGAGAGTTAGTGTGCGGCCGGCCGGGAGGCGTACGGACCGTCCGATCAACCGATCCAACGATCGGGATTCATCCCCTCCACCGACCGCAGCTGTTACTGTGGCCGACACAGTAATTGCGATTTCGGTGGGGGGTTGAACCCCGGCCGTCTGATCGACTTGAATCGAACGGCCCAAATCCTATCCGCCCGGTTAAAAATTATATCCGTTCAATCGAATGATCGAACAGATGAGATCCCGTGAGAAACAATCGAATAGGACAAAAAGTAATGATTACAATCATTACTTTTTGTTCTATTCGATTGTTTCCCATGGGTCTCATCCGTTCGATCATTCGATCGAACGACTATAATTTTTAACCGGGCAGATAGGATTTGGGCCGTTCGATTCAAGCCGATCGGACGGCCGGGGTTTATCCGGACCACCAAACCCGGGGCGAAAAGAATTTGGGCCGTTCGATTCACGCCGATCGGACGGCCGGGGTTCAACTCCCCCATCAAAATCGTTGTTACTGTGCCCGCCACAGTAACAGCTGCGGTCAGTGGGGGGATGAATCCCGATCATTGGATCGGCTGATCGGACGGCCCGTACACCTCCCGGCCAGCCACACGAAAGCCGCACACTAACCCCCGCCATAATGTATCACTACTATATATATATATATATATATATATATATATATATATATATATATATATATATATATATATATATATATATATATATATATATATATATATATATATATATATATATATATATATATATATATATATATATATATATATATATATATATATATATATATATATATATATAATATTTCAGGGTTTTATTGAGGGGACAAATATTTAATTATGTCGAGAGACAAACCATAAGAGACAAACATAGCCGTTCATTGTTGTTAGGGTGAGTGCCATTCACTTGGAAGAGATAGGTTAACAGCTATGATTGATCCGACCAGCCCTCCAAAAATGGAAGGTGATCGTGTCCGTCTGGATTAAATGGACAGCTGTGATTATACTGTGGGTTAAAAATGGAAGATGATGATACCCGTCCCAAATTCAATCACCAGCCATGTTGCCAGATTTGGACTAACCTGAAAAAATCACAGTTGTTCATTAAACATGATCTTCTCTCTCCTTCCTATTTTATCCAGACCCGTTCCTGATTTCTCTCTCTCTCTCCCCCCGATCCTCTCCTTCCCATCCTCCACTTCGGCTCTGCCGGTGTCAAGGAAGAAAAGGGGGAGAGAACGAGCTCCTCCTCCCCCGGATCTGGAGCAGCAGCCGAGGAAGAAGAGGACGGGGAGGGCACGAGCTCTTCCTCCGCTGGATCTGCAGCAGCGGTCGAGGAAGAAGAGGAAGGGGGAGGGATCGACACCTCGTCCCCCCGATCTGCAACAGCAGCCGAGGAAGAAGAGGAGGGGGAGGGCACGAGATCACAGTCGTCCGTTAAAAACAGCTCAATCTCCGCTCTCTCCTCCCTATTTTATCTCGACCCTGACCCCGACCCCCACCTCCACCGTCTTTCTCTTTCTCCCCGGTGGCCTAGGGTTCAGGCCGTCGGAGTCCTTTTGCACTGCACCCAGCCTCGATCTTGCCATCTGAGTCTTATAGTGTGCACTTAGCCTTGATCCAGCGCTCGCTGCTCCCAAGCCCTAGAAATGGGGATCCCCCTCCCCCACCTCCTATTCACCGAGAAGCCCTCGATGGCCCCTTCCCAACTGACCCGACCGCCACCGCCGCCCTCACCCAGGACAATCTGAAGTGGATCGCCGCTCACCGTGCCGTCGACATGGTCGAATCCGGCATGGTCCTCGGCCTCGGCATCAGCTCCACCGCCTCCTACACCCTCGACCGCATCGGCGACCTCCTCCATCATGGCATCCTCACCGACATCGTCGGCGTCCCCACCTCCAAGAAAACGGAGGCCCACACCGCGGCCATCGGCTTCCCGCTCTACGACCTCAACGCCCACCCCATCGACGACCTCTCCATCGATTGTGAGGACGAGGTCGACCCCTGCCCCATATCCCCCCTTCGTCTCTCTCTCTCTCTCTCTCTCTCTCTCTCTCTCTCTCTCTCTCTCTCTATCTCTGTATCAGTTCGGTGTCGCAAGGTGGATGCCGCCCTTTACTTTTTTCTTTTTTTTTTTGGTTTCCTCCTTTACTTTTTTAATTGTTGCAGGTCTTGAATCAAAGCTTTTTAATGCTGATTCAAAATTGTGAATCAACGCTTTTTAATGCTTTTTTAGAGTAAGTTTCTTGATTGTGTGGTTTCGTGAATCACTATCTTCATGTCATCGTTGACAACCTCGGACCCGGCTTCGATTTCTTCTGCAGTCATGCGGAGAGAAGAGCCAGTGCCGCCCGCAGCCCCTTCGATTTCTTCTGCAGTCACACGGAGAGGGGAGCCGGTCGCTACCCACAACCCCTCCGTCCACCAGGGCAAGAACCTTTCTCTCTCTCTCTCTCTCTCTCTCTCTCTAAAAATGGAAGACTTGAAAGAGTTCTCAGCCATCCCCAAGTAAAATTTGTGTTTTCATGTTCATCATGTTTTAGCTGAAAACACTATGTGTTATTGTATTGTGATATATACACTTGAATTTAGGTCACATTCAGGCAAACACCTATAAGGTTATACTAACGTTATTAAAAAGAACAAGGTACAAGAAAAATTCAATCAGCATCCTCTACAGGTAAGACTACTAATGATCCACTTACTCATGAACTCTTACAAGTAAGACTACTAACGATCCAAGCCTTCCGATCAGATCAGGCAGACGGCTGAGATTAGTCCCCAATCCAACGACTTAAAAGACTTCAACGAAAAGAGAATCGCGATCGACCTCTCTCTCCTCAGCGCGAACGAGACCCCGATCAGACTCTCTCTCCTTTGCGCCCTAACAACACTCCCTCCCTCTCGGACCGGTGATTGGCTCCCTCTTCAACCGGTGATCGGACTCCGGCTTCCTCTTCGATCAGTGATCGAACTCTGTCTCCCCATTTCCGGCCACGTCCCCTCCTTCTCCTTCGTCACAGGCCATCCCTTCCCCTCCGTCAAGCCACCCTGCTGGTGAATCGCACTTGCCTCGGGGTGCCTGCCGGAGGAGGTGAGTGCAATTTACCGGCGGGGTGGCTTGACGGAGGGGAAGGGGTGGCCTGTGACAAAGGTGACGACTACGACCTGAGACGGAGGGGTTGAGGATGGCATGGCGAAGGGAACGACGACCGGAGATGGGAAGGAATGGCCTGATCATCATGGCGTCCGACAGAGAGATCTCCTTCTCTCCGATCGGCCGGCGCGGAGGACAGCGAGGTCGCTGAAGTATTAATGTCACTGGATTGGGGACTAATCTCAACCGTCTGCTTGATCTGATCTGATGGCTTGGATCATTAGTAATCTTACTTGTAAGAGTTCATGAGTGAGAGTATCCCTCCCCATATATATATATATATATATATATATATATATATATATATATATATATATATATATATATATATATATATATATATAGAGAGAGAGAGAGAGAGAGAGAGAGAGGGTCGGGTTCCGCAGCCAACTGTTATGGTGCCAACATCGATGCCAACACATTCATAGAGGTTCATAGAGGTTTTGAAATTTGCTAAAATTTGGTGAAGTTGATCACCCTACTATAAATAGCATACCCACAAAAAATTAGAACATTCTAAAGCTTTTTGGTGCGTCAAATGATCATCTTCAAATTAACGGTTGGCATGGATGATCGATAAAGCTTTTCACATTTGACGCACTTAGAAATTTTAGAATATTCTAATTTTTTGTGGACTTGCTATCTATTGGTAGGTGATCATCCTTACCAAATTTCGGCAAATTTGAAAACCTCTGAGAACCTCTATTGATGTGTTGGCACCGATGTTGGCACCAAAAGTGTTGGCAGTTGATCATGATCCATATATATATATATATATATATATATATATATATATATATATATATATATATATATATATATATATATATATATATATATGAGGAATAGGATGCTGCCTATCAAAGCAGCGTTTTTTGCTGCTTTGATACATTGTTTGACCATCCTAGAAGTTTTGGAATTTGATGAAATTTGGTGAGGGTGTTGTCTAGGGTAAGATGATCATCCTCACAAATTTTCATCAAATTCCAAAACTTCTAAGAGGGTCAAATGGTCGAAGCAAAATCTGCAGATTTTAACGGTGACTGTAGATTTTGCAGATTTTGCTTCGACCGTTTGACCCTCTTAGAAGTTTTGGAATTTGATGAAAATTTGTGAGGATAATCATCTTACCCTAGACAACACCCTCACCAAATTTCATCAAATTCCAAAACTTCTAGGATGGTCAAACAATGTATCAAAGCAGCAAAAAATGCTGCTTTGATAGGCAGCATCCCATTCCTCTATATATATATATATATATATATATATATATATATATATATATATATATATATATATATATATATATATATATATATATATATATATATATATATATATATATATATATATATATATATATATATATAAGGAATGCTACAGTGAGCTGTGAGCTGCCATTTCAGAAAGTGAGCTGCGGGTATTTTGACCCCCCTAGAAGTTTTGGAATTTGATGAAATTTGCTGAGGGTGTTGTTTAGGGTAAGATGATCATCCTCACCAATTTTTATCAAATTCGAAAACTTCTCGGGTCATCAAATGGTAGATGCAAAATCAGCCATCCGCAGTCACCGTTAAATTTGCAAATTTTGCTTCTACCATTTGATGAGTCTAGAAGTTTTGGAATTTGATAAAAATTTGTAAGGATATCTTACCTTAGACAACATCCTAAAAATATTTCATCAAATTCCAAAACTTCTAGGGGGGTCAAATCAATCGCAGCTCATTTTCTCCCCCGGCAGCTCACAGCTCAACGTATAGGGTCAGGATCAATGGACACTGTTTTTGCACTCAATTTTTTACATCAATTTTCAAATGATTAGATAGAGGTTTCAGAAGTTGTTGATTTTTTGTGAGCTTAATCACCTTGTCTTAGATAGCACATCCTACAAAAAATCAGCACATTCTAAAACCTCTAAGAATATCAAATCTAAAAGGTTTTGTCGACCGTCCATTTTAATCGTTAATTTGAAGAGCACATTTGACAAGCTTAGAGGCTTTAGAATGTGTTGATTTTTTGTAGACGTGCTATCTAAGACAAGGTGATTATGTTCACAAAAAATCAACAATATCTGAAATCTCTATCTAACGATTTGAAAATCGGTGTATGCCGCATTATAGCATGCCCCATGCTTAGATGCGGCCCGCGTTCGCAGCCGTCCGATGCACCAACCGCGCGCATTGAATGCACGGTGTGGTGCATCAAACAACTGCGGACACGGACCGAACGGATCGCAGGACCGCACCTAAACATCCCCATATATATATATATATATATATATATATATATATATATATATATATATATATATATATATATATATATATATATATATATATATATATATATATATATATATATATATATATATATATATATATATATATATATATATATATATATATATATATATATATATATATATATATATATATATATATATATATATAGGGGGCGGGGATGCTGGACCTGAGGTGCAGCAAGAACGATGCACCTCAGGCTTGTTTACCAACCTAGAAGTTTTGGAATTTTATGAAATTTGGTGAGGGTGTTGTTTAGGGTAAGATGATCATCCTCACAAATTTTCATCAAATTCCAAAACTTCTAGGGGGGTCAAATGGTCGAAGCAAAATCTGCAGATTTTAACGGTGACTGCGGACGGCTGATTTTGCTTTGACCATTTGACCCCACTAGAAGTTTTGGAATTTGATGAAAATTTGTGAGGATGATCACCTTACCCTAGACAACACCCTTACCAAATTTCATCAAATTCCAAAACTTCTAGGTAGGTAAAACAATACCTGAGGTGCAGCGTTCTTGCTGCACCTCAGGTCCAGCATCCCCGCCCCCATATATATATATATATATATATATATATATATATATATATATATATATATATATATATATATATATATATATATATATATATATATATATATATATATATATATATATATATATATATATATATATATATATATATATATATATATGGGACGGGGAGCCTGGACCTCAGGTGCAGCGTGAATGCTGCACCGGAGCCGCTCCCCGCGCGCCACCTGTCCCAAAACCCGGCCGGATCCCGTATAAAACCCCGGGACGAAACATAGCCGTCCGATTCTTTCGATCGGACGCCAGATCCGGTCGCCCGACTGCCAAATGCACGGGACGAACCACAGCCGTCCGATCGGTTTCCCCAGCCGTCCGTCCGCCGTCTGATCCGTGCAGCGCACCCCTGCCCCGTATATATATATATATATATATATATATATATATATATATATATATATATATATATATATATATATATATATATATATATATATATATATATATATATATATATATATATATATATATATATATATATATATAGAGAGAGAGAGAGAGAGAGAGAGAGAGAGAGAGAGAGAGAGACATTGCGGCGGGTAACATGCGGGCTTAACGTGCGGCACCCCCTTCGGGGGTATTTTCGGGATTTTTTTTTTTTTTGGGGATTGATCACCCACCCTTGGATTGGACACACAAAAAATTTCAGCCCGATCCAAGATCTATAGGCCGTCCAAATGTGTTGATCAAAATGGCAAAAAAATTGAACGACCGATAAAAGATCAACACATTTGGACGGCCTACAAGTCTTGGATCGGGCTGAAATTTTTTGTGTGTCCAATCCAAGGGTGGGTGATCATCCCCCAAAAAAAAAATCCCAAAAATACCCCCGAAGGGGGTCGCCGCACATTAAGCCCGCATGTTAGTATAATCGGAGGAAATGTGGGGTTTCTCCTTCCTCTCGCTCCCGGAAGAAAAGTTTGTCCCCTCTGAAGAGGAAAGACTTTTCTTTCCTTTAATGAAATTTTTTAGTTACCAAATGAGACCTAACAAGTGCCGCCCTAACTGCACAGGTATGTCCCCGATCACATAAACAAAATAAAATATAATCAAATAGCCGACAAGAACAGGCTAGAGACGAACGATTGGAGATGAATCTCTCCAAATCATTCCATTATTTGTCTCAGTAAGAAGATAGCCCACATTATTGAACATCCTGAATTAAGTTCGAAATATAGTTCACCAAATTAAATAATTCTCCTTGATCTATATTTCATCACCCTCTTTCGCATCTTCATGGTGTGCACCAAAAGCCCTAAATCCACGATAATAGCAGCAATTTCATATACGATTCTTATATAAAGATACTAATAATATACCTTTCTAATCATTGGGCATCCTTGTTTTCAATATACCATGATGAAATCCTTTTGTCAAGAAAAATAAAATTGTCAGGGATGAAATACCTCCCCCAAAACATGAATGGTCAGACCACAAGGCCCGAACCCTGGGCATGTTCAACAGCCCAAAGTTCAACACCAGTACATCTGCAATTTAGAAGATCTATACAAGACACATGCCCAAGCATCGGAATCCGAAGTACAACACCTGAGCTACGATGTTCTACGATCTCCCAATCGATCATGGCCTGCAGAGGAGTCGGATCACAAGCTCGAAATATGGTCGGATCCGGCATCAGAACAAACCATGGAGCTCTCCAGATGAAAGGCAAACGACTCGGCCAATCTGCAGGCATCTTGCACCCTCAGCCGAGTCCCCTGCTGGCCGACCACAACTGCCGCAACCCTAGAGGCCAGCATGCCCATGCCTTTCAGGTCGGACGCCCCTCGAAGAATACCGTACAAGATACCCGATGCATATGCATCACCCGCCCCACAGGTGTCTACAGGCACGCACGGGGATGGTGGTATGTATATCGCCTCACCTTTTACACCTATGTAAGAACCCTGCGGGCCGTCCGTAACGGATACGAGTGGAACGAAGTGGCTCAAGTGTCTCGCAGCGGACATGGGACTTTCCTTTCGGGGCGACTCGCAGAGGGCTTTTGCTTCGCCGCTGTTGGCAAACACGATATCCGCGTAGTTTCCAATGATTTCCCTGCAGCAAAGATTTAGATACGGTGGTAAGTCGACACATCTCTGTTCGATAATGGAAGATCATACATCACTATTTACAGTGAGTGCATATGGACACAACTGATGGTCGATGCAAATAGGATCAGCATTCGGTTTAACTTGAAAACATCAAGAGATTCTAGAGAGAGAACATTCTTAACATTCCCAGTATCTTCGTTTGATGCGGCTTATGCATATACATCTACAAGTTTTATACGAGTTTTGCCATCTTCGCCGCCGAAGGAGCGGGGAAAAGGCATTCTAGTAAAAAGGCTAAAAAGGGTGGTGTTCATGGTGAGAGTTACCTTGCATTTGCCGATGAGCAACAGAGACACGAGAATAGGGAAAGAGGTGGAAAGGATGCATGGTGGAAGTTAAGGAGGAAAGATGCCGTGTTAGTTGTATCTGTTCCCATGGAAATAGGTATTTATGGTGGCAATGGTGATGATTGGGAAAGAAATGGTGTGGTCATGGTGCTGGTGGGTATTCTAGTGGTAGGGGAAAGAAATTTTGTGGCAGTAGTCAGTTGGAGAAGAGGGGATTGTGGCGGCACAACTGTGTGCATTCCGCTAGCGATGAGATGCTATAGTTGTGAGGGGGGCTTAGAAGTAAGTTTACGCACATGCTACACCTTGACAATACCAATGTTTTGAATCAACAAATATGATTGAAGAATAAATGTGATTTATCAATGGAGATTATGGTGAAATATATGCAAATACCAAGACTCACAGGGATATATATTATATACACAGATTAAAAAGATTCAGAGATAATGTAAAAACTCTTAAACATAATATCCACCACATAGTTATGTCTACAAAACTAAAGATAGATAAAATGATGTTGGAATGTGGTGTCAGGTTCTCTGGAGCACGACCAGTGTTTAAAAAGGCGTTTGAGGCTTAAGCCTCGAGGCCCGCCTCGAAGTGAGGCGGTCCTGTGTTGCCTCGAGGCGCACGCCTCAGCAGCTACATATAAAAACCCTACACCTCTGCATCAAGTGGTGTATGCCTTTGTCCGAGGAGCGCCTCAAGGCGTTCGAGACGTAAGTCTCGTGCTCCAAGCATGAAACATAGGGCGGGGAGGGGTTAAAACCAATGTTTGGTGTGGAAGGGGCACAAAGGGTTTGATATGTAAATCGCCCCCATGGGCCCTTTTTAACCCATTGAAACCTCCTAAACCATTTTAGATCTTTTTATGTTTTGAAACCCCTTTACCTCCAAAAACCCAAAATCAAGATTTAATGCTCATTTCTTTTCTGATTTTAATTCCGAAGTTGTATTCTTCTTCTTTGTGGATTGTCTACCAACTACAAGTGAGAGATCAAGTTTAAAGGTATAGATCATGATCTTGCTTCTTCTACTAGTTTTTTCTATGATTTTTTCTTTGTATTTTACCATTTCATGTATTTGCATCATTATTTTTTTTTTGAATCTTGACAATGTTAGTCCTATATTCATATTTTATTGTTTGTTATTACTTGTTAGTTGCTACTTTAATTATTATCTTGAATATTAAAGAATTAAACGTGTTTGAGCAATTTGACTTTTTATTTTGTTGTTAAATTACTCGAGGAGTGCTCAATTATGTCATATAAGATATTTTCTAATACATTGTGATTTATTATGCATATCTAGTTCAATTATTATTACACATTCAGTAATAGTATTTATTCTGAAATTTTTCTTCTTTAATTTTTTTTTTACCAAAACGCCTCAAAAAAATTTGAGGCTTACGCCTCGGTGCGCCTTGAGGCTTACGTCTCGCCTCTCTAAAGGAAAAACGCCTCGATACGCCTTTCGCCTTTTTAAACATTGAGCACGACCTTCCAAATTTTCTGTGCAAGGACACATTAACGAGTGACACGTGTCCGGAGAGTCCGAATAGACTGAATAATCTCACAAGGGGATATACATCTTGGTAAACCTTTTCTTGGAGAAGAGGGATCCGGTAACACAGGTTCGATGGAGTGTGATTCATGCATTAGAGTCTAGGATCTTCACATGGAATACATGAAAGGACATACTACAGGTGTGAGGATCTCAAGAAGCTCTACAGTAACAACAAAACAATAGCAACACCTTGTCCCATCAAGATGGGACCAAATATAGAGAATAATTTATATCAAGAAGGCTCTACAAAGGGATTGAGTAAAATTTTACGATCAACTATCAACCTCCAACAATCTATGACTTGATCGTGGATCCAAGGAAGGTTAGACAAAAGAGGAGCCTCAAATGAAACCTGAAGGCTTGTTAGTTAGTAGGAACACCTACACTATTGGTTATGCAATTGGAGATTGTGCAGCCAGAGAGAAATCTTCCATGGTTTCTTTATACTTGCACAAAGTCAACATGAAGAGGTCAGAAGGTAAGTTTTGATATAGTGAATTGCATTAATCTCTAAGAGTATCTCCAACCGGACTGCATATCTACAATTTGGAGGTGGGAGCTCCACCAACCGGACTGCACCCACCAATAAATATGCAGCTGATCCTTTTGGTCTCCATATTTGCAGGTTTGGGAGAAATATGCAGCCCCTCCCCAAAAACACTATTCAGCCCCTTTATTTACCTAAACACCCCTCAAAAGTCAATATCCTTTAACCTAATTCCACTTGTATCATTTGGGATAAATACACTAATTATTTAAACTCGATGTACGTTTAAATACACTAATCCATCTTTTACAAAAATTAAATTGTTGGAAAGGTCTCACCGATACCTTTAAAATGAGACTAATATTGAATAGTTTTAGTGATAATTTTATATTTTCCATTAGATTATTACTTTATTTTTATAAAATTTTATTTAAATGATTTTTGTGTTAATGTTTTACTTGTCATTAAATTATTTTTGTTAATATTTAATGAGTTTTGAAAGAATATTGTATGATTCAAAAAAGTAATAAAATGGAGACTGAAATCGAGGGGGGCAGTTGGAATTCAAACCCCTCCAAAAAAGCATCTCCTCCAAATATGTAGCATTGGTTGGAGATACTCTTAAGACACTAAAAATCATTTTTGAGAAGTTCTAATACGATATTGAAAACCACTAGTAAAATGATTAAAGAAAAAAACTCTACTATTTGTTTTCTCAAGTAGATAACTTGACTTTAGCACCTCTCTTAAGAATTAAGCCATTCTCTCGTTGATAATATAAGATACCTTTTCCCCGTATGACCCACCCTAGAAACAAAATGACAGATACCACAGAGAGCATGGAGTGAAAGATCTCAACAAAAATGAAAACATATTTAAATGTAATCCAAAAACAGATCAATGATATTCAATAAAAAAAGACAATCCATTAGACAATGATGTTAGCATATCAAATAAGAAAGAGGTGTAAAAAGTAAAAGTTCTCAGCTTACCAAAAATGATCATAACTTCTCTCAATGCAGGACACATCAGATGCAGTAACAGCAATAAGTGCACCGTTTTTGTGAGCATCCATGCATGCTCTCAAGATAGTTTGAGTTGTATGCGGAAGTCCAATCAAGTAACCTTCTATGACAAGTATATTTGTTTTCGAGATTATGCTAGCCAAACTTGGGTCATAATCAACTATTGATGACGTGCCCTGAAGAAGCATAAAGAAGAAAGTATCAGTGTTGGACAATGAAAAAGGCTAGGAATCAATAAATTATGTCAAGGCTTTAATCACTTGTAACAAGCATAGGCCTTAGGACAAAAAGAAGAAAAGCTAGAGTTTGAAGACCAACAAAAACAGAGAAGCATTATTCCAATGATATGGGTTTAGTTACATTGATCCTTCCTCACCATTCATTCTTTGTTAGAGAAGAGTAAAGTTAGGAGTTCAACTCTCAAGAGCTTCATAGAGATTTACACATTTATAGAAGTTCCAAGACTTCACATACAAAACATCGCAGATCTGAAGAAATAAAGTAACTGCACCTTTACAATTGTTTTTTTTGAAGAATTCCCTCTTGTGTGGTGGGGGGGTTTGGCCTAGACCCCTACCAATTTATTGATAATAAAAGTAGGGGGAAAAGAAGCAAAAATTACAACACAAATACGAGTAATTCTAAAACCGGTCTTTGACAGTGCCTAAAAGGGGAACATACCAAAGCTTCAGTGTCTCCTCTATACGCCTCACCACCTCAGGGACAACCACCGGCATATGCTAGAAACCCTCCTATTCCTTTCTAGCCAAATACTCCAGCAGGTTGCCATAACCACAATGTCCCAAAGTTTCCTCCAGTCAGCTGGGATTCTCATTTTCCTCCAAAGAGGCCATAGGGAAAGGATAGATGCTGGGTGGCCCCTCAGCCGCAATTTGTTTTTAAAATGGTCCCAGATTGGTCTGACAAAAGAGCAAGAAAGAAACAAATGAGAGCAGTTCTCCAAACAAGAATCACAGAGGGATCACTGAGTATCAACAATCCATAGATGGTTCCTCTTGGCCAGGTTCTTCTTTGTGAGGATCTTATTATGCATGGTGAGAGCCATGAAGATTTTCACCTTTACTGGCACTTTAGCTTTCCAAACATTCTTCGCCCGACAAGGCTGCCATGTCCTAGCCAAAATGTTTGTAAAATGAGTTTATAGTGAATTTGTCCATCAAGTGAAGACGCCAGAAGGAAGTATTTGGGCTTCTCCGTATAATGAAGGAGGACAGAATAGCCTGGAGATTAAATAACTTCTCTATAAGTGAACTAGTGATCCTACTTGTGAAAGTGGGTTTCCGGATCGTGGACTGTCCTATGATAAAACCTTGAAATCTAATGGAGACCTCTTTTATCCTCAAAAGTGAAGAGTTCCGGAAACATCTCTCTCAGTGGAGCGTCCCTTACTCAGGTATCTTCCCAAAATTTAATTTTGCTGCCATTGCCCAAGACAAATTTATTACGAGATTTGTACGTCTCTTTAATCTTCACAATGCCCTTCCAAAACGGGGACAATTTCCCGGAAATCCTGCTCCTCACTTGGATAGGGGATAACCGGTTGAAGTATATGTTCTTGACTAATTCTCTCTATTTGTCACCTACAACATTTTGAATGCGCCACCACCATGTGCCCAGGGATGCTGTGTTGAATGCACGTAGGTCTAAGATCCCCAGACCTCCTTGGTCTTTGGGCAAGCACGCCTTCTTCCATTTCATCAGGTTACAGGAACCGAATATACCATCAGCACCTCTCCAAATGAAGTCTCTCCTAATCTTATCAATTTTTTGAATCACCCAAGACGACAAGTAGTAGAAACCCATATCATAGGCGGGTATGGAGGATAGAATAGAATTAACGAGGATAAGTTGACACCCAATAGACAAGAATCTCCCTTTCCAACATGACTCTCTTCTCAATCCTCTGGATGATTAGAAACCATTCAGCTCGCGACAGCTTCTTATCGCTCAAAGGAAGCCCTAGGTATTTGACTGGCAGATCACCTAGCTTAAAATTGAGGCTCCAGCAAGCTTTTCTCCCAACCGATGGTTTTCACCGATATAATAGAGTTAACTTTTTTTAAAGTTAATTTGAAGACCTGAGCATAATTCAAAAGAGTAAAGGATAATCTTCATCATTACGATCTGCACCAATTATGCCTCACCTAAGAGCAAGGTGTCATCTGCAAAAAAATGGATTTTGTTAACCCTCCAACAGTCCTCTCTTATTCCTTTAAGGCGGTTAAGAGAGACAACTCGCTTCAAGATGGCATCAAAATCTCCACAACCAAAATAAAAAAAAAATGGGAAGAGTGAACACCCCTGTTTAACCCCTCTAGCCATCTTGAAGTGGTTCCCTTTATCATTATTCAAAAGGCATGAAAGCTTCAATGAGGATAAAATGTCCCAAATCATACTAATCCAATTCGTGGGGAACCCCCTAACAATCAACAAGCGGATTATAAACTTTCAATCAATTCTACAAAAAAATTTCTCAAAATCCAACTTGATAAGCACTCCCTCCTTCCCGCATTCAATCAGATGGAATAAAATCTCTTGGGTTGACGTGACACCTAAGAAGCACGGATACGGATACGAGATACGGGTACGATACAATACGGGTACGGCGATACGGCAAATTTTAAAAAAGTAGGACACGGGTACGGCTAAGGATACGACAATAAATTATTGTTTTTTAAATATAAATTTAAAATAAAATATTAAAATTTTAATTTATTATCTAATAAGATAAGCATTAACTAATCATATGACTAAGTGACTTCATCATTAAATTCATTATAAATAGTCTGAAATAGATAGTCCAAAACGACAAAAAACAAAATAAGCAGGTTATTTTATGCAAGTAATGATAGTCTTTCACATCTCTATTTCTATAATGAAGTGCTTAAACATGATAAACCCATGATGCTTGCTTTTAAGGTTACTCAATATGGGGTTGCTGCCTATAAGATACGTCAAACCTTGCATGATATTAGAACAAATATAATGAATAACACATGAAAATTCGAGATAGTACAGGTTTTAGTGCTTTTTGATCGAGGTTATTGCATACCTGCAGATCCTGACGGCAGGTTCGAGGGGCTGCAAATGGAGCTGTGAGGGAGAGAGAGAGGGGCTGTGCGGGAGAGAAATAGAGGGGCTATGAGGGAGAGAGAAAAAGAGAGAGAGAGAGAGAGAGAGAGATGGGGTTGTAAGGGAGCAGATAGAGAGAGAGAGAGAGAAAGATGGGGGCCTGGGGCTGTGAGGAAGAGAGAGAGAAATAGATGAGGCTGTGAGAGAGAGAGAGAGAGAGAGAGAGATGGGGGCCTGGGAAGGGCTGTAGTCAGGCGACGGTGAGAGAGAGAGAGAGAGGCTGTGAGGTAGAGAGATAGAAGGGTGTGAGGGAGAGAAATAGAGGGGCTGTGAGGGAGAGAGATAGAGAGAGAGGGGCTGTGAGAGAGAGGGGTTGTGAGGGAGAGAGAAATAGAGGGGCTGTGAAGGAGAGAAATAGAGGGGCTGTGAAGGAGAGAGATAGATAGATGGGGGCCTGCAAAGGGCTGCAGTTAGGCGACGGTGGACAACTGACAGTGGGCGACGGCGGACGGCTAACAGCAAGCAACGGCGGACGACTGGCGAGGGCAACGGACGACCGGCGAGGCCGAGGGCTACGGCGGGCGACGGCTGACGAAGGCCGCGGTCGGCGGCGGGCTGCAGGAGGGGACGACTGTAAACTGGCAGGCTGCAGGAGAACTGGCGGATAGTTGGCGGGCTGTAGAAGGGACCGACGGGCTGTAGGAGGGCCGACGGATAGCTGGCGGATTGTAGGAAGGGTTGGCAGAAGACCGACAGACTGCAGGAGGGCCAACGGATAATTGGCGGGCTACAGGAAGTCCGACGGAGGGCTGGCAGGCTGCAGGAAGGGCTGACGGAAGACCGGCAGGCTACAGGAAGGCCGGTGGCGGGCTGCAGGAGGGGCCGGTGAAAGACCGGCAGGCTGCAGGAGGGTCGTCGGATAGTTGGCGGGCTGCAGGAAGGGCTGACAGAAGACTAACAGGCTGCAGGAGGGCAGGCAAAGGGTCGGCGATGAGTTATAAGAGGGGCCGGCGGAAGGCCAGCAGGCTGTAGGACTGGCAGATAGTCGGCGGGCAGCATGAAGGGCCGGCGGCGAGCTCGGACTCAGGGTGACGAACTCGTCGCAAGCGCAGACATGGCAGACAGAGGGCCGACGGGTTTGGCACGGGCGCAGACAAGACAATGGAGGCCGGCTAAAAGGGCGCAGGGCAACGAGATTATCGTGGGCGCAGGCAAGGTGGTAGAAGCGAGCGAACAGGGGACGCACAATTTGCTCGGGAAAGAGATCGGCAAGGATCACAAAGGGGATCACACGATCGGGCCGCATGAGATTTATTCGAGAGAGAGATCGGGACGGAAAATATATATATATGTACTATGCCCGGCCTCCTCGAGGTCGCCGGCGACGACCAAGGAGGCCGTGGCTAGAGATGGGATCTCCGAAACCCTAGGCCGGCTCTAATACCATGTTACGAAGAGAGAGAGGGAGAGAGAGACTAGGGTTTGGGGAGAAAACTCCTTGTATTATCTCTTTGTATATCCTATTACATAAGACTATCTCTCCTTATATATAGAGAGACAACGCACACCATTATAATACCACAACTAAGGTGGGACTAATAGTAACTCTACATCTAATACACTTCCTTCAATCCTTTTTCTATTTTTCCATTTTGCCCTTCCTCTTCATCCATTATATCCATATCCCCTATGTTGAATTCTATGTCATGACAACCAAAGCAAGGGCTAAGGACTGTAATATAGCATTTTTTTCTCTTCCCATTTTATCCCTACACAAATAACAAATACCATCCGAGAATATTACCCTTTTGCAACTAATCCATTGATTCTTAACCATCAATAAAAAAACCCAAGGGCTATAAGGGTTATATCCATACCCCATTTTTTATCCTTCACTTCCTTTTATCCTATCATCCTACTTTCGGGTATGGGTATAGGTACCTCAATACCGAAACCTAATTGCCCCTCTAACTTGTAATCGGACCCCGACCCGAAACATTGGGTACGGGTATGGGTACAAATGTACAATGTTTGGGTAGGCTATGGGTATATAAACTCTACCCGATTAACTTTCTGTTATTGGTATGGGTATCTCAATACCCATAACCGAAATCCAATTGCCCCTCTAATTTATGACCCGACCCCGATTCGAAACATTAGGTACAGGTATGGGTACAATGTACAAGGTTTGGGTGGGGTATGGGTATAGGAACTCTACCGGGTAGGGTATGGGTATAGGAACTCGACCGATTTAACTTTCGGGTATGCGTATATATAGTGTACATATACCCTATCTTTGGATCCTATGTCATTAAAACAACAGCAAGGAGGGAAGTGTTGCATTCTTGCACTTCCCATTGTGGCCCTAAAAAAATTATCAATATTCCCTTGTGCCCCTATCAGTATTTCACGTGTCCATAACCTATACTAAAATGAGTATTTTTAATTTGTGTACGAGTAAAAGGGTCCATCAATCAGCAACTATTGCACATGCAACGCACGTATCCAGCGCACTAGTATCATAATGAATCCCGACTTAAAACTTATTGGATTCTTCTTTGTATATTATTGGATCCTCACTTAAGCCATATGGAAGCAATCAATATGATCCCTTAAAATCTAAATTCAAAATAGATGCCCTGAGGTGATCCTGGCTGCTCATCCACCCACGTCAACGTCAATCTTCTTTTATATAGTTTCTCTCTCTCTCTCTCTCTCTCTCTCTCTCTCTCTCTCTCTCTCTCTCTCTCTCTCCGTGAATCCAATGGTCGAGTCAAAGAATTGCAACTTTCGCTAGTCTCTTCCCCTCCCCTCCGTCAATTTTCTCTCGCTATCTTTCTCTTGTGTGGCCACATGTGTCCTCTCTTCTCCTTTACCTCTTCCCAAGTGACCCTTCCACTTCTCCATGTTTCCTTCCTTTATATCTTCTTCCCATCTCTATTGATGAAATCAATGATTAAGATTAAATTTGTTTCTCCTTTTATGTTCGATTGCACTTTACCTTTACTAACCCCTCCTTTATAAGTCATCCCCTCCTCTTTCTACCCAATCTCTTACTCTAGTCTCTAGTGCAGATTTCTACACTATATCTCATTTTCCCCTCTTTGAATAATCATCTTGCTTTTTTCCCTCTCTTCTTAGCCACTTCTTTTCCCTTCCATCTCTTCATCTCCTGTTTGGGCCCACGCACAAGGTTGGAGCTATTTTAGGATAGTAGTTGAGGTGCTTTTCCGAATATCAATCGTAGTGGCAATTTGCTGCCTTTTAATGTTCATATCTGATTTCACCCTTTGTTTGAGCCATTAAGATAAATCTTTTCGTACATTATTTGATATTTTGTGCTTTTGCTTTGTTTGTGGATTATTTTATGCACTTGTTATATGTTTTTTCTTGTCGGAATCTAATAAACAGTAGTCTCCGTAATTAGAAGCTCACTCTAGTTTTAATATTCAAAAACCATTGACTATTCCGCAATCCACGGGTTAATAGCCAAAGTTTTGAAACTCGGTATTGGAGCCATATCGATCGCCAAAAACCGATATGACTAAGTATCAACCGATTGACCTGGTTGAAAAAGAGGGAAGACATATATTAATATATATAGGGGCTCAAGCAGTGTAGTTAAGGCGAGCTGAGGCGAGAGGCGAGGCGAGGCGAGGCGAGGCCGCAAGGGCGCCTCGCCTGGATTGAGGCGAGAGCAAGCATATAAGTCGGCTTGAAACGCCCACCTTACACCCTGAGGCGGTTGAGGCGCTCGCCTCATTTAATTGGCGGTTTAGGTTGAAGCCAAATTGAATCACAACCGTCCATTCGCATGACATTTGGTACTGAGTGTGATTCACTAGTCGGGTCGGGTGTAATGGAAGGTTGTGATTCAATTTTAGCTTTAACCTATCTTATCCTATGAGTTTATAACCTCAAAGGATCCGTGCCATGTGGATTCAAATCTTCCACGCGATTGAGCGAGATAAAGAACTCGTGACGATCGGATAGGTTAGGATTTAAACTTTGGAGCCGCCTTTAGCATCCGTCACGAAATGAGTATAATGTTGCCCATCAAAACTCTCCTCTGAATTTTTTAATTCAGATTTTGATTTAGTTGTATAGTGTCATAATTATTGATATGTTTACTTCACATCTTCAATTCACTTTTTTTTCATCTTACTTACAGACATCCAGACCTAGATCCCAATCTATATTATTTAGATTTTATAGTTTTTAAGGCGAGAATGATATAGATTATAGAACTTGACGATGATGAGTTTTATTGATATAATGATGGCACATGCTATATGATTATACAAACTTGTTTCAACTAGTCATTTTATAGTGTGTGTGTGTGTGTGTGTGTGTGTGTGTGATATATATATAATTGCAATACATTGCATCGTGCGGCTTAACATGCGGCCACCCCCCTCGGGTGTTTTTTTTTGAAATTTTTTTTTTGGAGGTTGATCACCTACCCTTGATAGCACACACAAAAAATTTCAGATCATTTCAAGACCTATAGATCATTCAAATGTGCTCGGTTTTTATCGGTCGTTCATTTTTACAGTCAATTTGATGAACGCATTTGAATGGCCTATAAGTCTTGGAATGAGCTGAAATTTTTTTTGTGTGCTATCAAAGGGGAGGTGATCAATCCCCAAAAACAAATTAAGAAAAAAAAAACCCTAAGAGGGTGCCACACGTTAAACTTCAAGATAAGCGGCCGCACTATATCAGCACCATATATATATATATTCACGCCTTATTTCAATCAGGATCTCGCCTCGCCTCTCGCCTCAGGTGTCAGTAAGGTTGAGCGCCTTGAGTCCGCCTTAACGCCTTAACCACACTGAGCTCAAGCTTCCTAAGTGCTACTGATGTAGAGCATGTACAACTCTTAAGTGTATAACCCATGTGCAACAAGACAACGCTAGCTAGTAGTGGCGGTGGTCTATAGACTGATACAACTCGGATGTATCGATTTTGACTCAATTGTATTAGTTGATACAGCTGATACCACTTAAGTTGTATCAGTCTTGACCATGTCAAAATCCATATCGGTAGCGATTCTTATAGCAGACGCAGTTTATAGAAAACTGATACTAACATGTCGATATGACTCAGTATTGAACATCTTTTCAAATCATGTGGACAATAAGCAAATTGTAAGCTCAGAACACCTATAACATGTTCCTACTTCAAAGGGCTTTTAAAAGTTGCTACTTGCTAGGTAACAAACCCTTCATCCTACCTAAATTAAATATAGTCATAGAGGGACTCATATAGATTTTTAGACTCTTTCCTAGTCTAGGGAAACAATGGAGGGTTGTTCCCTGATTGAATGAGCTTAAACAGTCTCACCAACTAACATTTTAGGTTTCTTGGCATGCTCATCTCTAGCCAAGTTGCCTTGGTTACGTTTTGGGCACCAATTTTAGAGGGTTGATGTTAAGTTGGCAATCAATAGAAAAATCCTATCAAGTATTCTTATAGTAGATGGTGGTGGTGATGATGAAAATTGATTTGCAAAGCGGGATCTTGTTTGTTGTGGTTATGACTATGTTCAAGCTATTAACTTTATTCGTCTTCTATCAGATAAATTCTTGGTTATTCATATTATAATTATCTAATTAACATGATCACAAGTATTACTCTCTCTCTCTCCCCTTTGGGTGGTTACCCTCATCGCCAAATGGTGCAGACTATGACTCAACACAATCCATGGATGTTTTGACATCAGGTTGACAGTCGGCCATTAAAAATTTGTTCAACCTTTTTAAAAGAGTTCTTGAATAGTTGTGCTCATACATGACCCATCGTAATAGGATAGGCTTTGATGTATAGAAGTTCAAAGGACCATGAAGATTTCGTAAACCACAGTATTAGAAGATTTAAGAGGGTATAGCATATTGCCATATTTTAAACAAAGCAAGGTGCTAGAAAGGAAACGAAGGGGCATATTATGGACCACAAACAGGACACTTATCTTTGTTTTTTGGTCTGAACATCACAACCTTATTTGAGTGCATAATTGATGACCCGGATCTTTCGATCCAATGCCGACCCGTTCGATTGGATAGGATCCCGATTCAACTACATGATCTTGAGAAAAATGGTCCTTATGGATCTTGATTGTAAAATGCAGATCAGGAATTGAGGATCCTGACAATATTGCTAGTGCAAAGCAAACTTGGATTTGGGCAAGAATCCAGGGTAGCCACCCATTCTTGGCACAAACAGTAACACATCTGAATTCATCAACAAGAACAGTCATTATGAAAGTGTGAACTTGGTTTCCCTACGGTTTGTGGAAGTTGAAACTAGTTCCAATCCAAGCCACACTGCAATTCCATTATATTTGACTAACAATGTTTACAAATGGCAGCTTAAAGAGTATAAAATTAATACACTCCTCAAAATATCGACGACCGCTCCAACGCTTTGACAATGAGAAAACTACAGGAATCTAATGCCAATAAATTCAACAAATATTTCAACAAGGAAACACTGGAATGCACATAGATGAGATAATCTTGGAAGAGATACTGAACTACACATTCTATTTGTGAATATTTAGGATAAATCTGAAACTACATAAATGCATCTATTCAGCAAAACCACTGAGATAGGCCCAAAATTAAAACCTCAAATATCTTTTGTAGTTTGGATCCTAAAAACTAGAAAGTTGTATATAAATATTCTAACCAAATTCTAAAATTCTAAAGATAATTGGTCCCAATTATATGCCTTGGTGATAAATGTGGAATTTCACTTAATCCAGAAAATCCAAGTCAATCACCCGTACGAGATTCAAAAAAAAAAGATACTGAGCCGTGAACATTTTGGTAGCCAAAAGGATCATCCAGCATTTAATTTGCAGGCAAGATTCAAAATCACCTGAGGCACAAATTGTCTTATGCATTATCTTGAGGTTCTTGGGTCGAAAAATGATTTAAGTTAGGGAAAACTTGACTTACCACCACCACCACCACCCCCCCCCCCCCCAAAAAAAAAAAATATATATATATATATATATATATATATATATATATATATATATATATATAATGTTAATTAGTAAGTCACCCCCCTTCTAATCGATATTACACACACCCCCCTAAAAATTTGACAGGAAAATGAATCAAAAGTATGATTTATCAGGAAAAAAGGTAAGGCTAGTCTTACATATTTAAATAGGTTCATCAAAAACTTTGATCGGCTATTTTAAAAATAATTGAATTAAGAAGGTGAGAACAGAACTAACCTCGTGTGAGAGGCGGGAGATCGAAAATCCAGTTCCTCCTAATTTTGTCATGTTGTTATTCCAACTACTCTCAGATTGAAAAAAAGGGGGTTATCAATCTCCTTTCCCTCCCTTTCTTGAATTGGACTCATGATAAGTTGGAAGAGAGAGGTAAATAATGGGGCAATAACTGATAAAGCATGATGGGCGAATTAAAATCTAGCTAGCTCAAATCTTATAGGAAGAGGCATGGGTCTCAAACAGTGATGGATCAAGGTGGGAGAGAGAGAAGCAACGGTTACAAATGGAAATGGAGGCTAATTCCACTCTTTGAATTCTACAGATGTATACTTTTAATCTAAACAAGCCTTCAAAACTTCGAGGTTATTTCATATGAATAATAAGCTAATAAATGTCAATCCCACTAGAATCGTAAACAGAGAGCATATATGACTATATGAATACTCACTTTTAGCAAGCAAGTTTGGTTCGCATGTACGACTTTTGAATGAAATTGTCAATTATTTAAAAATTGATGAACTTGAACAATAATCATTCAACTTCACAATTATCTCAGTCAAGTAAAAGCAATAATGAGGCTTTTAGAGCTTAATGCACACAGAAAAATTTAAATTAGTCAACATGGAAAGCCCACCAAAAAGAGCTGACCTGATATGCAAGCATAGTACGTTGGGCACACATAAGCTTTGTTGAAGTCAAGTTCTCAATAACTTTCTTTCCAATGTGTACAAAGACAAACATTCACCATTCACAATTATGCAATAAACCATTACACAAGAAAGAATGAACAAAGATCAAATGATGTACTTATGAGAGGTAATTCTTAATCTTAAATGCAAATAACAAAAGTAAGTTTAGAATTCCATACAAATCCTGAAGCAACAGTAATTCAAGTTAGAGCTGAAACCCTTGCATGGTACGCCTTGTCAATCTATTTGCCTCAGAATTCTCATGTCGGTGAACCATGTGGCTCTGAATGTGGTAATAGTTTGCATGGCCCGTAAAGCATTGCGGATGTGTACATACGCTCGTATAGGCTTCCCACTGAGGGACACTAACCGTAGTGGTTTACCATTCAGAGCAGCTATGCTATTTTGGTCATCTCCGACGATGTGCAACGTATCACATTCAATGTACTCAAGCAGCTTGACAAGTGACAAGGCACCCAAGGCCTCAGTAGAACTAGTGTCGGCGGGTAGTGGGCATGCAAAACAAGCAAGGAGATAACTATTGCTGTCTCGGAGGACACCACCACATCTAGTTGATGTGGGTCCTACCGATTCATCAAAATGACCAATGCAATCTAGCCACTTATGTAGTTTAAACTCAACACATAAGGTAAAATGCAAACTAGAGTATTAAAAATACTACTGATTTTATCTTGGATCCACTCGATCGAGGCTATCTGTTGGGACGATGGGGGGGCCTTCCGGTGGTCCTCCAGAGGATTCTTGGGACATGCCACTCAGACCTCCGAAGGAGGTGCCCTGATGCCCTATATTAGAATAAGGAAAGTTGTTATTTTGGCCACTGGCATACTACTTCCCGGGTGATGCTGAGCAACATGGCCGCTGGCTAGTAAATATGCAGTTAATAAATGGTCTCACAACTAACACACTTGCATCTAAGATTAAGAATTACCTTCGCATATGTAAGTCACTTATGCGAAGGTAATTCTTAATCTTAAATGCAAGTGTGTTAGTTATGAGTTCATTTATTAACTGCATATTTAAAGACCAGTGGCCATGTTGCTCACCAGCACCCTGGGAAGGGGTATCCCAATGGCCAAAACAGCAACTTTCCTTATTCTAATATAGGGCATTAAAGCACCTCCTTCGGAGGTTTGAGCGGCAAGGCCCAAGAATCCTCCGGAGGAACACTGGGTGGGCCCTCCCCGTCGTCTCAACAGATAGCCTCGATCGAGGGGATCCAAGGTAAAATCAATAGCATTGTTATTACTCTAGTTTATATTTTACCTTACGTGTTGAGTTTAAACTACATAAGTAGCTAGATTGCATCAGTTATTTTGATGGATCGGTAGGATCCACATCAGCTGGATGTGGTGGTGTCCTCCGAGACAGCAATAATTATCTCCTTTCTTGTTTCACATACCCACTATCAGCCAGCACTAGTTCTATTGAGGCTGAGGTCTTGGGTGCCCTGTCACTTGTTGAGTTGGCTGACGACGTTGAATGTGATAGGTTGCACATCTTCGGAGATGACCAAAATAGCATAGCTGCCCTGAATGAAAAACCACTACGGTCAGTGTCCCTCAATAGGAAGCCTATGCGAGTGCATGTACACATCCACAATGTTTTACGGGCCATGCAAATCATTACCACATTCAGAGCCACATGGGTTCACCGACGTGAGAATTCTGAGGCAAATAGTTTGCCAAGGCGTGCCATGCAAGGGTTTCAGCTCTAACTTGAATTATGGTTGCTTCAGGATTTGTATGGAGATCTAAACTTACTTTGTTTTGGGATTTGTATGAATAAGTTTGGATTAATATTGACTATCTTTTCTTTTTTTATGAGTGATGGTGTTCTCCCTGGTTGTGCCAATTTCTTCCCAACAAAAGCTTGCTCTAGGACACTCCCTACACCCAACGTAACTATCACAGAAACTACAGCAAGCTTCGAAACCTTCCCTCTTGCCAAGATGCCCTGAGGCGATCCTGGCCGCTCATCCACCCACCTCTACGTTTCTATCCTTTTATGTGTTTTACCTCTCTCTCTCTCTCTCTCTCTCTCTCTCTCTCTCTCTCTCTCTCTCTCTCTCTCTCTCTCTCTCTCTCTCTTTCTTCGTGAATCCGGTGATCGAGAGAGAAAGAATTGCAACTTCCGCTAGTCTCTTCCCCTCCCCTCCGTCAGTTTTCTCTTGCTCTCTTTCTCTTGTGTTGCCACATGTGTCCTCACTTCTCTTTTACCTCTTCCCATGTGACCCTTCCACTTCTCCATGTTCCCTTCCTTTATATCTTCTTCCCATCTCTATTGATGAAATCAATTATTAAGATTAAAATTTGCTTCTTCTTTTATGTTTGATTGCACTTTACCTTTACTAACCCCTCTTTTGTAAGTCATCCCCTCCTCTTTCCACCCTTCATCTCTTCTTTAGTGCAGATTTATGCATTATATCTCCTTTTCCCTTCTTTGAATGATCATCTTACTTCTTTCCCCCCACTTCTTAGCCACTTCTTTTCCCTTCCATCACTTCATCTATATTTTGGGCTCACGCACAAGGTTGAAGCTATTTTAGGATACTTGAGGTGCTTTCCCGAATATCGATCACAGTGGCTATACATTTTCATAGTTCCATCAATTTGCTGTCTTTTAATGTTTATATCTGATATTCTGATTTTATCCTTTGTTTGAGTCATTGAGATCAATTTTTCCTAATCTTTTCATACCTTATTTGATATTTTGTTCTTGTGCTTTGTATGTGAATTATTTTAAGCACATGTTATATGTTTGTTCTTGTCGGAACCTAATAAACAGTAGTCTCTGGTATTGGAAACCCACTCTAATTATAATATTCAAAAAAATCCATTGTCTATTCCGCAATCCCACGGCTGATAGCCAAAGTTCAAAAACATGATATTAGTGTCGTATCGGTCGCCCAAAAACCGATATGACTAGGTATCAACCGATACGACTTGGTTGAAAAAGAGGGAAGATATATATATGGACTCAAGCTTCCTAAGGCTACTGATGTAGAGCATGTACAACTCTAAGTGTATAACCCATGTGCAACAAGACAACGCTAGCTAGTAGTGGTGGTGGGCTATAAACTGATACAACTCGGACGGTTTTGACTCAGTTGTATTAGCTAATACCCCCTAAGTTGTATCAGTCTTGGCCATGTCAAAATCCATACCGTATCGATCCTTGTAGCAGAAGCAGTTTTAGAAAACTGATACTAAGATGCCAATATGACTCGGTATTGAACATTTTTTTGAATCACAAGGACAATAAGCAAATTGTAAGTTCAGAACACCTATAACATGTTCCTACTTCAAAGGGCTTAATAAGGTTGCTAGGTAACAAGCCCTTTATCCAACATAAATTAAATATAGCCATCGAGGGACTCGTATAGCTTTTTAGACTCTTTCCTAGTCTAGGGGAACAATGGAGGGTTGTTCCTTGGTTGGATGAGCTTAAACAGTGTCACCAACTGACATTTTAGGTTTCTTGGCATGCTCGCCCTTGCCAAGTTTCCTTGGTTACGTTTTCAACACCAAGTTTAGAGGGTTGATGTTAAGCTGGCAATCAATAGAAAAATTTCTGCTAAGTATTCTTATAGTAGATGGTGGTGGTGATGATAATTGATTTGCAGAGCAGGATCTTGTTTGTTGTTGTTATGACTATGATCAAGCTATTAACTTTATTCGCCTTCTATCAGATAAATTCATGGTTATTTTTATTATAATCATCTAATTAGCATGATCCCTCCCTCCCTCCCTCCCTCCATTGGGTGGTTACCCTCATTGCCAAATGATGCAAACCAGGACTCTGGACACAATCCATGGATGGGTTGACGTCAAGTTGACAGTCCATTAAAAATTTGTTCAGCCTTTTTAAAGAGTTCTTGAATAGTTGTGCTCATACATGACTCATTGTTATAGGATAAGCTTTGTTGTATGTAAGTTCAAAGGACCATGAAGATATCGTAAACCACGGTATTAGAAAATTTAAGAGGGGTATAGCATATTTTAAACAAAGCAAGTTGCCAGAAAGGAACAGAAGGGGCATATTATTGACCACATAAACAGGACACTTATCTTTGTTTTTTGGTCTGAACATCACAACCTTATTTGAGTGCATAATTGACGAGCCGGATGGGCCGGATCTTTCGATCCAATGCCGGCCCATTTAATTTGATAGGATCCCGATTCAACTACATGATCTTGAGTGAAATGGCCCTTTCGGATCTAGATTGTAAAATGTAGATCATGAATTGTGGATCCTGACAATATTGCTAGTGCAAAGCAAACTTGGATTTGGGCAAGAATCCAGGGCAGCCTCCCATTCTTGGCACAAACAGTAACACATCTGAAGTCACCAACAAGAACAATCATTATGAAAGTATGAACTTGGTTTCCCTACAGTTTGTGGAAGTTCAAACTAGTTCCAATCCAAACCACACTGCAATTCCATTCTATTTGACTAACAATGTTTACAAATGGCAGCTTAAAGAGTATAAAAATAATACACACCTTAAAATATCGACAACCGCTCCTACATTTTGACAATGAGAAAACTGCAGGAATCTGATGCCAATAAATTCAACTAATATTTCAACAAGGAAACAATGGAATGCACGTAGATGTGATAATCTTGGAAGTGATACCGAACTATATATTCTATTTGTGAATATTTAGGATAGATCCGAAACTTCATAAATGCATCTATTCAGGGAAACCACTGAGATAAGGCCCGAAATTACAACATTAAATATCTTTTGTAGTTTGGATCCTAAAAACTAGGAAGCTATTTATCAATCTTCTAACTAAATTCTAAAATTTTAAAGATAATTGGTCCCAATTATACGCCTTGGTGATAAATGCGGAAGTTGTCTTAATCCAGAAAATCCAAGTCAATAACTCATACGAGATTCAAGATAAAAAGATACTGAACCGTGAACACTTTGTCATCCAGCATTTAATTTGCAAAAAAAGATTCAAAATCATCTAAGGCACAAATTTATCTATGCATTATCTTGAGGTTCATGGGATGAAAAATGATTGAAGTTAGGAAAAATTTGACTTACCCCCCCCCCCCCCCCAAAAAAAAAAAAAAAAAGTTATATGCTAATTAGTAAGTCACCCCCCTATTAATCAATATTAGACTTACCCCTCTAAAAATTTGACACACCCCTAAAAACTAAATGATATTTAGGCATACACCCCCATAACTATAAGATATTTAGGCATAACCCCCACCCCCCACCCCACCCCAATTTAAGTCAAATTTACCCTTTAAGTTGCAAGCGAAAGTGAACATGTCTGTTTTTTTTTTTGGTACAAGAGAAAGTGCACATGTCAAATAATAACATATAAGGGACCTCAAGATCAAGTCAAAACCTGACAACACCCAATTTTTCATTTTAACCGTTAATTTGAAGATGATCATTTGACGCACTAAGAAGTTTTAACATGTCTTAATTTTTTGGGGACGAGCTAGCTGTAGGAAGGTGATCATCCTCACCAAATTTCAGCAAAATTTGAAACCCCTATGAACCTCTATGAATGTGTTGGCACCAATGCTGGCACCACCAGAATAGTTGGCTATAGATCCCGAATCATATATATATATATATATATATATATATATATATATATATATATATATATATATATATATATATATATATATATATATATATGGGGAGGGATACTCTTACTCATGGCCTCTTACTCATATAATTACCTATGATCCGGGCCGTCCATTAGATCCCGACGTACGGTTCGGATTAGATGGGGAGTTAAAGCAATGGTGTCCGCATTAAATGCCCGTATTAAAAGCCTGTGTTAAAAGTCCGTATTTAATGCCCGCATTTAATACGGACACCATTGCTTTAACTCCCCATCTAATCCAAACCGTACGTCGGGATCTAATGGACGGCCCGGATCATAGGTAACTATATGAGTAAGAGGCCATGAGTAAGAGTATCCCTCCCCTATATATATATATATATATATATATATATATATATATATATATATATATATATATATATATATATATATATATATATATATATATATATATATATATATATACGATGCACGCAGCGCGTGCATCAGACGGCTGCGGTGCGGTGCCGCACTTACCACATGCCACGGCATAGCATGCCACATATATATATATATATATATATATATATATATATATATATATGTGTGTGTGTGTGTGTGTGTGTGTGTGTGTGTGTGTGTGTGTGTGTGTGTGTGTGTGCGTGTGTGTGTGTGTGTTGAAACAAAGTATGATCATATATATTTTGTAAGTACTATTCTGGGAAATGAATCAAAGATATGATTTATCACAAAACATCCAAATCAGGAAAAAGGTAAGGCTAACCTTACATATTTAAATAGGTTCATCAAAAACTTTGATCGGCTATTTTAAAAATATTTGAATTAAGAAGGTGAGAACAAAACTAACCTAGTGTGACAGGCGGGATATCGAAAGTTCAGTTCCTCCTAACTTCTTCATGCTGTTATTCCAACTACTCTCGGATTGAAAAAAAGGGGGTTATCAATCTCCTTTCCCTCTCTTTCTTGAATTGGACTCACTATAAGTTGGAAGAGGAAGGTAAATAATGGGGCAATAACTAATAAAGCATGCTGAAGGAATTAAAATGTAGCTAACTCAAATCTTGTAGGAAGAGGCAAGGGTTGCAAATAGTGTGTGTGTGTGTGTGTGTGTGTGTGTGTGTGTGTGTGTGTGTGAGAGAGAGAGAGAGAGAGAGTTTGGGAGTAGGGTTGTGGTGGTTTGTGGGTTTTTGTTTTGGTGGTGGTGGATCTCATTTATTTGTAGGCGGTGGACATTGCCGCATTTGTGCCAACAATCTATCTCACTTGTTTTGTGAACAACATTAAGGAATGAAGCTACCACAATAATTGACCGAGAGGCAACGGTTGCAAATGGAAATGGTGGCTGATTCCACTCTTTGAATTCTATAGATGTATGCTCTTAATCTAAACAAGCCTTCAAGACTTCGATCTTATTTCATATGAATAATAAGCTAATAAATGCCAATCCCACAAGAATTGTAAACAGAGAGCAAATATGAATACTCACTTTTAGCAAGCAAGTTTGTTTCACATGTACAACTTTTGAATGAAATTGTCAATTATTTTAAAATTGATGAACTTGAACAATAACCCCTCAACTTCACAATTATCTCAGTCAAGTAGAAGCAATAATGAGGCATTTAGAGCTTAATGCACACAGAAAATTTAAATTAGTCAACATGGAAAGCCCACTGAAAAGAGCTGACCTGGTATGCAAGCATAGTACGTTGGGCATCTGGAGTGGTCAAAACTATAACTGTCCCAGTTGTACGATCTTTGACAGGTTTAGAGAGAAAATTTACATTTGCACGGCGTAGTTTTGCCCTGAAGGATGTTAAAAGATGATGAATAGCTATCATAAATACTGCAGAACTAGATATCGTGAAATATGTAAAGTTTCGATGACCACACAAAGATTTTTGGCAAAGCCAGCAAGGAGAAGCGGATCAAGAGATAGGGTAGCCTAGCTAAGACTATTATAACCCAGGGAACAAGAGAGGGAGCAGATGTGGCTCAATTTTGGAGTCTTGTTCAGCACTAAAAACTGACATCTTTGTATGAGACAATAGGTTATAAGGGGGGTGCAACCGTGTAAATATTGTTATTACAGTTCATTATTTAATGAAGGTCATAAATAAGGCCAAAAGATTGTGATTATGAATGACTTCTATGACAAAAATAACTACAATAAATATTGAATGATCTCGAAGAGACACATCATTCTTCCAATACGACACTTCTTTCTTTTATTTCCAGGTCCAACATTTTCCTATTCATCTGGATCGTTTATTAACAAATAAATCACATAACCTTGAATATATCACAAAATTCCTTGGATTGTAACTCTCATCATGCAAATGTATTTTCTCATTGTTCTTAATGATTAGAAGAATTGAGCATTATACCCGTGCTTTATATGAGAAGAAACAAAAGAATGTCATGAAAAAATTGTCATCTTCCTTCAAATTTTTTTGAGCGAATATTGTCATACAGGTCTCAGAAATTCTCCTAGGATCACGAATGCATGTGACAACAATATATGCTGAGGACCCACAGACCTCCACATAAACCAAGCTACCAAAATAAACTATGCAAAAATTAAATCATTGCACAAATGGGATCTGTATTTACCTGTAAAAACCACCCAGTGGATCATTACCCACACTGCCTGCCATGGCAACATTTAAGTCAGAAGCACCAATGGCCCGATTTCCTAGTCTTGCCAGAGCCACCAATGTATTCGAGAGAGATCCTCCAGCAGCAGCTTTATAGCTGCAACCATCCATTGCCCGCAAAACTCTACCTCTCTCTTCATGATTAACAACTTTTCTTGTACCTTTCTGTATTCCCACTTTCTCCAAAAATTCATCATCAACCATACCCGAAAAATCTACCTATGACATTAAAAGTTACAGGTGCAACTAACATAAAAAATATGAAAGACTTCAAGTAACTTGATCATGAAGATGAACATTTAGAAGCTTAATTGAATATAAAATCAAGTGAATACACAGCAGAATTCTCATCTGTGGGAGTTGACAGGGAAATTTATAGGCCAAGTGTTATAAACAGTAACTTAATGGTGCAACAATATCCGTATACAAAACCAATTACTTTATATGTATAAACATTATCCAAGCCAACAACAAGCATACAAAGGCGACCAACTCTCATTGAACAAAAGCAATAGACAACCAAACTGAAACCACCAAACATATGAGGAAGAAAAATAAAAAAACAAGGTACTTCCACAATCAGGCATACAGACACTATCGATCCTAGATGCAACAAATTTGCAGCTGCAGCTATTGCTAGGCTTCTTTGATGCAGGTAAGTAGAAATCCTATACCAAATTGGTGCAGGAGAGGATAGCACTTTGTGCATTTGTGAACTTGAGTGGGATTTGGAACATTTCCAAATTAAAAAAATCCGATCTGAAACTACCCTAGAAAAACGAAGATAATGAAATCGTCAACTAAAGGATGTCTACTTTCAAGGAGGACGAGAACCTAACAAGGTTTTGTAATATGTTGAGAATTTAGGAAGAAATTTATGAACCATATGTTTGTTGGAAGTAAAAGTCTCGATTTGAAAAGGCTTACGCCGTTTACATGATTATAGACGATATCTGAAATCCACCACAACAATAATATTACCAATTCCCAAGAATATGCTTACATCCCTTCTCATAACAATTTCCAAAAGCTCCAACAAATATAAAAAACATTAGTGACTCTTAACCTAGACCATTAATCCACTTAGAAGATTCCAATTTTCTTAAAATCCTAATCAATAGCTCACCTAACAATAGAAAATCAAAATAAACTTGCACCTAAATTATTCTTGAAGCCTAGGAGAAAGCATGGTCACCAAATTCAGGTCCAGCAATAATTGGTCTCGGGTAAAGCTCGAGAAAAATCAGTGAAAATTGGAAAATTCGGAATAAAAAAGGGAAAAAACCGAGGAAAAGATTGGGTTCGGGATTTAATAGTCTAGGGTGAAATTTGAAGAAAAAAATTGGTAAATTTGGGTCAACTTTCTTGACTATACTTAAGAAAATAAGACATTTATAATTCATAAATATAAGTATAATAATATTAAGCAGCAAGCCATCAACAAAAACAACATCCACATGAGGTACATTTGAACCCAATGCACACAGGACAATCAATAAGGCCCACGACTACATCTGTTAAATGGTTCAGTCAAGAGTCAAGACTATCCAGCACATGTCACCAAAATCGCCGAATAAGCCGTGGCCTATTGAACAAATCGGGGTAAAAAACAACAATTTTGGTAACCCGAATCAGTCAGGTAAAAACGGCTAATAATCGGGCAAGGTTAAACTCGTGATTAAAACACGACTTTTTTAAAAAAATCGGAGACTTTTGTGACTATGGTCGAGGGAGAGATGGAGGCTAGGGTTTTGGGACAAAATGAATCTCTAATCTAATTAGGGCAAGAGCCCAATATGTATGCAAGAGGATATGAGTAGGGTATGAGTCCCATACATAGTATATGATATATAAACCAGTATATACAAATAACTCTAACAGTCGTATGCCACAAGCAAAAGTAGCATGCAGATTGTCCTTGAAATGCAACGAACATTACTAATCGAAAAAAAAAAATCAAATAAAAGAACCGTAGCCATATCATAACCCCACCAAACCCTTCTAGTCTTATTTCCTCTATTTGGGGTCAGCTATTTTATCCTTCTTCAATCATTCCTCCTAAGTGCTACCTTTGTTGTCAGCACTAGCTTTTCCATATCTTCTCTGACAACTACTAGTAATGCTAGTTTCGATCTTCCCCTCTTGCTTGACCCCTCTATAATAATTTTTGCTCTCCCAACTCATGCTACCTCTAGTCTCCGTTGCACATGCACATACCACCTCAACCTATTCTCCATCATCTAGATCTCTATTGTAACAACTCCTTCCCCGCCCTAATATACTCATTTCCCATGTTATCTCTCCTAGTTTTATGACACGTCCCCCTAATATACTCATTTTTCATGTTATCTCTCCTAGTTTTAACACACATCCGCCTCAACATCCACATCGTTGCTACACTTAATTGGAGTTCTTGAATCCTCTTTATTACCCAACATTTTGAATCATATAACATTGCATTCGTAATCATTGTCTTGTAAAACTTCCCTTTAAGTTATACATGAGTACATTGATCAAATTAGCAGCCCCAAAGCTCCTCTCCACTTCATCCAACCAACTCTCATTTAATTAGATATATCCACATCATTTGCTCCATTCTTATACATAATAGATCAAAGAAATACAAAAATACATAATAGGATTTCATCCCCATTACTATTTCCAAAAAAATTGCATTTCACATACTTCGTTTTGTTCTATTAATTTATAACCCCTTACCAGATAAAGCTTTCCTCCATAACTCTAATTTAGCATTCAACCATATTATTGTTGCATCAACTAACACTGTATCATCTACAAATAACATACACCTGGCAGTTCTTGAATCTTAGCAGTACGTTCATCAATTACCTGAGTAAAAAGGTATGGACTTGGTGTTGACTCTTGATGAAGCCCACATTGAATGGAAATTCATTTGTCTCCCCATAATCGCTCCTTGTGCTAGTAATTGCTCCTTCATACATGTCCTTCATAATATCAAAATATCTCTGAAGCACCCATTTCCTTCGTAAAGTCCACCAAATTAGCACTTGTGATAATTAGAGCAATTTCGTATATCACCTTTATTCTTACATATGGGTATCATAATATTTATCCTCCATGCATTAGGCATTCTCCTAATTTGAACATCTCATTAAATAGACCAGTTAACCAATGTATTTCAGTTTTCTCCTAAGATTTTTCAAATTTCAATTGGTATCCCATCATATCCTAGTGACTTACCCTTATGCATCATTTTCAAAGCAACCGCCACTTCAGTTATTTTAATAGGGTGATAGCAGACATACCAACTCTTCACTTATCGCCCTTTCTAAATAATTTCCATTAGATTTCCCATTCAATAATTTCTAAAAATACTCTTTACATCTTTCTTTAAGTCTCACTGTCCTTCTCCAAAATAGTATTACCTCACGGTTGATGCACCTAACTCTATCTGTCTCAAGATTTTCTTTCCCTTGTACTTGCTAATTTTTATATTTGCTTCTCCCCTTCTTTGGATCCAAGTATCCTTCTTAGATATTTTATATCTTTCCAAGCCTCAATGTTATTTGATCTCTGCCTCCCCATATAGCAAGAACTTTTTTCTTTTATTTTCTTTTAAATTTCATCATTCCACCATCATGCCTTTTTGATACACACATTGCATACCTCCAGATTCTTCAAGAACTACTCAGAAATTACAATAATACAACTTGACATCTGATCCCACATCAAATTTGGAGTTTCAAGTTCCAAATTCCCTCCTTTACTAATTTCTCTTACTGACTTACAAACAACCTGTTTTAAACTCCACCTTATTCTAGGGTCTCTCTTGGATCCATTTCTTTTCTTCTTTCTCCTAATACGTATTCATAATTACTAGCCTATGTTGCAAGGCTTTAACCATCGATTTCCATGTCGGTTTCAATTAGTCAACAAAAAAATTTGTCGAATTTTGGTTAAATGTCGATGAAAATTTTGTATTTTCTAAGTTAAGATTTCGGTGAAAATTCATCGGATTTTTGTCAAATTTCGATCGATTCAGTTCAAATGTCAGTAAAATATTGTCTATTATGAGAAAAAATTTCAAAATTGAGAAAAATGTAATTTCTCATTGATAAATATAAGTTTTGTTTTACTAAAAAAGATTTTTAAAAAATTCAGTGAAATTGCATGGAAAAAGACAGAATGTCGAATTTTGGTCAAATGTCAATCATTTTGGTCGACATTTCGTTATGTCGGACAGAAATTTTGTACTATTAAAAATTCGGTCAATTTCTATGTCGGACCCTTAAAAAAAAAAGACTAATTTCGGTGATTTTGTAAGAAATTTGTTGACATTTGATTCCTTGCTATATTGTTGGGCTTTCTCCCGGTATCACCTAACAATCTTTGCATGCTAAAATCTCTTTTCTTCTTTAACGAAATAATCTATCTGTACACACAAGAAAAACTATTGTAGGTAAGCAAATGTTCATCTTTCTTCCTAAAATAGGCATTAGCTATCACTAGATTATAGGCCATGCGAAATCAAATATCAAGGCATTCCATCCCCAAACCATCAGTCCTCATGCACTCTCCCGTATGGCCGTATCCAAGTCCCCAGTTAAGATCAGTCTTACTGGGTCAAAAGTTCCTAGACTCATTTAGATACATTTTCTTTTATAAGCAACAAAATTCATACCACCCCAAAACCGATATTAAAAAATAGAAAAAACGATATGGATCCAAATTTGAACCCTGGCCAAGGAAATTGGGCGTAATATTCATGTATAGGCAAAATGAGCATCGGGCTGAGCTCAAGATAAATTCAAGTTGACCCAACATATATACATTGCTAATAAATCAGTGGTCAATTGAACACCTTTTTTAGGATTCCAGTATTGGATATCAAATTCAATAAAACCAATCTTTTTCGGCATTCTTTATTTCTAATGCAATTCTTCAAAAGCCCGATAAAGTATAAACCTTGCACGACTTATCACAAAAAAAAAAAAAGTAGCTTTACATTATCTTATCTCAATTGGCTTGAAACTACAACAAAGATCAAAAGAGGGGGAAATGAAGCAATCCTCGATTCAACAATGAAGGTTAAGAAGAAAAGAGAGAAGGGGTTACATACCATGGCCTGCCCAAGGCCCAATGCATCCCATCTCTCAGGCGCAGCCGGCGGAGCCATCGCATCCTCCTCCTCCTCATCTTGCTCATCCTCTCCTTCGCTCTCGCTGCCGAGATCCCTCCCCGCGTCCTCGACCCCCAGTAAGCTAAACAGCCTACCCCTCGGGCCTCTCGAAACCCTAGGTCGCCTCTCCCTCGGTCCCAATCCATCCTCCTTCCCCCCGACGGTCCGGCCGCGACGTGGAAGCGAGATGAGGCGGAGACGAGGGATTTTTGGCGGGAAAATAGAGTTCAGTAGTGGCGGAAAGCAGACGGCGCGGGTGCAGGGGAGCGGATAAGGCGCAAGCGCCATCGTTGCCGCCGATTTCGCGCGGAATGGAGGCGAGGCAGCTGCATGTAAGATGAGCGGCCTCGGGGGTGCTGGGTCTATCACCTAGTCCGGTGTATTTAGAGAAAATCTATTGGCACACCAATATTTGGTCTCGAGATATCGTTTGAAAGTTTTTTTATTACAAAATTACCCCTAAATAAAATTATCAAAATATTCAGTTTTTATTTGGGACTTACTGTGCCGAACCTGACAAAGAAATCGATTTAGCCTAAAAACTTTGAAATGTCATGGATGAAAATGGCCTCCATAATATTTTTAAAAAAAATTACCATGTCACCGAACTAGTGGACTTGTCGGAGCCCGCTCGTCGCCGCCGAACTGAACACGGAATATCACCGCCACCTCCGCCAAACCTAACATAAACCTAACTCTAAGATCTACAGGCTATGGGATAAACCCTAGACTTAGGGTCCTCAACCAAACCCCGAACCGAATGCCACCGCTGCTAGAGCTGCTCGCCGCAGCCGTCAGAGTTGCTGCAGCTGCCGTCGTTGGAGCTGCTCAAGTGATATGGGAGAAGAAACCAAGGGAGGTAGTTTTGGCTTTACTAAAAAAGGCAATGACCTTAGGCTAAATGAAACTTTAGAGCATCCTTCACACGAGATGGATCTGTTGTCAGAGACCTCTCACACATTAACCCTTTTTTTTCCCTATTTGAGACATGTTCGGTTGACCAAAGCTAAACAAGATACAATATGTTCATCCGACCAGAGCCGAACACTGTATTAGTAAGTTCGGTCGATTGCGGCTAAACATATTGTACCATGTTCAGCTCTTGTTGGTCGAATATAGGGTTTGGACACCGGTAGACGACGACGGAGAAAAATCGATGGGGGGAGGAACCTACAGCGCATGGGCAGTGTAGTTCCTAGAGGAGATGAACTCGGAGAGGGTCGGAGAGGACCTCGTCGGGGCAGTTGATGAAGGAAAAAGGGGTTAGGTTTTGCGTGTGTGTGGAGTGATTTGGGAGAAGAATGATAGTATAGGAGTTTTAAAAAAATTGGAGGTGTCGGTGAGTAAATATATAAATATCTAAAACAGGGTGGTGTGTGAAAAGCATTTGGTGTTTGAAAAGGAATATTTGGTGTGTCAATAGAGACTCTTGTGTATTTATACAATCTATTTACAAGATTGGCCCCACTCTTGCTGATTAATTACTAATGTGTCCTATATGGGTTAATTTCTGGGAACAACCACAAGTTCTTGGAGCACTTACTGAATAACACGAGATTTAGGGTGTAATAATAATAAAAAATTTAGGTTAAATTACACTTTGCCCCCCCCCCCCCCCCCCCCCCCCGCCCCAAAGTTTAGCTCCAAAACACCAACCCTTCTTGTAGTTTATTTTGTCCCAAACCACTCCTAAAGTTTGAAATGTTAGCATAATACTAGCGGTGTGCAAGATTCAAACCAAACCGACTAAACCAACTGATTTTGATCGGTTTCGACATACTAGATTGGATTTAGTTTTTTAAAACCGATATAATTGGATCAGTTGATGGATTTGTAAATCTAAAACCGACCTAAACCAAACCAAACTGACAGATGTATATACATATGATATTTTATTAAGTACATCATATGACCTCAAAAACCCTTACTACCAACAACCTATGCAATATTGTAGGATGACTCAAAATCAGTTAAAATTCTTATTTAGGCTTAATGATTTGACAATAATTATTAATTTTTATGTTGAAACTAGGTCCTAATAGAAGTAGAAAAAAAAAACCAATAAGAATATAGGCCAAAGCCCAAACCGACCTTCCAATCAAATCCAAACCGATTTTAATTGGATTGGATTGGATTGGATTCCAACCTCAGTTCGGTTTGGATCGGTTTGAAAATCCTCAAAGCCGACCAAGATTGGTTCGGGTTGGGTTTTGCCTAAATAGGTTGGTTTCGAATCGATGCTCACCCCTACACAATACCCCATTTTGTCAACTACTTAATTTCCTCATTTGATAATTCTTTTTCTGATCAAAACTTAATTGAAGGGGTCAAAATGTAGTTTTTTAACTATAGGAAGTGTTTTTTAGCTAAACTTAAGGGGGGCAAATTGTAATTTATCCTAAAAAAAAATAAAGAGACCTGATGGTGAGAGTAGAAAATAGGTCCCACCGAGAGTTGAACTCGGGCATTTGGATTCAAAGTCCAACGTCCTAACCACTAGACCATGGAACCACAACGTTATGAGTTTAAATAATATAGGTAATTAGTTTTATTTCACTTGAGTAGTATGGCAAGTTCGGACCTCCAGTGGGTCTTCCCGGTGGGCCGCGTACATCACAGCCGCAGGATGGCAGGCAACCCGAAGTGAATCGTACTCCAGCCCGGTTGCATACGGCTTAGATGCACGTCGGGCCCACCGACAGGGAATTAGTCTTTCCTTTCACTTGAACCGAACCACACCAGGCTAAACTGAGCAATTTGGGTCGGTTACTTTTACATATGGTTTTAGATTTTGAAAAAAACGACCTACTTGGCTCGGTTCAAATATATAATAAATGAAATCCGAGCCAGACTGAACCGAAACAACTCGAGTTAGGGGTTTAAAAAACCTATCCAAATTTTAGTATCAATGGAATCCAAACCAACTCGCGATGGAGGGGGCGCAACTCCTCTCCAGTACCATAGGCTCGCCTAAAAAACCCCACCCAACGCTGACGTCCCCTTTGAAATCTCCTTCTCTACTCTCTCTATCTAACGAGATAATCGGCACGGGCGACCAAAGCCATGGCATGGTGAATTCAGCCTTCAATCCTAAGGTGCAACTAAACTTTTCCCTTTTCCTTTCATTCCCTTCCTTCATCTCCTTCCTCCTCCATTGTTCCTTCTCCTCTCATCTTCCTCCGCCTTTGAATCCAGCCCTCCAACTCCAAGGTACAATGAGCGCCTTACCGGACCACCCCATCTCACCGGTCAACGCAACCCCAATGGAGATCGAATAACAGCACGATGCCACGGGCTTCTATCAAGTAACACCCTCTCCTTTCTTCTTCTTTCTTTGCATACCTACAAGCTACACCCGCTGATATTGATTGACTGGACCACTACCTCCACCCTCCTCTCCTTGATAGGCTTTTAAAAGAAAAAAAAACCGACTGAACCGATCGAACCAAACTGATCAAAATTGGTTTGGTTTGGTTCGATTTTAGTACTTAATTGGTTTGGTTGGGTTTGCAAATTAGGAAAAACCGACTAGGCTGGTTTGGTTCAAGTTTGAGGCCAAAACCGAAGAAACCGAACCGATGCACACCACTAGGCATTTGCCTACCAAAGAGAAGGATCAACACAAGATTGGGAACAAACTAGGCCCAATCGTTTGCCCGAGTATGGTTCTCAAATTTCCACAAAATAGAGCATTTTAAGATGGCCTCTTAAAAACACATTTCGACTGGATGCTAAACATGCTCAAACACACAAACATTTTTTGGGTTTTGGCCTATTAAAAGGCCAAACTATGGGGCAGAACCTGCAGGAGATTTGTCCAGGCGCCTGGTAGTGTCGCTTGGACGCCTCGGGTGTTGGTAGGCAGATAGAACGCGAGAATAATACGCCCATGCATTCGTCAGAGGTGCCCGAGCATCGTGGGGGCTGGACATGCGATCGAGCTAATGGTTGAGTCACATATGGGTAAGGAAAGAAACATATGTATATCTCCTTCTATTGTCCTTCTATTGTCATATGAATCCTTTAGTATTATAAGGGGGTGTGCAACACTAGGTTTTGGATATTGAGATTGTCTACGATGAGAGAGAGAGAATGGAAGAAGATAAGAAGAAATAAAGAGAGAGAGAGAGAGAGAGAGAGAGAGTTTGTCTTTTAGGCAGAGAGATCTAAGGGACTTTGTCTTCATGGCTGCTTTGGCAGTCAACCTTCCCTCTGAACTGGATCTAAGCAACGTCTTTGAGCCACCCGATGTCGTAGGGCATCGGGTATACTTCCGTGGAAATTTGGAGCTTGTCCAATATTGATTTGGAGATGACGTTCTCACTACTTCCCCCATCGATGATGATATCACACACCTTGTCATAGATGGTACACCATATCCAGAAGATGCGGTGTCGTTGGGATTCAGGATCTTTGCGCGATGCATACATAAGTTTACGTACAACGAGTGAGAGATTGTCTCCCTCATCATCGTATGTGACTTCCTCAGCATGATCAGCCTTTTCTTCTGGTGCTTCTACACCGTAGTCTTCATCTGCTTTGGCAATATTTGCCATGCACCGTTGTGGATATTGATTGGAGTAGTGCCCTACTTGATTGCATTGGTGGCACTTGTCTCCCCTTTGAACCGCGTAGGGGTTTGTGGGCGAAGCTCGCGAGGTTTGTGGTGCAAACGGTCCTCGCTTGATTGGTACTAGCTCATTTATTCACAGTAGTCGGCCCTTCTTTCTCAGGAGATTTTCCTTGATTGGTCGAAGAATTGCTCACTCGGGTTGGTGCGAGTGTTCGGTTGAAGGAGTTGCTCCGGGGATTTGCCTTCCGCTCTAGTTGCGTCTCCACACGCATGGCTAGTTGCACCACCTCATGGAGGGTGTAAACGGGTTGCAGATAAACAAGGTACTAGATTGCTAGTCGAAGACCCCATGTAAGCATCGGTCTCCTCAAGGTTGTTGCAGGTCGCCAGACGGAAGAATTACATCGTGTACTCGTTGACAGTATGGGGGCCCTGCAAACATGTTTGGTATTGTTGGAACAATACCTGGTTGTAGTTTGGTGGGAGGAAACGCGCGCGAAGGAGCCGCTTCATTTGTGACAAAAAAGGATAGTATTCTTTCTAATCTGGACACAACAGTGTTGGTATTACTCCCACCACGCGGATGCGCCTCCTTTAAGTTTGTTGGCCACTAGCTTGATCTTCTTCTCTTCCGCCGTATCCATATAGTCAAAAAATCGCTCAACTTCAAAGAGTCAGTCTAGAAACTCTTCAATGTTGAGGTAGTCAGTGAAGGCAAGCAGTCCACCTTCATGCAGAAGTCATGGTTGTTGCCACCGTTTCGGTAGCCTCTACCGAAGTTATCAGGACCGCTATTGCAGCCGCCATAGCCACCTATAAGGGCCGCCATGTGGGTCGTCGTTTCTGCCTTGGTAGCCACCATAGCTGCTGTGATTACCATCATTGTAGCCGCCACGACCGCCGTAGTAGCCTCCCCGTCCGAGATGGAATTCATGACCTCCCAAGTAGCGACCGCCATGTCCTCCCATAAGGCGATTGTCACCGTCGTATGGATCGTATTGTGGGGGTGGTGCCTCCTCGTCACTTGAATAATCTTCGTAGGGAGTCCTACAATTTTGGTGCTATGCGTCTTTATGGAGGATGTCACTCGTCGAAGCGATTCGATAGTGGCGACTGGATCTTCCTCGTAATGGGTTTGCTGATTTGCTTAGTGCGCTTGAGAAAGTCCTCTGAAAATCTGGTCAAGATCGAGAGAATACGTTAACTTCACAAGGATCTCTCGTATCCTGACTAAATCCGCTTTCACCTCCCGATGAGAAGTCGTAATGCCCTCAAGGGTCCGTACTCCCAGATCACCGTTATGGAGTTGGGATTTTTCGATACATGCTAAGCTGCCATCGGAGCTGGATAACACCTGCTCTGATACCAACTTGGCATAGCAGAAGTAGGGTCGAAGGGGAGCACATCTTCTTTGATTGACGATAGAGGGAAGATGCAACGATCCTCTCTCAAGAACTCTCTCGAATCTCACAAGACACAAGAACTTTGGGAATAACCATCACTTCATTAGAAATATCAAAATCTGGATGCCGTTATATGCTAGTAGTGGGCCTTTATATAGGACTCAGGCGAGTACTAAGAAGGAAAAAAAAAAACGAAACAAAAAATTAATAACATTCTTTAAGAGCATTTGATGAATCTGACCCAATTTATGGTCTTAGTGCAATATCGCGTTGATACTTATTTATCGCCATTAATATCTTTCTTCTTTGGAATTGGATGACCTTCCTTCTAAGTTGTTGTAGCTGTCATCTTTAGGAAAGAGACATGATAGCTTGCTTCTTTTGGAGATATGAGGACTGGTTGTAGTTGTCTCTTTTATAAAAGTGTGGATTGGTTGTAGCTGTCTCTTTTGGAGAGGCGTGGGCTGGTTGTAACTGCCTCTTATGGAGGGGCCTGATATCCTGCATCATAATCTCTGGTGTACTTCCGTATGGTGATTGTCTTATGTGGTGATTGTCTTATGTGGTGATTGTTCTAAGAGTGGGTGAGAGATACAAGGTGTAGAGTCTCGACAAACAGTGAACCCGAGTATTATAATATCTGTAAATGAAATCCTAATAACTGATTGTTCGTATTTCTTTTATTTGTGCTTATGTGTGCATCACCTTCTCTAATTTTGTGATCTTCGAAAACTCTAGCCTCAAACCTCACGGCATGCTTCTAGAAAGAGCATCCGTTCTAGATCGACAAGCGTTTGGTTCCCCAACAGTCGATTCGTCATTTGAACGAGACCTAAATCTCCAAGGGTAAGGAGCATGGACTGAAAAATGACATTCCAACGTTGGGTTTTATCCTAGGGCTTTACATTTTGACCTGACTCCCGATCTAGCACAACAGCTTACAACCGATGAATCATACGATTCATACTTAGCACCAATGGCAGACACCAACGACCAGTGAATCACACTCTGCCTCGAGCCCGTCGTCAAGCGGTGAACCACACTCTAACGCCTTAGACACCCCCTCACCTTAGGGGTGGCACCGGGTCAGCTCAGGCCATGCCTTACCTCTATCTATACCCATTTATATAACATGGCACGATGCTTTCGTGCTGACTAGACAAAATGGCACCAAAAGCTGACTAGACAAAAAAATTGCTGACTAGACAAAACAAGACAACACAAAACAAGTTGACTAGACAAAAAAATAACTACGCATCATCACAACCATCCATACATAAAGGAACAGAAGATGCACTTGATGGCTCCTTCAGAAATTAAATAAATGCTCTATATAGAATATTAATTGCATTTAATTGCATGCATATAAGGTATTAATGGCTGGGTGTAAGGGACGGTTATGTAAGGAGATTAATGGGGATAGAGAGAGGATCACATGGGTTGATGTGGCCATGGATGGCTATGATGTGTTCTGTAATGCTTGGGATGGGTTTTTGAGAGCTGTGATTAGGTTTCAAGAGATAGAGAGAAAGGATGGAGTCATGTGCATGAAATGTGGACTTGCATGGGGTTGGATTTTTTATTCACTATCTAGAGCTCGAATGAGCTGGTAAGGATGGGTCGACGGCTAATAGCGAGTAAGTTAGTACGTGTATGACTTTGAGATTGGGTGAGATGTCTACAGATATGGTAAAAAGGTGGGGAGGAAGAAAAAGAACAATGGACTTAGCAGTAAATTCCTCCTCCCTACCTTTTTGCCATACTGTAGACAGCCCCGGATTACGTGCCAAAAACATTACATGGGAATGATAAGGTGCGTTCGCACGTGTGACGTGTGTGTGCGTGTGTGTGTGAGAGAGAGAGAGACGTATGTGTAGAGGTGGCAATGAGTCGTGTTGGGTCGGTTTTACATATGGTACACCGTCGCGGTGCGGTGCTGTTTTGGTTTTGCCCAAAACCGCACCGAAACCGCACCGTTGCCATCCCTAGACGAAAGCGCTAGCTTTGTGCCAATCGGCACAGGCGAGAAAATGGGTGTCCTTATGAATGCCGTTGTTGTCGTCGAAAGTGTTTTGTTGCCAAAGACGTTCAAGTGTGTTACCACCGAAGACGGTCTGCTGCAGTGCCGACAGGGCGTCTCGCTACAGTGCCGACGGGCACATGCACTATCCTTTTAAAAAAATGGGTAGACCCGCTAAGACCCAGTAAGATCCGTTTAAATATTTAATTTTTTATTTTTTTTTAATTTTATCTTTCGTTGCAGCTCATCATCATGGGTGTCCTGATCACAAGCATCTATTGAATCCATCGCATACTATGATCGGATGTTAGGTAGATCATTAGAGGGCCAATCATATCTGTTTCTTTACTTGCCGATTCGGACTGAGTGCGATGCACGGGTCGGGTATGGGTGCAACGGACGGCTGTGAATTGGAGTACAGATAAATTGGTGTAGAAGATTTGGATTCGAGGTTGGGGGGGTGGGGCGGTGGTTGCCCGCTTCGTGTCAGTTGGGGGGTGTCTTGCCGTCGAAGATGGCCCGACAAGTGTATTGCCACCGAATGCGGCCCGCTGTAGTGCCGACGGCCAAGTGTGTTGTCGTCGCACCGAAGGCTCTCGCTTCGTGCCAATCGGTATGGGCATGCCGAACGCGGTCAAGTGTGTTGTCGTTACATACGACGGTGGCAATACAAAATAGACCAAAAGCTGACTAGACAAAAAAGTTGCTGACTAGACAAAACAAGACAAAACAAAACAAGTTGACTAGACAAAAAAAATAACTACGCATCATCACAACCATCCATATATAAAGGAATAGAAGTTGCACTTGATGGCTCCTTCAAAAATTAAATAAATACTCTATATAGAATATTAATTGCATTAAATTGCATGCATATAAGGTATTAATGGCTGGGTGTAAGGGATGGTTATGTAAGGAGATTAATGGGGATAGAGAGAGGATCACATAGGTTGATGCGGCCATAGATGGCTATGATGTGTGCTGTAATGTTTGGGATGGGTTTTTGAGAGCTGTGATTAGGTTTCAAGAGATAGAAAGAAAGGATGGAGTCATGTGCATGAAATGTGGACTTGCATGGGGTTGGATTTTTTGTTCACTATCTAGAGCTCGAATGAGCTGGTAAGGATGGGTCGACGGCTAATAGCGAGTAAGTTCGTACGTGTATGACTTTGAGATTGGGTGAGATGTCTACAGATATGGCAAAAAGGTGGGGAGGAGGAAAAAGAACAATGGACTTAGCAGTAAATTCCTCCGCCCCATCGTTTTGCCATATCTGTAAACAGCCTCAAATTACGTACCAAAAAATTTCATGGGAATCATGAGGTGCATTCGCACGTGTGACGTGTGTGTGTGTGTGTGTGTGTGTGAGAGAGAGAGAGAGAGAGAGAGAGAGAGACGTATGTGTAGGGGTGGCAATGGGTTGTGTTGGGTCGGTTTTACATATGGTACACCGTCGTGGTGCGGTTTCGGTTTTGCCCAAAACCGCACCGAAACCGCATCGTTGCCATTCCTAGATGAAAGTGCTAGCTTCGTGCCAATCGGCACGGGCGAGAAAATGGGTGTCCCTATGAATGTCGTTGTTGTCGTCGAAAGTGTTTTGTTGCCAAAGACGTTCAAGTGTGTTACCACCGAAGACGGTCTGCTGCAGTGCCGACAGGGCGGCTCGCTACAGTGCCGACAGGGCGGCTCGCTACAGTGCCGACAGGCACATGCACTATCCTTTTAAAAAAATGGGTAGACCCGCTAAGACCCAGTAAGATCCGTTTAAATATTTAATTTTTTATTTTTTTTTAAAATTTTATCTTTCGTTGCAGCTCATCATCATGGGTGTCCTGATCACAGGCGTCTATTGAACCCATCGCATACTATGATCGGATGTTGGGTAGATCATTGGAGAGCCAATCACATCTGTTTCTTTACCTGCCGATTCGGACCGAGTGCGATGCACGGGTCGGGTATGGGTGCAACGGACGGCTGTGAATTGGGGTACAGATAGATGGTGTAGAAGATTTGGATTCGGGGTTGGGGGGGTGGGGCGGTGGTTGCCCGCTTCGTGTCAGTTGGGGGGTGTCTTGCCGCCGAAGACGGCCCGACAAGTGTATTGCCGCCGAATGCGGCCCGCTGCAGTGCCGACGGCCAAGTGTGTTGTCGTCGCACCGAAGGCTCCCGCTTCGTGCCAATCGGTATGGGCATGCCGAAGGCGGTCAAGTGTGTTGTCGTCGCATACGACGGTGGGGGAGGGGGTGGGGGTGGTGATGCCTGGGGGGTGTTTTGCTGTCGAAGGCGGTCCGCTGCATTGTTGACAGGTGTGTTGCCGCCGAAGGCGGCCCGCTGCAGTGCCGACAGGCACGGGCATGCACTAGTCTATATAATATTTCAGGCTTTTATGGGGGGGGGACAAACATGAACAGACAGATTAACAACTATGATTGATTTGCCTAATTACAAAGAATGGTCATGATTCAAGGCCATGATGTATTAATTGGAAAGGTTAAACCCATATCTGCTCTGTGCATCACACTTACCCCACAGTTGTATGATGAAACTGATCGTGTGGTGCATTTGTCTATGATCATGTGGTGCAGACGCGCGGTTGTGTGGCCTATTTGTAATGACAATCTTTAAAATAGAGAGAATGAGAGAGCAATTAATATTCGACCCTTTAAAAAAGGAAATATAAATCTCCATGGAGAGAGTGAAATCGTCCCTTTGCTAGATCACTGTTTAACAGACAGCTGTGATCAATACCACATGAGGATGGCCACATCAGGAATCAAACCAGGATGGCTGAACAATATTTTTCTTTTGAAAAATGCAATTTAAACATACCTAGGGACATACTCCGGTGGTGGGTGGGAAATTTTCAGCACATCCTGCGTACGCTACAACATTTGCCGAGAGCCTATCAGCACGATACAAGTGCTTGGGTCCACGACCCCATGTGCTGGGGCCTGCTAGACTGCTACTCCAGAGTCTCCATGTCTCTTGAATTACAGTGGCCCCGCGGTTGTAGCGTACACATGATGTGCTTGTAAGCGCGGAAAAAGATATGGGTCGTCTTTATTGCGAATCACACGAGATTACAGAGTGCCGGGACCCGGGGGGCTCGGGTGTGGCGAGTCCGGGTGCGGTGAATATTTGATCAGGAGATTGTGGGAGAGATCCTCTGGAGGGTCCCTTTGATCCGCGTCTCCACGTGGTATTCGTGCGAGAGCTCTGAAGGGGTTGCCCAGGACAGAGGTCTTCACAGGGTGAGGGTTTCTTGAGAGGCTAAGGAGTATCGGCCGTTGATTTTGTCCCGTCCGTGCTTCGCGCTTTCTCGGCTAGGGAGATTTTAGGCTTCGTTCCTCGGTCTTCGTGTCTCCCTCGATCCTTGCTAGACCTTGGCGTCCTTGATCGTCGGTTCGCGGCGTCGATCGTGCTTTTGGCGTCGGCTTTGGCTTTGGCTTTCGGCTTTGGTGTTGCTTTGGCGTGGCTCTGGCTTTTGCTTTGCTTTGGCGCTTGCGCTTGAACGTAGGCGGGTAGAGGCTTGCGATGCTTTAGTTCTTCCGGACTTCGCGTCGTATCGGCTAGAACGTGTGGTGCTTTGCTCGTGACCGTCGTAGTTGCTTGGCTTTGGCAGGTGCGTTGCTTCGGCGTGGGCTTTACCGGTGCGTTTGCTTTGGCTTCTTGCGTTGGCTTTGGCTTTAGCTTTGACTCGATCTTCTTCTCAAACAGCGATGGCTACTCCTTCAGGGCTTCTTTATTCTTCCGGCTTCCTCGATGGTTGTGACGTCGGCTGGCTTCTTCTCCGGGCGTATTTGGCTTGATCGAAGTTGAAGACTTCTTATGGAGATGGTGGGTGTAGCACCGATCTCTATGCGATGGTTGTTAGCGTCGGCTTTTGTTGATGAAGACGGCAGGGGTAGCACCGATCTTCGTGTGACGGCTGTAGCGTCGGCTTTTGTTGATGAAGATGGCGGGGGTAGCACCGATCTCCGCACGACAGTTATAGCGTCGGCTTTTGTTGATGAAGACGGCGGGGGTAGCACCGATCTCCGTGCGACGGTTGTAGCGTCGGCTTTTGTTGATGAAAACGGTGGGAGTAGCATCGGTTTCAGCATGACGGTTGTAGCGTCGACTTTTTGTTGATGAAGACGGCAGGGGTAGCACCGGCTTCAGGCCTTCTTCTCCCGGCTTTCTTCTTCGTGCAAGGAGTTGATACCTTTGTTGAAGACGACGGGTGTTGTCGGCTTCGATCTTCTTCTCCGGCCTTTGCTTATGGCGTCTTCGGAGCTGATGAAGATCGTTGGAGCAGTCGGGATGATGACGACTCCGGGTCTTCTTCTCCAAGCTTTCTTCTTTGTGCGAGGAGTCGAAGCTTTGATCTTCGAGTGCAAGGTCTTCACGTTGATGAGGACTTGAAGGGCCAAGGATTCCCGTAGGACGTTCTTGCCGTGCCTCGTGAAGCCTTCGGTCTTCGAGCGTTGGAGCTTCTCTTGCGGAGCTCTTTCGTCTTCGGCTTTTGGACCTTTGATGCCTTCCCCCACCCCCTCTATTTATAGGCAAAGGGGGGCGGTTGGGGGAGATATGGCTGAAATCTTTTTGTTTCATCCAATATCTCCCCCCATAACCATCAAGATATTGTTCCCTTATTTGGGAAAACAAACTCGATCCCCTCCTTTTTAGTTGGGGTGGTTACGGGCTAGATGTGACCTGATCTTTGAAGATATGTCGTCATCTTTGCAACTTCCGGATCGCATGGCGACACGACGTCATCTTGTCCATCGGATCGAGGGATCATCGCGGATCTACGGTTGTGTAGACGTCCATGCCACCTCCCCCCGCATCGAGGCGGTTTGGATTTTTTTTCTTTTCTTTTCTTTTTTCTTTTTCTTTTCTTCTCTTTGTGGCCGGCCACACCTCCCCATGGGGAGGGGGCACAGTTTTCAAGAAGAGGGGGGCCGGTGGGCCCCCCTTTTGGGTTCGGGTAGCGGGTCCAGTGGGACCCGTTTGCTTTGAGTCGGGCCATTGCACACGAATTGAGTTCACATGCGGGTCGAGTTCGCATGCAGGCCGTTGTGTGTGGGCCGAATTCGCATGCGGGCCGTTGTGTGTGGGCCGGATTTCGCATGCGGGCCGTTGTGTGTGGGCCAGGTTTTGCATGCGGGCCGTTGTGTGTGGGCTAGGTTCCGCATGCGGGTCGGGTCCAACCCGTGGGCTAATTTCGATGCCCACAAATGCCCCCTCAAGTTCAAGTGCGCCTGCGGGAAATGCATAGCTCTTGGACTTGACTTGCGTGTTCGCTCGGAATTTAGGTCTTTACAATGACCCTCGCCATTTCGTTTCCCCCATCGTTTTGCTAGCGCGGGAGACGAAGGGCTTTGGCGGCTTGGAGACAAAGACCTCTTCTAGGGTTTTGTTCATCTTCCTTGTTGTCGCGGACTTCCTTTGCTTCGAGGATGGCGCGAATGTTGACGGCGGCCGCTGCGCGGAGTCCCAGGGCAACAAGGCGACGGGAGCGCGAGGACGGCCGCGATGCGTCTCGACGGAGGGTTGTTGCCCCTCTTCGGTGCGGGAGCTCAATGGTGGAAGCCGATTGTTGCGGCCGATGGTGGTGACGACGCAGATGGCGCATCAAGCGGAGGAGGCAGAGTGGTCGAAGATGCGGTAGGTTCCCTCCTTCCTACTCCTCTTTTTTTTTTTTTCCTTCTTCTCTCTCTTTTTTTTTTCCTTTTTTTTTCTGGTTTCTGTTATGAAACAGTGGTTGCATCAGATCGGGATGCACCCCTAGATTATGGGATAGGAGATTTAGCCGTTTTTATCCCAATAACCGATTATGCCTATATATAGGGGCTTCAATGAAAAATAGATTATATTTCTTTTTTTTCTTTTTTTCTTCTTCTTCTTCTTCTTCTTCGTCTCTGCCGTCGGGCTCGGGAGAATAGTAGCAGCGGCGCGGGGCGCGCAGGCGGCCGGCCGGTGCGGTGCGCGGGGCATAGGCTGCGGCCGAGCAGCGCGCGCAGGCGGGTTGCGAGGCGTTGGGCGACGCAGTGTGAATGGCCGGCGAGCGGGCGTGGGGACGGACACGGGCGCGGGGATGGCCGACGGTGATCGGGCGTCGGGCACACCGTCGGGCGTGGGCCGGGGTGCAGGCGGGCGCGGGGGCGGCAGGCCGGTGCGAACGCGAGGGCCGGGCGGCGGCACGGAGGCGGGCGCAGAGTGGCAGGCCGGCGCGGACGCGAGGGCGGCGGCGGCGGCACAGAGTGGCAGGCCGGCGCGGACACGGGGGCGGCGGCGGCGGCCGGGTCGTGTGCGCGGGTCGGAGGCCAGCAGCCCCCCCCCCCCCCCCCCCCCCCCCCGGGCTACTGGTTTTAACCGGAGAGAGGGGGGCTGCAGCTTTTTGCTGTGGCCCCCTCTCGGTTTCTCCATTTTGCACAAGGGGGCGGGGGCTGCGGCTTTTTGCTGTGGCCCCCCTCTCGGTTTCCCTTTCTGCAAAAAGGGGCTGTAGTCCCTCCCTTTTTTTTTTTTTTGGGCGCTTGACTTGTGTCTTTCTTTGCTTCGAACTTTTGTTCGGCTCATGCCTAACTTGTGTTTTTCTCCCTTTCTTTCTTCAGGACCCGGCGTTATGAGAGTTTTCCGACTTCTGGATGGATCATCGATGCGGTCTCCCACGGGAGTACGCATCTTCGTTTTCCTTTTGCGTAAGTCTTTTGCCGCCGTTATGAGAGCTTTCCGACTTCTGGATGGATCGTCGATGCGGTCTCCCACGGGAGCACGCATCTTCGTTTCCCTTTTGCGCAAGTCTTCTACTGCCGTTACGAGAGCTTTCCGACTTCTGAATGGATCGTCGATGCAGTCTCCCACGGGAGTACGCATCTTTGTTTTCCTTTTGCGCAAGTTTTCTACCGCTGTTACGAGAGCTTTCCGACTTCTGGAAGGACCGTCGATGCGGTCTCCCACGGGAGTATGCATCTTCGTTTCCCTTTGCGCAAGTCTTCTACCGCCGTACTTCGAAGTAGGAAGCCTGTGTCGAAGTTGGACGAGCTCATTCTCACCGATGAGGGATATTCTCAGCAGATCGTTCGACCGAGTCCGGAGTTGCCATTCAGGAGTCAGTTCCAACATATGTTTTGGCCGCAGCTTCTTTGTCAGCTCCTGTGGCGTCTTTGACAGTCGTCATGGCGATGGTTCAGGAGGCGGTTCCCGTGCTTGGGTCTTTAGGACAGGATTGCGCCTTGTCTCAGCACTCCGAGGCTTGCCAGCGAAAGTGTAGATCGCAGAGCCTTCTTTCTAAACTTCTTTTTGATAATTGTACTGGAAGTTTATCCAGTGACACTCGCACCCTTCCAGGAGGAGGGTCTTGACGCTTTGAGTAGCTGGTGGGTTTTCCGATGGATGGCTCCTTGTTTGAGGAGCATATGTGCACCCTTTTGGTGGATAGCTAGGCTCATTGCTTGCAATGGGCTTCACTAGAGGAGGACACTTTCTTGGCATTGGTAAAGGCCAAGGAAGAGGGATGTCGACTAGAGGGGCTTCACACGTTTGCTACTGCATACTTGGTTCGGGCGTAGAAGAAAGTGGAGGCCGCTCGTGCGTCGCTTTATAAATCGGAGTCATGTTTGGAGAAAGCCCGAGCGACCGAAAAGACTTTCAGAGCGAATCTTGCGAAGCAGCGTGCAGAGCTTGGGACGCGTTGAGCTAGTAGTTTCTCATCTTTCGAAGTTGCACTGCGTGGGTGCCTCGAGAGATGAGCTGTGGCAGTGCTGGGAGCTGGTGGTTTGACAGAGGCTGACGGCTTCTCATCCCACGGAGTTGGACTTGCGTCTTTTCTGGGTTTATTTTTCTGGAATGGTGGTTTACTTTTTTTTGTTTGGACTGAACCTTTACAGGTTGCCTACGTACCCTACTGAAAGGGATCAAGTCACACGTAGTTCCTTTATTCCTTTTTTTTTTTTTTGGGCAAGGGGGGTAACCTTGCGCTAGGCAAAGTACCTTTTGAGGGACTTGCCGCTGGTAGGCAGAGTCGCTGCTGGTTCGCAGTTGTCATCCGCCTTCTTCGCTTCAATGTAGTTAGAAGTGAAGATCTTCTTGCCTGAAGTTTTGGTGATTGCTGGAGTTTGATTGGAGCCGATGTCTCGGTGGTTCAGAAGACTTTGTTCGTCGCTTTTGGAGAGGCGAGCTTGAGTCTTTGTCAGGCGATGTGGTATTGCAACTGAGGGTAGTGAACCCATATGCACTATGCTTTCTTTGTTGCGGCTGGATTTGAACATCAACTCGGTGGAGTTTTGCCCCCGAGTGTTTCCTGGCTTGGTTGCGAGTTGCTCGGAGCTAGTGTACTCGGAAGACTCGATTGAGCTCGAGGTATGCAACAGACCATGTAACGGCAGTGTCATCTCTTGCAAAGTGATGAAGTTGGCCTCGGAGAATGGTGATGATAGTACCTTTGCTGGAATGGAAGACGATCGTCCTGGCTTGCAAAGCCATTGAGGTGCGAGCCATAGGACTGACGCAGCTTGAGTAAGCAATGGAACGTGTGGCATTGAGCTTGATTTGGAGTTGATGTGGATTTTTCGTCTTGATGCTGGCACTTCTTTGTTTTTGTGCACCGTCTGGCTGGAGGATGTCACTGGTTTTGCAAGTGGAGAGGTTTTGTCCCTCGCAACTGCTTTGACTTTCTGGGCTCGTGGAGCTTTTGCTGGAGGAACTTCTGCAACGGGGTCTTTGACCTGGTGGAACTTGACGTCAGCAAGGCGTGCTTCAGTCTCGTTGCACAGCTTGCCGTTGGAGGCGATAGTTCTCTTCATGCTTTCGATATTGAAGCTGCCTTCTTTATCGTCTTCCTGGAGCACTTAGTGAACTTCCATCATGCAGCAGGAAACCTTGAAGTTTTGATCAGCTTCAAGGAAGCGATTGGGAAAGAACTCCTGGAGTGTCACCAGCTTTGGGTAAGTTTGTTGGAGAAGATTTTTCGGACTTGCTGGAGGTACTTTGGACGTCTTTCTTTCTGGAGCTTTACTATTTTCCTTGAAGGTCTTTTTTTCGGGGAGTTTTGTTGTCGCCCGATCTTGCTCGTGGTTGGCCAGACGTGCTATTTGGTAGTTTGATCGTCGTGACCTTCTCCTTCGAGGCGTCATAGCCCATGTGCTTTTATCAAGAAGATCTTCCTCGTCAGGGTGAAGAATTGGTGCCGTGACCGAAGGCTCTTCTTTGATCGGAAGGACTTGCTCTTTTGGAGGCTTTACCGATTCATCTTCTGATCCCCAGCCGGTTGGCTTGACTTCTTTTATTGGGATTGAAGGAGGCTTGGAGTAGAAGACGTAGAAGTCGAACTTACCTGATGGCTGGCCTAGCAGGCTGACTTTAGGGTCTCTTTGCTTGTCTCTTGCTTTGAGCACATACTGGGATGTAGCTTTGTTTGGAAGAGGGAGTGTTTGCGCAAGAGGCGGTTGCCCCCAAGGCAGTGAGGATTTGGCCCTGGGCACTGCAGGAGCATACCGTCGTCGTCTTCTTGGAGCTGGTTTCGCCATTGATCTTTGACAGACGATGCGCAGCCTTGCTGGAGTGCGTTGTGGAGCAGTCAGTACTGGCGGGAAGGAATTGAAGGTGATTGACGTCATATTTGACTCGACGATATCACCAGAGTCGATCTCGATCATCCCTTGCTTGGCGAGTGCCATGATCTTATCTTTGAAGACAAAGCACTTCTCGATGGGATGGCTGACCATCCGGTGGTACTTGCAGAAGAGCGGATCGTTGACTCGATGTGCTTGTTCCGGCCTTTTTGGTGGCGGAAGCTCGATCATCTTTTCTTGCATCAACTGATCGAACATGGAGGAAACTTCCGAGTCTGGGAAGGGATACTCCTTAGCTTCAAGCTCCTCGAGAGTCATCCTTGGTGGTCGTTGAGGCTGAGGAGGTGGTATGGCGGCTCCTTTGCCTTTGTCCGGCTTGCCACCGATCTTGAGTGGTTTGGAAGTCGAAGCGAGGTCGGTGACGTTGACTTGCTTTGATGCCGCCGGTTTGTCCTCCTCTTCCACCTTCAGGAAGGCTTTGGCCTTTGAGTCCCTACGATTTGCTAAGCTGAGCTCCATGTCGTGAGCCCGAGTCGCCAGTTCTTCGAAGGACCGAGGCTTGATCCCTTTGAGGATGTAGAGCAAGCCCCAGTGCATGCCTTGGGTGCACAACTCGATGGACGAGTCTTCAGACAAGCGATCTCGCGAGTTTAGCGCAAGGTTCCTCCAACGATCGATGTAGTCGATCACCGGCTCATCTTTCCTTTGCTTGGTGGCAGTAAGCTCAGTCATGCTGACGATGCGTCGAGTGCTGTAGAAGCGTTTGAGGAACTCCCTCTCCATTTGATCCCAGCTATCGATGGATCCTGGAGGAAGATCAACATACCAGTCAAAAGCATTACCTTTGAGGGTGCAAACGAACTGCTTCACCATCTCATCGCCATATGTGCCGGCGTTGTTGTAAGTTTCGACAAAGTGGGCAATGTGTTGCCTTGGATTGCCCTTCCCGTCGAAGTGCTGGAACTTTGGCGGCTGGAACAAGGTAGGGAAACGCAGCTGTTTGATCCTCATGGTGTAAGGCTTTGAGTATGCAGCCGTAATCGGCGGTAGATTGCCACCGTGGGAACGCATCATGTCGGCGACCAACGCTTGTATTTGCTGGGCATTCATTGTTGCTGCCATCGAGGGTTGCACGGCCGTCGAGACCGACATGAAAGAAACGACCTCCACTGGGACGGGAGCCGAGGAGAGTGCGGGAGTAGTCTCTAGCATTGCCGGAATAACTTCTGCAGGAGCGGGAGTTGGAGACAGAGCCGGAGCAGCTACTGGAGAAGCAGGAGGTTGACTGAATGTTGTAGCATCCCTCGCACTTAGCCTTTGAAGCAAGGTGTTGATGTGACGATCCTTTTCCTCCATTAGCCGGGTGATTTGCGCCATGTGTTTACCCATTTGCATGACTTGGAGCTGGAGAGCAGAAGGAGGATGATGACGCAGGACGTCTTGGTGTTGTATACCCATATCGTCGTCGTCATTATCGGAGATGTAGTTGCGCCGACTTGCTTCTGTTTGATGACGGATGTTTGCCCCCTGCAAAGGAGGTACAAGGTTCGCTGGAGAACCGGAATAGGCTCTGGGTTGGGGCTGGACCTCCCCAAATTTCTGGACTTGAATTCCAGGATCGAGGCTTGTTTCTTCATGCACCAAGGCCTCATCGGTGCTTTGGCGAGCATCTTCGGCAGCAGTTTCTGGCGTAAAGAAGTCCGCAAGAGTTTGAGTACGCCGAGTGTAGACGCGTACCACCGGAGGAATGTCTCCCTTCGGATTCTCTGGATCGCCATGTTGGAGTAGTGGAGACTTGGCAATAGGCAAAAGACTTGTTGGAGCAAACGTATCATCGTTCGTTCCGGCCATAGCGAACTTGAAGCAACTCCTTCAAACGTACGGATGAAAGGAGAGGAGGTCCCACCGGACGTGCCAGAAATCTGTAAGCGCGGAAAAAGATACGGGTCATCTTTATTACGAATCACACGAGATTACAGAGTGCCGGGACCCGGGGGGCTCGGGTGTGGCGAGTCCGGGTGCGGCGAATATTTGATCAGGAGATTGTGGGAGAGATCCTCTGGAGGGTCCCTTTGATCCGCGTCTCCACGTGGTATTCGTGCGAGAGCTCTGAAGGGGTTGCCCAGGACAGAGGTTTTTACAGGGTGAGGGTTTCTTGAGAGGCTAAGGAGTATCGGCCGTTGATTTTGTCCCGTCCGTGCTTCGTGCTTTCTCGGCTAGAACGGTTTTGGGCTTTGTTCCTCGGTCTTCGTGTCTCCCTCGATCCTTGCTAGACCTTGGCGTCCTTGATTGTCAGTTCGCGGCGTCGATCGTGCTTTTGGCGTCGGCTTTGGCTTTGGCTTTTGGCTTAGGTGTTGCTTTGGCGTGGCTCTGGCTTTTGCTTTGCTTTGGCGCTTGCGCTTGAACGTAGGCGGGTAGAGGCTTGCAATGCTTTAGTTCTTCCGGACTTCGCATCGTATCGGCTAGAACGTGTGGTGCTTTGCTCGTGACCGTCGTAGTTGCTTGGCTTTGGCACGTGCGTTGCTTCGGCGCGGGCTTTACCGGTGCATTTGCTTTGGCTTCTTGCGTTGGCTTTGGCTTTAGCTTTGACTCGATCTTCTTCTCGAACAGCGATGGCTACTTCTTCAGGGCTTCTTTATTCTTCCGGCTTCCTCGATGGTTGTGACGTCGGCTGGCTTCTTCTCCGGGCGTATTTGGCTTGATCGAAGTTTAAGACTTCTTATGGAGATGGTGGGTGTAGCATCGATCTCTATGCGACGGTTGTTAGCGTCGGCTTTTATTGATGAAGACGGTGGGGGTAGCACCGATCTTCGTGCGATGGCTGTAGCGTCGGCTTTTGTTGATGAAGACGGCGGGGGTAGCACCGATCTCCGCACGACGGCTGTAGCGTCGGCTTTTGTTGATGAAGACGACGGGGGTAGCACTGATCTCCGTGCGACGGTTGTAGCGTTGTCTTTTGTTGATGAAAACGGTGGGGGTAGCACCGGTTTCAGCACGATGGTTGTAGCGTCGGCTTTTTGTTGATGAAGACGGCAGGGGTAGCACCGGCTTCAGGCCTTCTTCCCTGGCTTTCTTCTTCGTGCAAGGAGTTGATACCTTTGTTGAAGACGACGGGTGTTGTCGGCTTCGATCTTCTTCTCCGGCCTTTGCTTATGGCGTCTTCGGAGCTGATAAAGATCGTTGGAGCAGTCGGGATGATGATGACTCCGGGTCTTCTTCTCCAAGCTTTCTTCTTCGTGCGAGGAGTCGAAGCTTTGATCTTCGAGTGCAAGGTCTTCACGTTGATGAGGACTTGAAGGGCCAAGGATTCCCGTAGGACGTGCTTGCCGTGCCTCGTGAAGCCTTCGGTCTTCGAGCGTTGGAGCTTCTCTTGTGGAGCTCTTTCGTCTTCGGCTTTCGGACCTTTGATGCCCTCCCCCACGCCCTCTATTTATAGGCAAAGAGGGGCGGTTGGGGGAGATATGGCTGAAATCTTTTTGTTTCATCCAATATCTCCCCCCATAACCATCAAGATATTGTTCCCTTATTTGGGGAAACAAACTCGATCCCCTCCTTTTTAGTTGGGGTGGTTACGGGCTAGATGTGACCTGATCTTTGAAGATATGCCGTCATCTTTGCAACTTTCGGATCACATGGCGACACGACGTCATCTTGTCCGTCGGATCGAGGGATCGTCGCGAATCTACGGTTGTGTAGACGTCCACGCCACCTCCCCCCGCATCGAGGCGGTTTGGATTTTTTTTCTTTTCTTTTCTTTTTTCTTTTTCTTTCCTTTTTCTTTTTCTTTTCTTCTCTTTGTGGCCGGCCACACCTCCCCATGGGGAGGGGGCACGGTTTTCAAGAAGAGGGGGGCCGGTGGGCCCCCCTTTTGGGTTCGGGTAGCGGGTCCAGTGGGACCCGTTTGCTTTGAGTCGGGTCATTGTACGCGAATTGAGTTCGCATGCGGGCCGAGTTCGCATGCGGGCCGTTGTGTGTGGGCCGAATTCGCATGCGGGCCGTTGTGTGTGGGCCGGGTTTCGCATGCGGGCCGTTGTGTGTGGGCCAGGTTTCGCATGCGGGTCGTTGTGTGTGGGCCAGGTTTCGCATGCGGGTCGGGTCGAACCCGTGGGCTAATTTCGATTCCCACAGTGCTGAAAATTTTCCCGTGGTGGGGAGCATTGGCCAGGGCCCGATGTGAATGACAGTGCACTAGCTGGCAATTTTGGACCCGACCAGGTAGACCCGACACAACCCGACACAAAATTTGCAGGTCTGGGTTTGGGTTAAACGGGTTCGGGTCGTAAATGGGTCGACAAGACTAACCCGTTTAATAAATCGGTCGGGTCCGGGTTTAGGGTCTAGACACGGTAAACCCGATATGACCTATTTAAAATTCAACTGGTCGTGTCAGATCAGGTTGGGTCGGGTCTACCCGCAATCCGATACTTAGTATGTAGTACCAGCGGGTCTTATCGGGTCAGGTTGGATCGAGTCGGATCGGATCGGGTCGGGTCAGCTAAATAGATCCCTGTGGTAAACGGGTCTTATCGGGTCTACCCGTTTATAAACGGGCTGGGTACAGGTTTAGAGTCTAGCACGATTAGTTAAATAGGTCACTCAACCAGTTTTTTTTTATCTTTATTCTTTTTACTTTGATATGTTTTCGGATTGAGTTGTTTTTATTTGATTTTTCTTTAGCCATTTGATGGGTTATATGTTTTCTATTACATTGATTTGAAACTTAACCCTTCATTTTTTTTTACTTTGATATGTTTTTTCAATTGATATATTTTTATTGTATTTCGCTTTAGTCTTTTGATGGGTTTTATGGTTTCTATTACAATGATTTTAAACTTAACCCTTTAACAAGAACTATGTTTTTTATTTTACTTTGGTTTATAATGATTTTGTTTGGTTTTTAGGACAACGACGAATGTTGCCGTCTCCATTTACCACCTAACAATTTTTGTGGGGTGCTCTTTGTGTATGAGTATGTGTGTGTGTGTGAGAGAGAGAGAGTGTTGCGGTCTTCGAAATATTAATGTCACCTTCTTCGAAATATTATCCCCGCTTTTGAATTATTATTGTCACTCTTAAAATATTCTTATTTTTTAAATTTTTGTCACACCCTTAAAATTTTGCCATGCCCTCGCCGAATGTGTGTCGATAGGCACGAGCATTACTAGTATCATATATGGGAGGATCCATAACCTACGCACCCATACCCTTTCTTTGTTTTTAAACGAGCCGAGCTTTGGTTTGTTTGAATTTGATCTTTTATTAAATGAGTCTAAACTTCATGCTTGTTTAATAATCGAGCCGAGCCCTGCATTGGTCTACTTGAGCCTAACTCGTTTGTTAAACGAGCTTAAGCTTCATGCTAGGGTTCGCTCCATTAGTGATTGAATGGTCCTTTACCAAGCTTGTTTCTGAACTCCAAAATGAGTCAAAAGCATGGACTATGTATGTTAGGTCTATTCAAACAATTATAAGCCTATTCACGAGCTCACAAACTGTAAACAAGCATGTTCGCGAGCCCAATTGTGCCGAACTTTGGTCTGATTGAGCTTGGCTCGTTTATTAAACGAACCTAAACTCTAGGCTTGGGCTTGGGTTGACCAGTAACCGAACAAACTCGAACGAGATTTTATCGAGCTCACGAATGGCTTGGTTCGTTTGGAGTCCTACCCATGCCATTAATGGGAAAGGCTGTTTGCTGAGAGGGGGGGAACAGCTGCTTCATGACAAGTCCGGAAACTCCGACCAACCAACGGTTCAATCCTAACTTAAGACCGCCCGTGTCAAAACCTCTTTCTCCTCGCCACAGGACCGGACACGCCATCGTCTATTGGCCCACCGCGACTGGCCCCACCAAACCCAGCCAGAGAGAGCGAGGGACCACCGATCCATTCCGTCTCCTAAATCCATGCGAAGCGACGTCCGACTGGCCGGAATCAGAGGCATCCGGCGATGGCGACACCTCCAGCCAGCCACCACGACCACCACCCTCGTCCTCCACCTCCGCCGGAGAGGTCCTACGACGGCCCCCCATCGGCACACTCCATCCCCATGCTCCTCCCCGTCTTCATCCTCTTCTTCATCCTCATCTGCTTCCTCTCCATCTTCCTCTTCCGAGACCTCGTCCGCTACCTATCCACCACGTGGCTCTCCAGCCGTAGCCGCCCTGGAGGTGGCGGACCGTCGCCCCCCGGCGAGGCTGGGCAGGGGCAGGCCTCCCAGCCGGGCCTGGACCCGGCTATCCTGGCCTCCTTCCCGACGCTGCCCTACTCGGCCGTGACGGGGCTGCAGGAGGGCAAGTGCGGCAGGGAGTGCGCGGTTTGCCTCGCGGAGTTCGCCGCCGGCGACGCCGTCCGGCTGCTCACGGTGTGCTGCCATGCATTCCACCCCGTCTGCATTGACTCCTGGCTCGCCGCCCACACCACCTGCCCCATGTGCCGGTCAGACCTGGAGGCGCCGCCGGATGAGGCGGCGGTCCTGGCGCTGAAAGAGGCCGTCGGGGGACGAGTTAGTAACCATGCCATCACCATCGACGAGGACGAGGAGGAGGAGGAGCACGCGGCGGCGGTGCCGAAATCCCAATCGACGGGGCATTCGGAAATGGGGAGAGAAGGGGAGGAGGAAGAGGAGAGGAACACGATAAGGCCGTCGGGAAGCGCGGAGGCGAGGAGGGCCGTCCATCGTACCAGCACCAGGAGTAGTTAACGTGAGGGCCAAAGCGATCGAGGTCAGGAGCGGGACTCAAATATTGTTTTGTTTTGTACCTAGTAGAAAGAAATGTTTTCTTTTGCATTTTTTTTTTTGCAAATAGGCCCCTCTAATGTTGGACTTTCCTCCAGTAGCTATCAGTCCAGCAAAAACTCTCACACCCTTTGAACTCTTACAATTAATCTCTTGTTTTTCTTTTTTTTTTCTTTTGGGTTATTTTGACTTTGCCCCCAATATTTTTGCCTTGAATTAGACTTTACCCCCGTATATTAATTAATTAGACCTTACCCCCCAAACTAACTGTTCCGTCAGCTCACCATCTAAGAGAAAGGGTGAGCTGATGGAAAAGAAATAAAGTTTTGGGGGGTAAAATCTAATTAATAAAAAAGGGGAGGTAAAGTCTAATTAAAGCAAAATATGGGGAGCAAAGTCAAAATAACCCTTTTCTTTTTCTTTTTCTTTTTCTTTTCGGGAAATTTTATTCATACCCCAAAAATCTGTAATTAGCCCCCGTATCCCTAGCGTTTCTCAATAACTTACTCAACAATCCTTTAATACCAAACAATGCCCTTTTTTTTGTACCCCAAACCCCAAAGCCCCTGCTCAGCGTCTTTTGTACCCCCAACCCAACCCAATGTTTGTTTAAACTTAGCCCAAGCCCAACCCGTCAGGTTGGGCGGGTTGTGCGGGGTGGGTTCGGGTTAACCCGCCCAAAGTCGGGTTGGGTTCGGGTTGGCCCGCCCAAGTTGCAGCTAGGGGTGGCAATGAGTCGTGTCGTGTCGGGTTCGTGTTGTGTCTAGTTTCGTGTCGTGTCCAAAACCCCTAGACCCGGACCCGAGCCGTTTAACTAATCGTGTCTAGATCCTAAACCCGTTGTGGACGCGGAAAAAAGCGCGGGTCGTCTTTATTGCGAATCACACGAGATTACAAGTGTGGCCGGGACCCGAGTGGCTCGGGTGTAGCGAGTCCGGGTTGCGGCGAGTTTTGATCAGGGGATTGTGGGAAAGATCTTCTGGGGGATCCCTTTGATCCGCGTCTCCACGTGGTGTTCGTGCGAGAGCGCTGAAGGGGCTGCCCAGGACAGGGGTCTTTACTGGGCGAGGGTTTTGGAGAGGCTAAGGAATGTCCACCGTTGCTTTGTCCCTTCCGTGCTTCGCGCTTTCTCGGCTAGGGGGTTTTCGGCTTCGTTCCTAGGTCTTCGCGTCTTCCTCGTTCCTTGCTTGACCTTGGTGTCCTTGATCGTCGGTTCGCGGCGTCGATCGAGCTTTTGGCGTTGGCTTTGGCTTTGGCTTTTTTGGCTTTGGCTTGGCTCCGGCGTGGCTCTGGCTTTTGCTTTGCTTCGGCGCTTGCACTTGGACGTAGCTGGGAGAGACTTGCGATGCTTTCGTTCTTCCGGACTTCGCGTCGTATCGGCTAGAACGTGCGGTGCTTTTGCTCGTGTCCGGCGTAGTCGCTTGGCTTTGGCACTTGCGTTGCTTTGGCGCGGGCTTTACTGGGGCTTTGCTTTGGCTTCTTGCGTTGGCTTTAGCTTCTGCGTCAACTCGATCTTCTTCTTCGAACGACGTGGGCTACTTCTTCGGTGCTTCGATGGTTTGCGTGTCGACTGGACTTCTCTTCTTCTCCGGGCTTCTTTGGCGTGATCGGAGTCGAAGAATGCTTTCGAAGATAGTGGGGGTAGCACCGATCTCCGTGCGACGGTTGTGGCGTCGGCTTTTGTTGATGAAGACGACGAGGGTAGCGACGGTCTCTGTGCGACGGTTGTAGCATCGGCTTTTGTTGATAAAGACGACGGGGTAGCGACGCTTCAGACGATCTGCTCCAGGCTTTCTTCTTCGTGGATGGCGCAGGCGTTGGTCGAAGACGACGGGGTGATGACGCTTCGCTTCTCTCCTCCGGGCTTTGGAGCTTGATCGGGATCGAGGATTTGTTGGAGCCGACGGGGTAGTGCCGCTCTGAGCTTCTTCTCCGGCCTTTGCTTCTGGCGTCTTCGGAGTCGAAGGGTCTTCTTCTCCGGCCTTTGCTTCTGGCGTCTTCGGAGTCGAAGGGTCTTCTTCTCCGAGCTTTCTTCTTCGTGCACGGAGTCGAAGTCTTGATCTTTGTGTGCAAGGGTCTTCACGTTGATGAGGACTTTCAGTAAGCCGATCCCTCGGGACAGGCTTGACTGTGCCTCGTGAAGCCTTGGGTCGGTGAAGAAGCGTCTCCTCTTCTGCAGAGCTCCGGTGTTTCGTCTTCAGTCTTCGACCATCGACCTGGCGACGGTTGTGGCGTCGGCTTCTCCTCCGGGCGTATTTGGCGTAATCAGAGTTGAAGACTTTGTTGAAGATGACGGGTGTAGCGCCGCTTCGTTCTTCTCCGGGCTTTTGGGCTTGATCAGAGTCGAAGGCTTGTTGGAGACGACGGAGTAGTGCCGCTCCTCTTCTTCTCCGGGCTTTTGGGCTTGATCGGAGTCGAAGGCTTGTTGGAGACGACGGGGTAGTGCCGCTCCTCTTCTTCTCCGGGCTTTTGGGCTTGATCGGAGTCGAAGGCTTGTTGGAGACGACGGGGTAGTGCCGCTCCTCTTCTTCTCCGGGCTTTTGGGCTTGATCGGAGTCGAAGGCTTGTTGGAGACGACGGGGTAGTGCCGCTCCTCTTCTTCTCCGGGCTTTGCTTCTGGCGTCTTCGGAGTCGAAGGGTTCTTCTTCTCCGAGCTTTCTTCTTCGTGCACGGAGTCGAAGTCTTGATCTTCGTGTGCAAGGGTCTTCACATCGATGAGAACTTTCGGTAAGCCGATCCCTCGGGACAGGCTTGACCGTGCCTCGTGAAGCCTTGGGTCGATGAAGAAGCGTCTCCTCTTCTGCAGAGCTCCCGCCTTCGTTTTCAATCTTCCCTCATCTTCATTCCCCCACCCCCTCTATTTATAGGCAAAGGGGAGGGGAGAGAGATATGGGAACTTTTAATTTTAAATCCCTTTTGTATCTCTCTCAAAATTACCCGGGATTTCTTCATCCATTGATGAGGGGAATAACATTTAGTTGTTTTCCTTTTCTGGCGGGTGCAATTATGGCTGGATTTCGCACACGAAATCGATGGCGATCGGGCGCTTCTTCTTGTGCGTCAGATCGAGGGATCGGCGCAGATCCGCGTGTGTGCAGACGTCATACGCAACCTCCCCCCGCGCATGACGGTATTTCCTTCCTTTTCTTTCTTTTCTTTCCTTTTCTTTTCTTTCCTTTTCTTTTCTTTTCTTTTCTTTCTTTTCTTTTCTTTTTTTTTTTTTATTTCTTTCCTTGCAAGGCCGGCCGGCCCCTCATGGGGTTCGGGTCCTAGTAGGGCCGGCCCCATGTGGCTCGGGTCCTAGTAGGGGCCGGCCCCATGGGGTTCGGACCCTAGTAGGGGCCGGCCCCCCTTGAAGCATGGGGTCCGCTCCTCTTTGCTAGGTGCGAGTCGGGTCCGGGTCTGCATTGGTGCGGGTGAGTCAGGTCCGCGTGTCGGGTTTGCATCCGCGTCGGCACACGTAAGTCGGGTTCGGGTCCGACGAAATTCGTGTGTCTACACCCGTACCCGACTCGCTAATAAATAGGTAGACACGATAAGACCCGGTAAGACCCGTTTACCACCCGAATCTATTCAGTTGACCCGATCCGACCCAATCCGACTTGACCCGACCTGACCCGAAAGACCCACTGGTATTATATATTATAGTATTGGATTGCTGGTAGACCCGACCCGACACGACCCGTTGAATACTAAACGGGTCTTCCCGGATCTACCGTGTCCAGACCCTAAACCCGGACCCGACCCGTTTATTAAACGGGTCTATCGTGTCGACTCGTTTACGACCCGAACCCGTTTAGCCTTGTCCCAGACTTGCTAATTTCGTGTCGGGTCCTGTCGGGTCGAGGAGAAATAATTCGGGTTGGGCTCCGATTAGCCCGCCCAAATTCGGGTTGGGTTCGGGTTGGACTCGGGTTGGGTTCTGGTTGGCCCGCCCAAGTTGCAGCTCTACTTGTGCCTTCAAGTATCAGCCAACTGCATGGGGTTTATTTAAGAGTGGGGTGTATTCAAGAGTGCATATAATTGGGGTATATTTAAGGGGGTATTTGTTTGTTTGGGGTATAATCAAGTTGGGATGGGCCATTTAATTGGGGTGTATTGAAGGTGGGGTGTAAGGGGGAAGGGTATTTTTGGGATAGGAATGGGGTATGAAAAAAAAAAATGGGGTGTGTTCAAGTTTGTTGGAAATGGGGGATAATTACAGATTTATGGGGTATGAATAAAATTTCCCTTCTTTTCTCCTACTTGAACCTCACATTTGTTTTTTATTTCTTTTAGACCCTACTTCTAATTTATCTTTCTTTTTTGGTAAGGCACTTTCTAATTTATCTCAGACATTAAGAAGCACATGGGATGATAATACATAGACGTGTTTTTAATTAGGAATTTTTGCATATAAATCCTAAATAATCTTAGTGTTACAAATTACCCCTCACTTCTTAAGTTTTAGGAGTAACCCCTCACATGTTCTAACATTTAATAAAATGACTCTCGTTATCTTTTTACCCCACCTTTCGAGGTTTATTCATTTAACACAAGGGCAAAAAAAAGTAATGGTAGGGACATTTTATTAAAATATTGGTATTGAGGGGATTATTCATAAAACTCAAAATTTAATGGATTATATATAATATCAATTTTGTTAGGGGGTTATATGAAAAAATCTCTAACTATCTTGGAATGCGGTTTTATTATATTTTTTTTTTCTATTCATCCATAGGACATTATATATATTTTTTTAATGTTTATGAATACAACTACCTCATGTCTATGATTATTGCATAGTTTCAGCCCCATTATCATTATTTAAAAATTGACTATATATATATTTTTGAAAAACCCTCTCAGTGAATGAAGGGGGGGGGGGGGGGAGGGGGTGTTGGCCTTGACCCCTATCAGTATATTAAAATAGAAATATATATAGTACAATCACAAGGAAAGAAAGAACAAGTACTAAGCTAAATAAAACCGACAACCGACTCTATTAGACCCAACCAGGACCAGAAGCATCTCCCGCATGACTCCACTGGCTGCAGATGCCCAAAGCCTAACTGTCTTCTGGATTCGATTAATGACCTTGGTAAATAAGGTAGAAGTTTGCTTGAAGTGTCTGCTCTTCCTCTCAAGCCAAGTACACCAGGTAGTAGCGATGGCGATGACATCCCATACTTTTCTACGATCTTTCGGGACTTATTAACTCCGGCAATACGTCCACAGAGATAGTAGGAAAGTCGGGTGCCCACGACTCAATTATTCAAAATAATAAATATATCCTCCTCTACCACCGTTTATAGAACTCCCTGATTATTTACTGAAAAAGGGATGCACACAGCAAGAGGAGGTGATGGAGGCTGTAACTTGCACCTAATAGCATATCAGAGGGCTATCCTCCAGCTGCCAACAATAGGTCAGGTTTATAAGATGGTGAAAATGATGGCATTTTCTCCATTCTAAAAATTAGTGTTTGCAAAATAGTGATAGTGATTAGGGGTGGCAATTCTTGATGCGACCCGCCAACCCGAATCGAACCCAACCTGAAGTTAGCGGGTTTGGGTTTGGCCTAAACGAGTTCGGGTCATAAACAGGTCGACCCGATTGATTTGTTTATTTAACGGGTCGGGTTCTGATTTGAACTTATAACCCAATTGACCTACCCGTTTACCAAATGGATCATGTCAACCCAACCCGACCCGATCCAAGCCAACCCGACCCAATCCGATCAAACCCGGCCCATTCCAACTTGTTTTGACCCAACCCGACAGGTTTACATGGGTTTTGTTGATCCAACCCGAGCCAACCCAACCTGACACGACCTGACCGTTTAGTAAACTGGTTAAACGGGTCGGGTCGGGTCAACCTGTTTATTAGGCGGGTCGGTTTGGGTTTAAGTTTTTGGCCCGTTTATTAAACGAGTCGGGTTCGGGTTGAGTGTTTTGCCTTTATACTTTTGTCTCAACTCGGCCTGAACCCGACCCGACCCATTGCCACCCTTAATAGTGATGATATCTTCCTACAATTTAGATCAAAGTAGAGGTGTTTTATACAAAAATTTATTTTTCACAAGAGCTTGGACGCAGCCAATAGCCATTTTGGGCCTACTTATGTAAGAAATGGTTCGAGATTTCTCAAAATCATATAGAACCTTAATCCAATACAAGACTACCTTTAGGAAATGACAGAAATTATATGATCATTTTTGTTGAGTGATGCGATGATTTTCATAGTGCCCAACCTCTCAGTCCTTCCATTTAAAAAAAAAAAACCTGTAAAATTTAAGAGAAAAGAATTCAAGATAAACATGACATATACTTTTTTTTACAACTCATGGCATATATTTTTATATTATTTATATTACATAGATATTGAAAAATTGCTTTTGTCGTTCGAAGGCCAAATAAGAAAGGTTGAGAGGCTCTACGCGCCGTCTCTTTTCCCCTTTTTGCCTTAGGGTTTAAGGTTTCTCTCCCCCATCTATTGGCCTCCTCGGATGTCGTCGGCGGCTCCGGGGAGGCCGGGAATTTGGCGAGGGTTGCGGTGGCGTCAGGATCTGACCCATTCCTTTCCCCTTTATACATAGGGGTATCTCTCCGACCGGCGGTTTTGTGTTCGTCTAGATGGGATTGCGAGGGCTACCATGGCTTGGATCAACGGCCTCGCTCGGCGACGAGGGTGCGGGCTTGGGGCGGAGTGCTAATCTGGCCCCGGCATCAAGATTACACCGGTGGTTGTCCAGGTCGCCTCTGTCGAGCGGCTCCCTTGTGGTTCGTGGTGTTGGCGACGGGTTCGATGACGGCACTAGGTACTTGCTGCGATTCCTCCTCGAGGTAGCCATGTTGCGGGAGCTGACTGTTGTTCAAATTTTGGTAATTTTTTGAGTGGTTTGTTTTAATCCCTTGGTTGGGGCTTTATCTGTGTACGCCCGCCGATGTGCTGTGGTGTTTGTGGGTGTCCCGCCGATGAGCAGTCTTTGTTCATCGCCAATTTTGGCATCTCCTCTCCCCCCTTCTTTGGAGTCTCTTGCCGACATGCGGTGTTCCCATCCCCAATGGGTTGCAATGTTTCCTTTCTCGCTGGAGTGGTGGTTCTCATGGTTGCGCCAGCCTATGACGCCTCCCAGAGGTCCGATTGTGACCTGCCCCTTGCTATGAACAAAAAAAAAAAAAAAAAAGGATAAGAAAGGTTAAGGGTTAATGTTAAGTTGAAAGTCAATTGTAAAAAGTCCTCTCAAACTATAAAATGAATCAATATTACATATATTTTGAACTGGACTACACATTGGTCGATTGAGAAGTGTTCATAGCTCTATAAATTATATCTTCTCGAACGATCAAGATAATATGATGAAATGTAAATCATGATACATGATGATGGCAAGTGGTCTAGCATGTTGGGTTTTCAACGCAACATAGCAACTGATGCTTTGGTGATGAGGTTGTGGGTTCAACTCTTCCTCCCCTCGATTTACCCAGAAGTGAAGTGGGAATTGCCGAGTGGGTCGGGCTTCACTCCTGGAGGGATTAGTCCGAGCCTGAAGTGGGCCATTGCCCGAAAGGTTTTGGGACACCCGCCGATCTCAACAAAAAAAAAAAAAAGAACACCAACACAAATAGCACATATGACAAATACAGAACAATCACAGATTTATGAATAGCAGAAAGTAAAGAAAAAAAGAAAGGAAACATATACACCACATAAACGAGACAGTGCATGATATAAGTGTCAAATCCAAATCAGAAAAAACCATGGACGATGACGATCGAAATCCACTACATGTCTACGTTCGTGTCGTGTCTAGTTTCGGGTCGGTCCAAAAACCTTAGACCCGGACCCAACCTGTTTAACTAATTGTGTCTAGATCCTAATCCTGTACCCGATCCGTTTATAAACGGGTAGACCTGATAAGACCCGTTAGACCTGTTAATCACATGGGTTTATTTAGTTGATCCGATCCTACTCGACCCGACCTAACCCGATAGACCCGCTGATACTATATATATTACAGTATCGGATTGTAGGTAGACCCGACCCGACCCGTTGAATTTTAAACGGGTCTTCTCGGGTCTACCGTGTCCAGACCCTAAACCCGGACTCGACCCGTTTATTAAACGGGTCTATCGTGTCGACCCGTTTACGACCTGAACCCGTTTAGCCCTGACCCAGACCCGCTAACTTTGTGTCGGGTCCGAAATTGCCAGCCCTACATCCAGTCCCATATGGAAAAACCCGCTCCTGCTTGCCATGAGTTTTGAGAGAGAGCACCGTCGAACTTTGATAGTACCCTCATCCGGCAGCTCCCATTTAACCAGTCCTAGTTGTTTAGGAGTAGCCAGATTCCTCTTTCCTTCCCCCTTTAAAACACTCAATTGATCCAGACTATGTAACAAAAGCTTTCGCATTCCTTAATGCCATCCAGGGGCGTAGCCAGAAATTTTTTTTGGGCTGGGCTGAAATTAAATTAATCTTTTTTTACAATCAAACTTTTACTTTACCAAAGAAATACTAAGCAAAGTTTTTTTAAGGGAACATTGACGGTACTAGAAACTATATTAATATAAAAAAGGTTAATTACACTCTGTCCTCCGAATTTTAGCTCAAAATCATTTAACCCCCACTATTGTTAAAAAACTATATTTTTCCCCAGTCAAATAAAAATTACAAAATGAGAGAAATTAAGTAGTTGACAAAAGGAGTATTGTGCTAACATTTCAAACTTTAAGGAGCGTTTCGGAACAAAGTAAACAATAGGGGGGTTAAGTGTTTTTGGCGGCGATTCACGTTTTGTGAGGACTCAGAGGCAATAGCGATTCACGTACGTGTCGCGAGGGGCCAAGTGCCTCGCTGGGTTGATGCGGGCTGACGTCTTGGTTAACACGGGCTGAGACATGTACTTAATAATATTAATAATATGGGTTAGTTTTTCTCAAAACTCGACCGGGCTATAGCCCGGCCGAGCCAACTAGTAGATCCGCCCATGATGCCATCTAAGACAAGATGATTCCTCGCTATCCCAATATTCCAGCATCCCATAATACCCACCGTCTCCACAAACATAGATTTTTCACCAATCATCTGTGTTAACGAATAGTCCCACATCGGTGAGAGAGGCACCCATCACCCGCTTAATATACCCCTTGTGGACCGCCCCTTAAGACCCTGGTTTTGGAGAGTGAGGGTATCTAACATGGTATCAGAGCTGGGTTCACCATCTCCCTCTGGGTGCGGCCCTTTCCGATTGTGCCTCGCTCCGCGTGCTCCGCTTGAGGGGGGTGTTGAGAAAGTCCACCGGTTAGTCCCACATCAGTAAAGGGGGCACCTAACATTTGCATGGGGTTAAGAAAAGAAAAGGAAAAAAAGGTAAAGAGGCTAGAGAAATTAAGGAAGCATCCCTGAGAGGAGACTGATCGATCAGCTTGCTCCAAACCACAGTTGCAAAAGGACACTCGAACAATAGACGCATGATTGTTGTTGTCCTCTTGATCCTCGCATCTTGATCGAGCATTCTTTAGGCACCTCCACACCAAGATTCGCGAAAAAACTCCGATGTGGCATCTTACCACGGGTCATCTTCTAGATAAAAATTTGACCTGGGGCTGACCATCGATTTACATAAGTGCAACCATGGTAAAGCAGGCATGTCATTAGGGTCTCTATCAAGATTTTCAAGAAACCCATAGGCCTCCTTGATGCTATACCTGGATCTTCTGTAAAGTCCATGCAAACTCCATCCCAAATAGTTATGCTAATCTATCTGAACTCCAACAACCATCCACAGTAAAAAGGTCTCCCAATAAAACTTGGGCTTGTATCAGATTGAGCTTTACTCAAATTTAAACAAGGACTGGAGCACTAAGTATCAGATTAAAAACTCCCCGGATAAGGAACAACTTACTAATACGGTAATACCCAGACTGCCTTCCTTCATAGGTCAACAGACCTCATTTCACTTAATAAAATGCCGCCCCTTTCTTCTCGACCCATCGGATCAGAGGAAGTATTTCATCACCATCTTTAAAGTGTGAATGATTCCTTTGAGAATCCATGTATTGGATGAATTGTAGATATGAATAGGGGGCAACACATATTTGATTAAAGTAACTCTCTCTGCAAAAGATAATTAAGCAACCAACTTTCCCTAAATTTTCACCCCTAAATACCTAAAAGGGCTCATGAACTCTGAGCATCCTAAGGCTTTCTTAATCACCCAGCGATGGCGGTGGTGCACAAGCTTACCAACAATAATAGAAGACTTAATCATTCAGATTAACCTTTTATCTCGACATTGTGGTTATCTTTAAGTGTTTTGTCCAGGACTTCGCACTGGCTTATGCTAGCCCAAGCAAAGACCAAGCAGTCATCTGCAAAACCTAATGCTGAGATGGTCATGCCTCACACGGGTTAGTCCCACATCGGTAATGGGAGTGGGTGATGAGCTACTTATATAACCGCCTTGGACCTCCTTCCCTTACAAGCCAGTTTTGTGAGGAGATGGGTATACAAGGGTCTGGGTTCGTCACATGGTATGAGAGCCAAACCTGCTCTGGGAGCTACTTGCGATAGTGCCCTCACCACACGTGTCCCATGTGAGAGGGGTGTTGAGATGGTCATGCCTCACACGGGTTAGTCCCACATCAGTAATGGGAGCAGATGATAAGCTGCTTATATACCCGCCTTGGACCTTCCCTTACAAGCCGGTTTTGTGAGCAAGCGGATATCTAAGGATTTGAGTTCGTCACATTGTATCAGAGCCAGACCCGCTCCAAGAGCTCCTACCGATCGTGTCCTTGCCACGCATATCCCGCGTGAGGGTGGGGGGTGTTGAGATGGTCATGCCTCACACAGGTAAGCCCACATCGGTAATGGGAGTGGGTGATGAGCTACTTATATACCCACCTTGGACCTCCCCTTACAAGCCGGTTTTGTCAGAAGGTGGGTATCCAAGGGTCTGGGTTCGTCACACCTATAAGCCAACCGATCTTCCTAAAATAGACAGCTTGATCTCAATAAGATCACCCCCTCTCTTAGTGATTAAGGTGATGAAGGTATCCTTCCAATTAGTAGGCATTGAACCCGACCAGAAGAAACACTTGAAGTACTACACATATCATTAACAACTTTATTACATTATCAATAAAATAAACTTGTTAGAAAACTCATCCGGGCTCAATAATTTGTCTCTCGCCAAGTTAAAAACCGTTCTTTTGATTTCAACATCCAAAATCAGGGCAGTAAGCTCCTCATTATCACTTAGTAAAACGTTCGCTAAGTGGAGAAGATTTTGAGCCCCAAATTTTCTACCAAATACTATCTACCAGTGATAACTAATATTGTGACATCACCCGAGTGCTCCAAAAGGCCGATCTCTTAAAAGGGAGTGGAGCACAAAGGGTATATTAAGAGTGGCCACCCCGCTCCCCTTAACGATGTAGGACTAACTACTCAACACCTGCCCACATGTAGAGCACGTTTCAATGGGGACCTATCGCACGCGGAGAGAGGTGTCAGCGGGTGCAACGGGGTCACTCACGGAGCAGGCCCCGTTGTGATGCCATGTGACAACACCAGAGTGCTCCAAAAGGCCAAACTCTTGAAGAAATGAGAGCACATCGAATATAGTAAGAGAGGCCACCTCGCTCCCCTTACTAATGTGGGACGAATACATTTAAAACTCTTTAAAAAGATTTACAACATTTACCAAACACATCCTGACACACTAGGGTTAGGGTTTTCTTTCCGAGAGACTCTCTCGGCCTCCTCGACCGCCTACGGCGGGTCCGGAGAGGCCGAGACTTAGTTCTGTGCTTCGTGGGAGTGGGATCTGGCCCCCTTTCATCCCCCTATGTATAGGGGCTCTTTCGGTGGCTGGCACCTTTGTGTTCGTCTCACTGGAGCCACAGCTTCCCCCCCCCCCCTCTCCCCGGTCGGATGTTGTACCTCGCTCGCCATCTGAATCCATTTTCTTGCTGGGGTTAACGTTGCTGGACGTTCGGATCTGAGCCCTGCGTCAAAGTTCTTCGTCGGAAGGTTTTCAGAGCGCTTCTTTGGCATTGTGGGAGGTCTTCTGGTGGATTGTGGTGGCGACGACGATCGTTGGTGGTGCTGTGGCGGTTGCGGCTCTAATCTGCTCCCCGAGCTTCTGGAGGTCTGATCTACTTTTTTTTTGTGGGTGATTGGATGTAGATCTGTAATACCTTGTGTTAGGGTTTGTGTGGTCAGTGTACCATTTTATTGTGCGCTGGTGGGGGAGCCTCCCGTCGCCTAGTTTGGTGGTTTCTCCTATTACACCAGCCAGTATCCTCCATCATGATGTTGGTTTGTCGTTTGCAGTGGTAGGACTGCCTCCATCTGTAGCGCAAACATATGGCACCTCCAGGAGGTCCGATTGTGACCTCCCCTTTTAAATCTACTTTAAAAAAAACCTCCTGACACATTTGAGCCTCATAAAAATGCTTTTGGGTTAGCCAATCGTGCAACCAAATGGTGCTGGTTGGATTCAAGAAATTGTGGATCTATATCTACAATCATGATCAATTTAATTGGAACTCTCAATGCACTCGCATTCATATCGCATTCCCAAACTCAAAAGGGGAGTAAGTTGTTGGGGACTTTTGCAAAGAACTTGAAAGTGACGGACTCCCACAAACTCACAAGAACTTTTTATAGTCCATGGGCATTGAGTTTCAATAAACTTCATGTTCATGAACTCAAAATCTTCTGGGACTTCAAAGTTCTTCTAAGTAGGTTGCTGGCGACGGCCAGCGGTGGCTGTCGGTTGCCGAAGCCGGTTATCGCAAATAGTCGTGCATTTTGAAATTCCATTTATTATGGTGGACTTGGAAACGGATAAATTTGTATATAGGAAAACTTTAAAATTCTCAACCGGAGAATTTTCTCTAAAATTACATTCAAATGTCCTAAGTCTAACAATCGACCAACTTGTAAATGGATCGGGTTTGGATCTTGCCACACTAAGCCCAGGCTTGATCCGAGCTTGTGTGCGCGCGCTCAAACCTGGCCTAGGCCTAATTAATAATGTCATGCTTGGCCCGAACCCGGCTCAAACTTTTTTATGAAGCCCAAGAAAAACAAAGGCCAAAGAAAGCCCAAACTTCTAGCACGGAATATGCCTAATTTTCTTTTTTCTCTTGATCACATGCCAAAAGGGAAAAAAAAATAGCATTTGGTTATGATAAACAATTAAATCATAAATTTGAAGTAATGCTTCAGAAGTATGCGACATTGATATTTATAAAGTAGATGTTCCTAAAATTATGTATTTATTATATATTTTTTTTTAAAAAATAATTCGGGTTTTGATCCGGGTTAGTGGTTGGCATACCTGCCCATAATATAGTCCGTCCTGAATGTTCGAGCCCATCTTGGTCCAAAGCCCAAGCTAATTCCATCCAAATTATACCAAAATTAGGTTTGGTTCGATGGGACCTTGAGTTGGCATGGTCTCATTTACAGCTTTGATTAACAGAGGGTTTACAGGGCAACTCTTAGAGCATCTCCAACTGGCGCCTATCGCTTTCATCCTTTGGAACTGTAGCGAAAGAAAGTGATCCCGGGTGAAAAATGTGTTGGGTATTCTACTCTATTAAGGTATGCAAATGATGAGTAGCAAAATAATGAGATATTACAAATCTAGTGCAGAAAGTAGTAGAACAAAAGTAGAGGGTATAGCATGCAAAGTTCAACACAACACACATACAAGGTTTAGGTTGTCCTAAGGCTGTCTACAGATATGGCAGAGAAGGTAGGGAGGAGGAAGAAGAACAATGGACTTAGCAGTAGTCGAGGCTTGTGCTAGCACAATGCCCTGAAAGCTATTTTGCCACCTCAGTAGGTGCTTCAAGGCCTCCGACAAACGCTTCCCATGGTACAACGACTGGACTCCTCTTCAGCACCGAAGGAAACCCCTTTGGGACTCTTAGCATACTCCCGACAGCAAACGAATCACGAACGAGAGAGAAAGAAACAGAGAGTGGAGATAGCTCTTTGCTTGGTGTGTGTTCTGGCTTCACATGACCCTCTCTTATATAGAGGTCCTTAGCCATAACATTCCCACACTCACAACCCATTGCATGCAGCGCACTGATGAGCATTCAGTGTTCTGTCGGGTGTAACGGTTGCATGCGACAGTGCACAGGTCCAGCTTCAATGAACTTAGCGCAGCCTCGTGAAGAGTGTAACGGAAGGAATAATTCTCCATAAAGAAAAAAATTAAAACTCAATGTAAAAGAAGGTTCGAAGCCCGAAGCCCACTCGCGTCCACGCGGCTCGCAAGCCGCGGTCTCGGCCCGAGCTCAAGCCCGTGCCCGACCCTACCCGACCCGGCCTGGATCGGCTCGGCGCAAGCGTGCACGTGTGTGGTGGGCTATGGCTTTGCTCTTGGGAAGCTATAAAGCCCAATGAAGGGAGTTCCATTATAAATGCATTAAAAGATCTCCCCACGAGCAATATGGGACTAAATCCAAAAATAGATTTTTTCATTATCTCATCAAAACCAATTTTTGTAACAATCCCCCACAAGAATGAAAATATAAAAACAAATCGAAAGAAGTAGTCTGGAGTACTTATAAGAAGTATGTATAGACATAAGGTGTCTTTCGACTTGAACCTTTGCTTAGTGTAGACCTGCATGACTTACTAGCTGACAGTGAACTTACGTTTTGAACTGTACAGCTATATATTGTAAGTCTAGTCGACAAGTCTCACCCATACTCTCATATACATTATAGAGTCTCACGTGGTTGTGCTCTTTATGGTCATGAGCCTTCCCTGGTTTTCATGAGTGTTCTAGATAATTAGCCTCAATTCTCATAGAAGCGGCCACACTTCTACACTCATATAGGTGCTTACTATCAAGAGTGCTATGTATCTATACACCCCACTGGTATACCAGCTATAATTAGCATTAAGAGTCTAACACTCAGCTTCTCGATGATACAGAATGTACTATCACAACATAGGGAGGGAAAATTTTTGATAACACCCTCACAAATCCCTCGAAAACTTATTTTTCCATTGAACCTCGATCTTGGGATCTTTAGTCACGTAGGTTGGATTACCGTTATCGGAGACTTATTAGCTTATAGGCTTCAGCCCCATCCCCCTCGATGTACTTTGAACTAACTCTCTAGCTAGTTCTTTAGTTAAAGGATCTGCTAAATTATCCTTTGACCTAATATAGTCAATAGCAATTATTCCATCTTTCAATATCTGTCGAACAGTGTTATGTCTACGACGAATATGTCGTGACTTTCCATTATAGGAGCTATTCCTGGCTCTCATTATAGCTGATTAGCTATCACAATGAATTGGGATAGCAGGAATAGGCTTTGGCTAAAAGAGAATATCCATAATGAGATTCTTTAGCCATTCATCCTCTTCACTAGCTTTATCTAGGGCTATGAACTCCGACGTCATAGTAGATCGGGCAATGCATGTTTGTTTGGATGATTTCTAATAAATTGCACCCCCTCCATGGGTAAACATATATTCACTAGTGGATTTGGTTTCTGAGGAATCAGCAATCCAATTAGCATTGATGTATCCCTCTAGGACAGCGAGATACCTACCATAGAAAATATCATAATCTAATGTATATTTTAAATACCTTAGAACTCAGATTAGAGCATCCCAATACTCTTGATTAGGGTTAATAGTGTATCTACTAAGTCTACCTATCGCATATGCAATATCGGTCTCTTGCAGTTCATGATATACATGAGACTGCCAATTACCTTAGAGTATTCTTGTTGTGATACACTAGGCCCTAAATTCTCCTTCGGATGTACTGAAGGATCATATAGCGTTCTGGCAGGTCGACAATCAAAATGACCAAACTTCATAAGCACTTTCTCGATATAGTGAGATTGAGATAGAGCTATGCCATAGAAATCTCTCTTAAATTTGATTCCAAGAATGACATCTGCAGCTCCTAAGTCCTTCATATCAAAGTGCCTACTCAAGAAGTTCTTGGTCTTGACTACTACTTCTAAGTTGGTTCCAAAGATCAACATATCATCTACATAGAGATATAGGACCACATAAGTCAAGTTATTGACCTTAGTGTAGATACATTTATCCGATTCATTAATCCTGAACCCACTTGAAGTTAACACATGGTTAAACTTCTTATGCCATTGTTTTGGAGCTTGTTTGAGATCATAAAGAGACTTCTTTAGTCTACAAACCTTTTTATCCAAACCTTGCACTATGAAGCCTTCGGACTGATTCATGTAGACCTCTTTCTCTAATTCTCTATTTAGGAATGCAGTTTTTACATCCATCTAGTGAATTACGAGGTTATGGATAGCAGCTATAGCTATAAACAACATAATGGATGTAATCCTAGTCACTGTTAAGTAAGTGTTAAAGAAGTTTACTCCCTCTCGTTGCTTATAGCCTTTAGCTACTAACCTAGTCTTATATCTTTCTATGGATACGTCTGTCCTGAGCTTCTTGATGAATATCCATTTACATCCAACTGTTTTGCAACCATGAGGTAGCTCAACTAGCTCCCAGGTGTTGTTAGATATTATGGACTCAAATTCATTATTTACAGCTTTCTTCCAAAAGATAGAGTCAGCTGAGGTCATGGCTTCATTATAACTAGTTGGATCCTCTTCCACTAGATATGTGATGAAGTCATACCCAAATGAAGTACCAGTCCTAGCTCGTTTGCTCCTTCTAGGTTCGATCTCTTTATTATCTGAAGAGTCATCCCTCTATCTAGGAGAATGCCTCTCAAGCGTACTGGGCTTCTGAGGTTTCTCAGACCTCTCTCTATAAGGAAACCGATTTTCAAAGAATTCGACATCCCTAGTCTTGATGATGGTATTATCATCTATGTATGGGTTTTCGGAATGTATTACTAAAAACCTATACGCACTACTATTCTGGGCATATCCTATGAACATAGAGTCAACTGTTTTAGGACCCAACTTGGTCCTCTTAGGGTTAGGTATGGATACCTTCGCTAAACAACCCCACACTTTGAGGTGTTTATAGGATGACTTTCTACCTCTCAGAATCTCATAAGGAATCTGCTCAGATTTCTTAAATGGGATCCTATTAAGAATATATGCTGCTGAGGCACAGCTTTCCCCCACAGGTTCGTAGGCACCCCTGAATTGATCATCATGGCATTGACCATATCCTTTAAGGTCATGTTCTTCCTCTCAGCTACTTCATTAGATTGGGGGGAATATGGAGCAGTGGTCTGATGAATTACACCGTTATCTTCACAAAACTTAGTGAAGTCTCCGGATTCATATTCACTTCCTCTATCCGACCTAAGGACTTTGATCCTCTTTCCTAACTTGTTTTCTATCTCAGACTTATAAGATTTAAACTTTGACAAGCTCTCGTCCTTACTCTTAAGGAGAAAGATTGAACAATGTTGAGAACAATCATCAATAAAAGTGATGAAATATTTGTTTCCTCATCTCGTAGTGTAACCTTTAAGGTCGCACACATCTGAATGGATTAAGTCTAGGGTTTCTAGGCTACGCTTTACACTCTTAAAAGGTTTCTTGATATATTTTGTCTCTACGCATATGCCACACTTTTCATTTGAGGATGGAACACATTTAGGTACACTACCTAAGTTAACTAATCTTTTAAGGGATTTAGAGTTAACGTGTCCTAGTCTAGCATGCCACATATCAAAAGAATCACACAAGTAAGCATAATAAGATACTTTATTATCATTAATAAAAGATGTTACATTCAGCTTAAACAAGCCTCATCAAGATAACCCTTTCCCATAAAAGATCCACCCTTAGTCAGGACAAATTTGTCTGACTGAAATACAAGATTGTAGCCTTTCTTGCTCAATATTGCTCCGGAGACCAGATTCTTCCGGATGTCTGGGACGTGTAGCACCTCCTTCAGAGTCAGAAGATTTCCAGAGGTGAACTTCAGAATCACATTCCCCTTTCCAGCGACTTGAGCAACTAAGGAGTTTCTCATGTACAACGACTCTCCTTCTTCTGCAGGTGTGTAGAAGCAACTCTTCGACCCACATATATGTCGGGTAGCTTCCGTGTCCACCCATCAGTCTACAAGGTTGCTGACTAGGTTGGCCTCAGTGACCACCGCAGAGAAGTAACCGCTCTAAGCCACGTTCGCCTCAGACTTGTTCTTTGGCCGGTTAGTTGCATTGAAGTGACACTCTTTAGCTAGGTGGCCTGGCTTGCCGCATACAAAGCAGTCTCCTTTCGGATTCTTCTTAAACTGAGGCTTGGAAAGCTTGTTCTTCTCCCAGGACTTAGGAGCAAGAGCCTTCTTTTTGGAAGACTTCCCCTCCACGAGGTTGGCTTTCCTTTTATCATAGAGGCTCGCTCCCTTTGCTCCGACACTAGGTTGTCCTCCTCTATACGAATTCGGACAACAAGGTCTTCTAGGGTCATCTCCTTTCTCTTGTGCTTCAAACTATTTTTGTACTCCTTCCATGAGGGATGCAACTTTTCTATGATAGTTGCTTCTTGGTCTCCCTCACAGATTTGTACCCGTCATCGAGAACCTCATGGATGATAATCTGTATCTTCTCAAGTTGGGAGACCACCGACTTTCCATCTTCCATCTTGAACTCCAGCAGCTTTCCAACCACAAATTTCTTCGACTCGGCGTCCTCTGTGGTGTACTTCTTCTCTAAGGAGTTTCACAGATCTTTGACAGACTTATATGTGAAGTAGACACCATAGAGGTCAGGGACAAGACAGTTGAGGATATAGTTCCTACACAGATAATCCTGCCTCTCCTAGGAGTCTAAGTCGGTTTGGTTAGATGAGCCATCATCCTTAGAGATAAGGAGAGGCTTCTCCGAAGAGATAAGGTCGACAATCTTAAGGACAGTTGGATAGAATCTAAGTTTCATCTGACATCTCTTAAAGATCTTTCTATCGAATGGTTTAGGCTTCTCACTAGACTTGCTAGGTTTCCTCTCCATCTCAGTAGTCATCTAGGAAGAGTTCCTTTTGATTTTTTAAAAATTTGACGGCCAGGTTAGCTCCAGGAAGGAGGTGGAGCATTTGGTTTGCTTAAATACCAAGCTTCCTAGGATAATTTAATACCGGTTTGTCAAGCTTTCCTCGACACCGCCAAACTTAAGAAAATTCAGAGGAATTCTAACAGTTAATAAGAGACTAGATCTAAACACTCTTGTATAGGATCTAGATCTAAACTGAATAGAATAGAATGAGAAATAGCTTTCAGTTGTTAGGTATTCTACTCTATTAAGGCATGCAAATGATGACTAGCAAAATAATAAAAAATTACAAATCTAGTGCAGAAAGTAGTAGAACAAAAGTAGAGAGTATAGCATGCAAAGTTTAGCACAACACACAAACCAAATGCAAATGATTGTCCTAAGGCTGTCTACAGATATGACAGAGAAGGTAGGGAGGAGGAAGAAGAATAGTGGACGTAGCAATAGTCGAGGCTTGTGCTAGCACAATGCCCTAAAAGGTATTTCGCTGCCTCAGTAGGTGCTTCAAGGCCTCCGACGAACGCTCCCCAGGGTACAACGACTGGACTCCTCTTCAGCACAGAAGGGAACCCCTTTGGGACTCTCAGCGTACTCCAGACAATAAATGAATCACGAATAAGAGAGAAAGAAACAGAGAGTGAAGATAGCTCTTTGCTTGGTGTGTGTTCTGACTTCACAGGACCCTCTTTTATATAGAGGTCCTTAGCCATAATGTTTCCACACTCACAGCCCATTGCATGCAGCGCAGTGATGAGCATTCAGTGCTCTGTCGGGTGTAACGGTTGCATGCGACAGTGCAGAGATCCAGGTTCAATGAACCTAGCTCAGTCTTGTGAAGAGTAACGGAATAAATAATTCTTCATAAAGAAAAAAATTAAAACTCAATGTAAAAGAAGGCCCGAAACCCGAAGCCCATTCGCGTCCACGCGGCTCGCGAGCCGCGGCCTCGGTCGGAGCCCAAGCCCGTGCCCGACCCGGCCCGGGTCGGCGCGCGTGCGTGCGTGTGTGGTGGGCTATGGCTTGGCTCTTGGGAAGCTACAAAGCCTAATGAAGGGAGTTCTATTATAAATGCATTAAAAGATCTCCCCACGGGCAATATGAGACTAAATCCAAAAACCGGTTTTTTCATTCTCTCATCAAAACTAATTTTTGTAACAAAATGTCCCTCAACAGGTTCACAAACCTTTCGCCTGAGTATGTTTTCTCTACTTCTCTTCATAGGACTAGTGAGAGGAGTAAAGAAAGATTAGATAGTGGGCCCCCAAGTTTGAATAAAGCAAACTATCTTTTTTAAAAAAAAAATTAAAACAACCCCCACCAAGTATTAATACTTCGTGGACCCCTGATTTTTTTTTTTTACAAGAATAGGGAAAAATTTGAGGAGCCCATTTGAGTGATCTTTAGTTCCCATTCCATACTTTACTTATGTGAAAGCTAGGAATGCTAAGAATAGGGAAGGCAAATAGGAGCCCGTTGGAGATGTTCTTAAAGTCCCTCACCACTAACAAGGAACTTGAACCGCAGCTCTTAAAATTCCCTACCACTACCGGGGTACTTTATAGTTTTAGCATGTTCTCCAACGTGTTAGAAATTTATTGGTTCCCACATAGTGGAAGCGAATCTCGAACCATAGGGTTAGTTGCAAAAGATCTACCACGTCACGGAACAAATATAGAGTCGACGGAAATAAACAAGTAAAGAGAAGAATAATCACATATGACACACAAATCTAACGTGGTTCATCCAAATCATAATTAATCTACAAACGGGAGAGCAAATGATCTCTTCTATTAGCACAAAATAGGAACAAGCTTAAATGGATTACAAAGCTTCTACAAAGAACCGAGAATGCCAAGAAGATTCACCAAGAAACTCATACCACGAGAACCGAGACAAAGAACCTCCACCGGATTTGTCGCTCTTTAATCTTCTCCAATTCTTCTTCGATCAAGCAATCTCCAAATCTCAAACCAATATTTCACAAGGCACAAGTAACGGCTCTGAATCTCTATTTCAATAAATTCTCACAATCCACGATCTATGATCTCTCGGCGTTCCTTAGGTTTATCACCAACTCTAGAGCCTCCGTACCCCCCTATATAATAGGGCAAAAGTGTAGCTTTTGGATTCCTAAACAACCCCAACAATCACAACATGCGGCCTAACCCGCGCTGCCAGAACCCGATTTGCCCGGGCGAAAGTCATGCGAGTTCTGTCTCGCTCTCTGAATAGATTTTTCCCAAGCAAAAATTTCTGCTTTGTTGTCCTTTGAGGTTTGGGTCACGGTTTCAAGGGACCAATTCTCAACAATCTATACCTTGGACGTTTAAAACCTAATACACCGAAATCTCCGCCACCGACATCGCTACCACCACCGCTATTGCTTAACTCAAGATCTTCCCTCTTTTACATCCCCTTCCCTTGGGGTCTAGTAGAAACACACTGCAATCGATGCAGTTTTGAGTTATGCTCGACCCTACGCCTCCGATCTTCCACAACAATTGTTTGAGGTCTTCGCTTAGGCCACCCCTTCTCCGTAGAATCTACAGGATTTCTACTATGATATGTAGTTCTTATCAGTCGATACAAACCTTCGCGCTTCCGACCCTTCAGCAAAACCATGCTACTCGGAGTCAAGCACACCCAGAGAGATTAATTTTTTGTGCATCCCAGATATGTATCGTCTCAACATCCTCACTATTCCCGCGTGAGTCCGGATCTTCACAATTCCCTCACCGAAGACCTCAGACAGAGCCCCATCGAACTGAACTGTCACACCCTTCTCCTCAAAGGTGTCGAATCATTTGCACCTCGAACAGATATGTAATGCGGCTCCTGAATCTAGGATACATCCATCATCAAAACCACAACTATTGTCTACTGCAGTCAGGATATCATCATACTCGACCTCTTTAGATGGTACCTTCGTTGTACTAGAAGATTCCCCCCACCGTCCCGCGTTTATGTTCGCTTCGGACAATGTCTTCTCACATGGCCCAGCTCATTGTAGGTCCAGCACCATGGCATATGTTTGGACTTTCCAGCACTTCATCCACCTCTGATACAACTCCTCTGCCGCTCACCACTATCCTTGCCCCTAGTAACCAGAGAAGTCGAATCTCTAATAAGAGTTTGCGACCTCCTCCTTTGCTCACTATTCAGGAGTGCAGATTTCACATCCACCAACTCAAGAGTCTCCTTCCCATATGTGATCGTCGTCACTAAGTGCTCATAGGATGAAAACAAAGAATTTAGAAGTATTAGCGCTTTGTCCTGCTCATGCAACCGATCATCGTCGCTCATGACGTTCGTCAGATCCACCACAATCTTGTTGAACTTTTGGATACCTAAAACAACCCCAACACGTGGCCTAACCCATGCTGCCAGAATCAGATTCGTCTGAGCAAAATTTCTGCAAGTTCTCTTTCCCTGTATAGATTTTGCCTGGGCGAAATCAGGCTAGACAATGAAATTCTTGTGAGTTTTGTCTTGCTCCCTGTACAGATTTCGTCTGAGCAAAGTTCTAGGTTCCACGCCATTAACCCTCCAGAAGGTATTCAGTTGCCCTCCTGATTCCATCCCTTCTTTGAGACTCAGCTGCCCACATACGGAAACTAAAAAGGATCGGTCTCTGCCATTGAAGCTTGAGCACGGCTGATCCGAGACCCGACTCCAAAGATTCCAAAGAAAGGATAGAATCGAGAGGAGTCCATCTCCCACAGAGAAGAGCTCTGCCCCCCTCTCTACTTGAGGTCGTTGTACCCTCTTGCTTAGACTAATTACCACCCCCTCATCGACATCCTTAACACACCTACAAGCCCGACTTCTCTTTTGGGTAGGGGTGGCAATGGGTCGTGTCGGGTCGGGTTCATGTCGTGTCTAGTTTCGGGTCGTGTCCAAAACCCCTAGACCCGTACCCGACCCGTTTAACTAACGTGTCTAGACCCTAAACCCGTACCCGACCCGTTTATAAATGAGTAGACCCGATAAGACCCGCTAGACTCATTTACCACACAGGTCTATTCAGTTGAACCGGTCCGACCTAATCCAACTCAGCCCAACCTGACCCGATACAACCGCTGGTACTACATACTACAGTATCGGATTACGGGTAGACCCGACCAGATCCGTTGAATTTTAAACAGGCCTTCCCAGGTCTCCGTGTCTAGACCCCAAACCTGGACCTGACCCATTTATTAAACGGGTCTACCGTGTCGACCCCTTTTACAATCCGAACCCGTTCAACCTAGAGCCAGACCTGCTAACTCCGTGTCGAGTTGTGTCGGGTCTTGAATTGCCAGCTCTACTTTTGGGGATCGATTATGACACTCTTTCGTTTTCATGGGTCCGATAGTCTCCTAGAAAGACCTCCCCTCTCCCCCACGAGAAAAACTTTGGTGTAACTATGATACATGACAGCTTCTGTAACAAATCAATCACAAACGTCCAAACACCACGTGCACAGCATCATAGCCACACGATGACAACCACCACAACAGGTACATCCCGCTCAACCCCAACTGCATCTCTCTTTTTCTAATGATCGTTTAAATTAGTGTAACCTATGAGATGTAGTTGGGGTTGCGTGGGATGCACCAGTTGTGGTGGCTGCCATCGTGTGGCAATAATGTAGTGCGTAGGACGCATGGACATTTGTGGTTAACTTGTTACTGGAGCTGACTTGTATCATGGTTACACCATGGTGGCTGACATCGTGTGGCTATGATGCAATGCATAGGGGTGTATGAGCGTTTGTGATTGACTTGGTACAAGAGATGACGTGTATCATTGTTACACCAAAGTTTTTCTTCCCACTTTTTTTTTCCCCACTTGGTTGTATCCAGTGCGGTGACCTATCATTCTCGGTCCCATCACACGTGTTCGGACCCCTACAAACTCACAAGAGGTTTTTCCCAAAATGCCCCCCAACTCCATCGTATTGCTGGGAATAGACCAAGTTGCATTTTGCATTACTTTTTTGACTATTATTTTTATTTAGGACTAAAGTACCCTGAAACTTATAAAGGGCTTCACTCCCACTTTCAAAGGGATTTGACTCTGCTCCAGTGATGATCTATCTTTCCTTTCGATCACTGACGATGACGACGCCACCCCGTCAGCCACTACCCGTCGCCGTCGTCGTCGGTCACCACCCCCACCGACCACCAGTTGCCGTCGACCATCGGCGGGCACCTCTCCTTGACGACGCCACCCCGTCGGCCACCACCCTTTTACTGCAGGTGTTGATGCATTTCACTGATGTGTCCGTCGCCATCGACCACTGGCAAGCACCTCTCGCTGACAACGCCACCCCGTCGTCCACCACCCACCGCCGTCGTAGTCAGCCACCACCCCCACCGATTGGGTGGCGTCATCGGCATATGCAGTGAAATGCGTCGGTGCCTTCAGTGAAATGTGTCGGCTCCTGCAGTGATCGAAAGGGGAGACATATCATCACTGGAGCAGAGTCAAATCCCTGCAGTGAAATGCGTCGGCGCCTGCAGTGAAATGCGCCGACGCATTTCACTGAAGGCGTCGGCACATATCGTGTATGGGATTCGGATCAACGGATGAGATTTGGATCAACGGATGGGATTCACAAGTGATTTGGATTAACAGATGGGATTCACTGGTTATACACCTAATAGGACAAAAAAAATCGCTATTACTGTAGCTGTTATACAGTAACATCGATTTTTTTTGTCCTATTAGCTCTACACCCACCACAAATTTCATCCGTTGATCTATCGGAATTCTGATGGATCAACGGATGAGATTCATGGTGGGTCTTTTTTTTGTCCTATTGGCTATACACCCACCACGAATCTCATCCGTTGATCCATCGTAATTTCGATGGATCAACGGATGCGATTCGTGGTGGGTGTAGAGCTAATAGGACAAAAAAAATTTATCTATTTTTTTTGTCCTATTAGGTATACAACCAGTGAATTCCATCCGTTGATCCAAACTCTTGTGAATCCCATCCATTGATCCAAATCTTGTCCGTTGATCCGAATCCCATATAGGCGCCTGCAGTGAAATGAATCGGCGCATTTCACTGTAGGCGTGGATACATATCACTGCTTGCGGCGGCGCATTTCACTACAAGCGTCAGTGAATTTTTGTCCTATTAGCTCTACACCCACCACGAATCTCACTGTGGCGCTGACGCCCATTCACTGGTGCCGGAGCCCATTCACTGTGGCGCTGGTGCCCATTCACTGTGGCGCCGATGCCTATTCATTGGCACCGACGCCCATTCACTGGCGTCGGTGCCCATTCATTGGGGCGCCAACGATGCCTATTCACTGTGGTGCCGGTGCCCATTCACTGTGGAGCCGCGCACCCATTCACTGGCGCCGGCGCCTATTTACTGACGCCGATGCCCATTCACTGTGGCACGGTGATGCCCATTCACTGTGGCACGGTGATGCCCATTCACTGTGGCTGGCGCCCATTCACTGTGGCGCCGACGCTCATTCATTTACCTCCGGTTCGCATTTTCATTTCATTTCTTCACTTTCTTTCAATGTTTTTATATTACATCCATCCAATCTTCCATTAAAAGCTACTAGTGGTACTAATTTCATTTTATCATCATCTTTAGATTATCACTCGAGGATCACAGTACCTCCAGAATCACTAAATTCTGATGAGAAATGAAGATAGTATACCATGCCGAACTTGCCTCCGGCTCTCATTTCCATCTCTCATTTCTTTCCGCCTACCGCCGCTACCAGTCACTGTTCGCTCGCCGCTGACTCGACAGCAAGGGCTCACTAAGTACTTTACACTATGTAAGGGCGTCGGGGAAGAAAAATAACATCATCCCAATGATCTCAAGCGACGAGAGACGGTTGAAGTAAGAAAAAAATCAAACGGAGAAGATGAACAGACTTTTATATATTTTGTTTTACTCATTAAGGGTAAAATGGTCACAAAAATACAACAGCTGTTCGGATATGACGTTTCACACGTGTGGATGGCTAGAAAAGTAATGTAAAAAAGTAACTGGGTCTATTCCCAACAATACGACATAGTTGGGGGCCATTATGGAAAAAACCTCAACTCACAAAGTCCACAACCCACACACACAAATCACATCATCATAGGGTTATAAGCTTCTGCACTATAACTGTGCATCTAGTGGGCCTGAGGCGCATCACAGCCACATGCAGTCAGCTAAATGATCATTTTTGAGTCGTTTGTGATCGTGCGGCTGTGATGCACGCTGTCTGGGGTGACCGACTAGAGGAGGTCATTGTGATAACATATTTGTGGTTATCTCACGTAACAACTGTGGTTACGTTGATAATCACAGTTGATAACAACTTCTGTTAAGGATATCTGTTAAGGATAACTCCAGATGTAATTAGTTGTTAACTATTTATTATAAATAGACATGGACGTGAACCATCATTTACTTCTCTCTCTCAATCTCTTTCTCTTAAAAGCTTTCATGGTATTCTATATACTCCTACGTCTTCTTTTCAACTTAACAATATTTATCATGTTCCCACAGCGTCTGCTAATTTTCTGTCTGTCAATCGCTTCGTGTCTGATAATAATTATCGTCTTTGTTTTGACTCTGCTAAATTTATTATCCAGGACAAGAATACGAATAAGATCCGTCTTCGCGGGCCCAGTAGGAATGGGTTATACCCTTTTCAGTCGGTTCCCTATCCTCTTCAACCTCCGCTGCACTCGTTGTTTATGCCGTTGCTGCTCCAGTATGGCACTCCCGTCTTGGCCACCCCTCTACCGGTACTCTCCGTTTTCTTCAGCAATGATCGACTCTTCCGTTCATCGGCTTGTTCCAGTTTTGTTGCACAACATTTAATATCGGAAAAATCCATCGTCTCCCATTTCCCTCCTCGTCGTCTACCGTCAGTCGTCCCTTAGCTTTAGTGCATTATGATGTATGGGGCCCTTCCTCCGTCCCCTTTGCTAGTGGATTTCTCTATTATGTCTCTTTTATTGATGAATATTCAAAGTATAGTTGGGTATTTCCAATCAAAAATAAATCTGATGTCTTATATGTTTTTCTTTCTTTTAAGCCTCTTGTTGAAAATATGTTTACTTCTCGTATTAAAACATTGCGAACCGATGGTGATGGCGAGTTTGTCAATATTGCCTTTACATCTATTCTCACCTACAGTGGCATACTACATCATGTCTCGTGTCGTCATACCCAAGAGCAAAACAGGGTCGCAGAAAGAAAATATCGTCATTTAGTTGACACCACTGTCACCCTTCTGCAACATGCATCCATGCCCTATCGTTATTGGGCCGATGCCCTCTGTATCGCCACCTATTTAATCAATCGTCTCCCCTCACCCCTGTTAGGCCATAAATCTCATTTTGAGCTTCTATTTAAGCAAACCCATGATTATTACTCTCTTCGGATATTTGGTTCCTTATGCTTTCCCTGGCTTCGCCTTACTCCCATAAACTCGAACCTCGTTCACGACGATGTGTCTTTCTAGGTTACTGTGCTCACTCCAAAGGATACAGGTGTCTTGATCTCTCCATGGGGATAGTGTTCATTTTTCGTCATGTTCGATTCTTTGAGAATATCTTTCCGTTTGCACTTGACCCGCCTGATGTCCGGCCCTCTCGCACCGTTTCCAAGCACTCTCCATATCTCCCATTCCTACCCCCACTCTTTTCCGCCACCAACACCACTACTTCTCCATCAGGATCTACAACTGACACTCCCAGTGCTCCGCTTCTTCCTCCACTATGGCCGGGACTTTTCTCTGTCCAACGGCCTAAGAGCCGGTGTCTAGTTGATGCCGCTTTATTGGACTCCGGCTCTGCTGCATCCTTACCAATCACTTCCGGACTCAGAGTTCCAACTGCACATGCTGACAGTTCTTCCGTGGACCCAACCTCCTGCCTACCGGCATCGACACGTATTTCCTCTCCCGCTGGTTTCTCCTGTTTGAACTCCGTGGAACACAGGTCATATATCAATCCCTCGGATCCTGTCGTCGGCGAGCAACCAACCCTAGCGGACTCCACTACTCCTAAGGCTCCTGGCCACCCCATGGTTACTGCTCCAAAGTGGGCGTCTTCAAGCCAAAACACCCTCTCTGTCTACAGCCATCTCCTCCACTCCTGACATCGAACCCACATGCTTCACTGATGCTAATCGACATATGGAATAACGTCGCGCAATGTCCGCTGAATTTCAAGCTCTCCAGCGGCAAGGGACGTGGTGCCTTGTGCCCTCTCCTTCCTCGGCCAACATCATTGGCTGTAAATGGGTGTTTAAATTGAAACGACGTCTTGATGGCACAGTAGCTCGCTACAAAGCTCGCCTCGTTGCCAAGGGCTTTCATTAGCAGGAAGGTGTCGACTTTCAGGAGACTTTTAGTCCGGTCGTCAAGATAGCCACGGTCCATTATCACTCTTGCGCTTCACTTCGGCTAGCTTATTCGACAACTTGATGTCTCAAATGCATTTCTTCATGGCTTCGTTTCGGAGGAGATTTATATGCAACAACCACCCGGGTTCGTTGATCCCTCTCAACCAGGGCATGTATGTCACCTTCGGAAGGCTCTGTATGGTTTGCAACAGGCTCCCGGTGCGTGGTTCGATCGTCTCTTCGCCTATCTCCAACTTCTGGGCTTTGTCATGAGTAAAAATGATAACTCACTCTTTATACAACGGACTTCTCGTCGACTCACCATACTGCTTGTGTATGTAGATGACATTCTTGTCAGGCGTATATTACTCACATCCTCTCTTAGATGAAGTCTCAATTTGAGATGAAGGACCTTGGTCACCTTCATTATTTTCTTGGTATTGAGGTCTCTTCCAATGCCAAGGACCTACACCAAACATATTGAAGTGGACTACCACTTCGTTCGTGAGAATGTAATTCAAAAGCGCCTTGAGGTTCGCCATATCTCAACAGTCGATCAACTTGCAGATATCTTCACCAAGCATCTGCATCAGACTCGGTTCAAATCGCTACGGGATAAGCTTCTCGTCCGATCCGCTGATCAGCTTGCGGGGGGCTGATAACATATCTGTGGTTATCTCACGTAACAATTGTGGTTACGTTGATAACCATAGTTGATAACAACTTCTGTTAAGGATATCTGTTATGGATATCTATTAAGGATAACTCCGGATATAATTAGTTGTTAACTATTTATTATAAATAAACATGGACGAGACTTGAGGTTAATATCCCAAGTCAACCATCATTTACTTCTCTCTCTCAATCTTTCTTTCTCTCTCAATCTCTCTCTCTCTCTCAAAAGCTTTCACTTTGAACCACCCCCCCCTGTACCCAAAAAAAAAAACTGGAGGAGATATGAACTCGATCATGTTTGATGCCTGTGCGTCTGTACCCGCCAACACAGTTGCTATGTCTTCCCATACATACTTTCTTGTCATCTAAGGTTGCAACTCACTGTTTTCCCCCTTGTCCCCTCTCTTGGTCTCTCCGGATGGTGCCAACGCCGGGGAGGCCAGGGAATCTGTTTTTTTGGCCGGCTTGATGGGTGGTCGGAGTGGTCCCTTCTTCTTCACCCGTACATAGGGGTTCCCTTCCTCAACCCGACTTTTTTTGTGTTTGTAGATTTGGTGGCGAGGGGAACCACCTGTTTTGATCAATGCTTTCCGAGTTCGGATTGACGATTTTCAGGCCAAAGTGCAGCTAAATCTGTGGACCCAGCCGAAGTATGCTATGGCTTTCCAACCCCTCCGCTGAATCAGTGATGGAGCCTAGTGGTTCGAGGCGGTTGGCAGGTTCGTGGCAGATCATAAGACTTCAGCACTGCTTTCCTCTCAGCTGGAGATGAAGGTGATGGTAGTCGGGTGTGGATTCTCCTTTTTTTGTTTTTTGTTTTTTGTTATGAACTGTTGTTTGTTTTGAAGTGTTTTTTTATCGTCGGAGTCCAACGACTGGTCTGTACGTCGGTGTGGCGATGATGTTGGGTCTGGTTTGTTGTGGCGGCCTGTGTTGTCCTTGTTGGTGGGCAAGTTTTTCTGCCGTGTGACATTGTCACCACATGCGTGCTGCTGGTTTTAGCTTGCGCTAGGTTGTGGCGCCTCCCGGAAGTCAATCCGGTGACCTCCCCTCTATGAAATACCAAAAAAAAAAAAAAAAATTTATAAGTCCTTCAATATTTTTTTTCAGGGGATTACTTGTATCATCAGGAATTGGCTGCTATCTAGTCGAACTTTTCCCAAGCCTATATGGGACGGGCCGAGGATGCTCCACGCTAATGATTCAACGATGACACATCGATCTTCGGACTCTTGCAATAATCCCGAATTTTTTTTTTGTATTAGGAGAAGAGGGAGGTCACAGCACCACATCCGTGGAGGCGCCACAGCTTGGAGCTAGCATAAACTCCGACACACCGGTGATGAAAAGGACACCATAATCCAATGAAAGATCACAGGGCGGGAAATGAACCCGCATGCCGATAAAGAGAACCAAATGTTAAAGCGGAAACACAGACACCACCGCCAACGAGAAACACAACACACCCACTCATAGAGAAGAAAAGCAGTACAAACCACACCACAAAAAAAAAAAAAATCAATCCTAAAGTCCGCGTAGCACCGCCTGCATTAGCAGCAGAGCACACAAGGATGGAGTCACAAGGTCGAGGGAGATCTTGGTGTCCAAATGGGAGTTCGGATCTCCTCCCTTCGGTCGGTTTTGTCGGTGGGCTCGGCTCGCATCATAGCTGTATGCAGTCGGCTGGAGTACGATTCACTTTCGGGTAGTCTGCCATCGTGTGGATGTGAGGCACTCGGGCCCACCAGCCGGGGCAACCGACTGGAGAAGATCTGAACTCCTCAAATGGCAACCGTTCAACCCCATCCCATGTGATGCCCGCTCAAAAGACACCAAAAGCCATTATTTCCCTCTGCTGCATGCATGAGGGCAGCACATTATACTACCACAGCCATGGGGAGTGGGTTCTATATGGTTCTTTTATTTGGCAACAATGATCTCTCCAAGCAATCCATCTAGTAATCAAGTAACTAGTTAGGTACAATTGATTAAAATCCCAACTTCCAGAGCCACTATTAGCAACCTGCTTACTAGCCAGAGGATTGCTAGGAGAATCAATTCTCATTAACTGACAGATCATTACAAGCTTCCTCTTCTAAGATAGAGGAGATACAATCAGGAGGCTCAAAAATCAAAAAATAAGAGAAACAACGCAATGCTATACTAGCGGTAATATGCGCCACCTGATTAGCATTTCGATAGACGTGATGAAAAACGCAAGAAGAGAATAGCCTTGCCAGCTTCATGCATTCCACAATAGTATTGTGGATTTGCCAAGGGATACGAAGGTTCCCATCCAATAGGAGGGTGATCGCTGTAAGGTTGTCGCCTTCAACGATCACATTGTTTGCTTGGATCTTCATTAGTAGTCGTATACCTTCCAAAAGAGCTAAAACCTCTACCACTAATGGAGTTCAGAGGAGACGATTGGCCCATAACAACAAATAAAAGCTCCAAACTCATTTCGGATCACCAATCCAAACGAGGAACTAGTCGTACCAATAGCCACATCAACATTCACTTTGACGAAAGAGGCTGCAGGCTTCTCCCACACACAAGTCGATCCGCCTTGTTCTTCCCTTGTTTAGGAGAGTCGGGCACTCTGTTATGAAGATTGTAGCAAATATTTAGCATGCATAATTACCCCAACAGGATTGGGTCTGCCGCTTGGAAGATAACATGATTGTTTTTGGGGCCGGCTATTAGGTCAAAGGATAGGGTGCTAGAAAAAGATCCGTAGATCGAAACGGGGAATGCAACATAATTATTATTTTTATTCAATTTTGTACTCCCATGTAGATGACTTCAACGGTCAGGATTCGCATGTGCAAACAAGGCACGACGCCCTTGAGCGAAAGTTCGATCCACAATGTCCATACTGGTAGTCGACCAAGGAACCTCTACAATATGAGAGAGAGGAAGTGCCACGAGGCAAGCCAAGAGCTTGTTGGTATTTCTTTGGGAGACTTAGGGGGTGTTTGGCATCGCTCCGGAACCGCTTGTTTCTATTGTCATATCCGTTATTTTATAACGAACGGATAGTTTTGTTCCGCCGAAATGAAGAGTTGGGAACGATAGTTTGACGTTCCGTGTGTTTTTTGGCCAACCGGCACACTGAACCATCGAATTACACAACAAATAGTAATTGACAAGAATAACCTCTTTCGGATAAGGTTTAAGTGGAACAGCTGTTCTGCATGCCAAACACCCCCTTAGTGAACGATCCAAAATAAGAGATCTGTTTAAGCCAAATGACAGAGAACAAAAATGCCCCTCAATACGCTTCAAATTTTTATTTGCATGTCACTCATCTCTAAACTAAACCGAAACATAAAACCTAAACCGAATCCTAAAACCTAAGATCTACATGTCATGGGGTAAACCCTATACCTAATCCGAATCCTAAAACCTATGATCTATAATCCATAGGAAGAACCCTAGACCGAATCCTAAACCTAAATCGAATCAAAAAATCTAAACCGAATCATAAAACCTAAGATCAACCGAATCCTAAATTCTAAACCGAACCCTAAAACCTAAGATCAACATGGCATGGGATGAACCCTAAGCCTAATCCTAAACATAATCTGAACCGAAACAAACCCGTTTGCCGCCCGCCTCTAGCTAGTCTCCGTTGCTCGACACCGCCGAGGCGGCGACGACGTGCAGCTGCGATTCGCGTTGTTGTTGCTCGTGCCGTTGAGGAGGAAGGAGGAGACGTCGAGGGGGGGAAGGAGGTGGAGGTCGAGGTCACCCTTGCTGCTTCTGTCGCTGGTGCTACTCGAGCAAGAGCATGGGAAGGGAGTGAATGTGGGGTATTTTTGAATTTATAAAATAAATTTGAGACCTATTCTTAATGGGATTTTATGAGTGTCCGATTCATTAACCCGATATGCTGTTTGAATGGGACCTAACACCCATTTTTTCTATTTTCTCTCTCTTTACATCATAGAAAACATGGAAGGATGAGAGAGAGAGAGAGAGAGAGAGAGAGAGAGAGAGAGAGAGAGAGAGAGAGAGAGAGAGAGAGGTGATGCGATTGGGGGACTGGTATAGAGAGAGAGAGAAAGGTGATGAGATTGGGGGACTGATTGCCTACCTCTAGGGGTGGCAATGGGTCGTGTCGGGTCGGGTTGGGTTCATGACTTGTCTTGGGTCGTGTCCAAAACACCTAGATCCGGACCTGACCCGTTTAACTAATCGTGTCTAGATCCTAAACATGTACCCGACTCGCTCATAAACGGATAGACACGATAAGACCCGTTTACCACACATGTTTATTCAGTTGACCCGATCCGACCCAATCCAACTCGACCCGACCTGACCCGATAAGACGCGCTGGTACTACGTATTGGATTGCGGGTAGACCCGATCCAACCCGACCCGACAGACCCGACACGACCTGTTTAATTTTAAACGGGTCTTTCTGGATCTACCGTGTCTAGACCCTAAACCCAGACCCGACCCGTTTATTTAACGAATCTACCGTATCGACCCGTTTACGACCCGAAACCGTTTAACCCTGACCCAAACCTGCTATCTTTGTGTCGGGTCATGTTGATCTGCCAGTCGGGTCCAAAATTGCCAGCCCTACCTACCTCTCCCCCCGTTGACGTGGTTCTCGAGATGTGTCACATGGATTTCCTGACACATTCACACAGTTTGGACCATGGTCCAAGCTACTCGACTGGGCCCCCTAGCTCACTTTATACGACCTTCAAGCCCCGCCAGCCCCCTCGTCCCTCGTCACCACATATCCATATGGAGCACAGGATTCTCCTCGCCCTGTCCCCAAGTTTGTCACCATCTCTCCCATCTTATCTCCAACCTCACCCCCACCACCACCACCACATCGATCCGCTCACTAACCTCAACACCATCATCTCTCTCCTCATCGCTGTCTCTCATCCGCTGCAACTCCTCCTCGGAAACAACACAGAGCACAGGACAAACTACCGTGGGAATTGAGAATCGGATGCTTTCAGAGCTCCCTTGTTGGGATGGATAAAGAAGGAAGACACCAGAAGTGTGCTTCGCTTGATGTCTTGTCTGGTGGTGCTTCCTCTCTCTCTCTTTTGTTGGAGGGGTTCCCTCTTCGACTCTTAGTATGGTCACTCCGGAGCAAATTTTTTTTCAAGATCGTTGTGCCTTGTTTGTGCGTGCGAATCTCTTGACCTCTTTGAGCCCTTGCTCTAGTGCCCTGTACATCACCAACTGACTATATGTTTCATTTTCCCTCAACGTTTTTTTGAACAATTTGATCCAAGAATTTTGCTCCATCTCATCTGCATTTAGCCCTCTCCATCAACTATTATTCCAAAAAAATCTTTATCCTTGAAAGCGGAAAACAAATATTTTAAAATAATTTTGAGACTTATTAAAGATTGTTAAGGGCACTTTCAGGATTAAAAATTGATAGAGGGGGGTAAATAAAGACGGAGCATAGTTCAGGGATCAAATTGTTCAAAAAAAAAAAAAAAGATTAAGGGACCAATATGAAATGAAGTGTATAGCTCAGGTGAAGGTTTTAAAATTTGATTAAAAGCTTAAACTAAAAGATGTTTAAGCTTAGCCTTGTGTTTGGTTTAGGTAAGTAGCAACCATATATGAGGAATAAATTTAAAATTTTTAATCTTTATCGGAGCCCTAAATAATGAGATACTTCGTACGGTATTACTAAAACATTGGGATTTTGAATTTCGACCATCGGAAATTTTTCGAGATTCCGTTCCTTGATTGCATATTGATCAGTCATTTTATCATTTTTTTTATTGATCAGCTTCCTGGTCAAACCTTTGTACATTTGTCTGTTTTAATGCACGGGTAGGGGTCAATGCCTAATCCCCCTCGCATTGAGGGATTCAAAAAAATAAAAAAAATATTTTTAATTGTCACTCTTTAAAGTGTATGCTTCTAAAATGATCATAGATTAGAAGATAGGTTTAATGGTTAAACTTTGTCTTACTTTGGGGGTTTGGTTAAGTTTGACTCATTTGCTGTTTGATATTAATTGTGTTAGAAATGGACCTAAAAGTCTCAATCGTTGACATTATATAAAGCATTCTTGTACAATAATCATCACTAGAAGCTAGATTAGTTGGTGATAGACAGATGAGTTTGTAAAATTAATCCATAGACCAGACTTTCCATGTACTTTTTTGGATTGTGTTGTTTGTTAGAGTTACCTAGTATAGAGTTTTGAGGAAGAGGACCACTTTTTTTGTTTACCCTTAAGTGGAGGTAGACCCTAAGAACCTTGACATTGGAATTTTATGAGTTAACAGTAGAAGGGCGCGCTGGGCCTACAAAGCCGAGTGCATAAAGAAGACGGAGAAAAAGGAGGAGGAGGAGGAGGAGGCTAGAGGAAGAAGAGGAGGAAGGAGAGAGGATGCGAACGACAGAGGTGGGGACAACGTTATGCATGGCATGGTCGGAGGCGATGACGGACCTGAGTTGCTCTCATCTATGGTGTAAAGATAGGATCAGAGTTTTTTTATTTTTTATAAATATGTTGCCCCTAGTAATCTCTGATCACTTGAGTAGGGCTCATTTAGTATTGAACCCCTTCTTTGGAATTAGACCCAAACTCAAAGGCTTCTCCTCATTGAATCAAATACATTAGTTTGAAAACAAAATTAAATGGTAAATGACTTTTTAATCACCCACCGTTTGTTGGGATTTTGGCTTGCAAGAGCCATACCCGGGCAGGATCGTGTGCACAACTTTGGATTGTGCGCACGACTTTTAGCTCGTACATTGGCAAAAAAATAGACGAGAAAATCTTGAGATGGTGTGCACGATTGGTTCATCGTGCGCACGACCTCGTTGTGGCAGCATAGATAAGCTGGCCGGGTTGTGGGATTTTCGATTTTGACAGGGCAACTTTGATTTTTGGGTCTCCAATTGGTGTACGACAGCCTACCCTAATTCTTGCTATATAAGGGGAAGGGGAGGAGGTTTGTAATGTGATTAGAACTCAAGGAAAATCATCAAAGGCAACTACGGAGGTGGGGCTATGGGATCGTGACAAGAAGGAGGTTCGCCGGAGAAAAAAGAAGCTAGGATCTCAGGGAGAGAGGCAGCGCAACACTCCCCTGGGCTCTTGGAGGCTCAAGGCGATGGTGACATAGAGAAAGAAGAAGAGGAAGGAAGAGGATACTATATGCGATTCTTCTTCAGGTTCTTCGGTGCGTCTATCTTTGAATCTTTCCCGATGTGATTTTATCTCTTGGTGATGCTTCGGTAATATCTATATATCTCTTTTTAGCGGCTTATTATTTACTTCATGGGTGTGATGATAGGGGAGATCGACCAAGAGAGGGGTTAGCGGGGTCTCACAAATGTATACCACTAGCTGCTTGGTGGTAGCGGAGTTAGGAATTCACTCCAGTGGGGGTGACCTTTGCTTGGTTTAAATATATTTTTTCAATTTCTACCAACAAAGGATTTGAACTGAATACAAAAATACTTCGCTTTCAGTTCATAAGGACACAAAAATCTTTCATAAAAAAAAAAACATTATCCAAAAAATCATGAATTATCTAGAGAGAGAGAGAGAGAGAGAGAGAGAGAGAGAGAGAGAGAGAGAGAGAGAGAGAGAGAGAGTAGGGTTTTGACCGGCGCTATAGGCGTCGCCGGTTGTGTTGCCGGCCGCGGGTTTTGGGCAGAGGATGGCTGGAGTGGACAAGGACGGAGTTTTAGAGAAAACAATTCGAATCGTGAGATTGTGTGGGGCCCCCTAAAGTTTTAGAGACAACACCGATTTTTTTGGGGGTAAATTATACTATACCCACTTAAAATTAGCTATAAAATACTTAACCCTTAGTTTATTTTGCTCCAAATGGCCTCCTAAAGTTTGAAATGTTAGCACAATACACCCTTTATTCAACTACTTAATTTCGATCATTTGGTAATCTTTATCCGATCAAAACTGAATTGAAGGCGGTAAAATGTAGTTTTTAAACTATTGGGGGGTTAAATATTTTTGAACTAAACTTCAGGGGGCAAAGTGTAATTTATGGTTTGTTTTTGACAAACACATAGACAAACCAGACCCCATGAAGTGGGGGCGGGGCCCAGTGCTGATCGAGTGCTTGGTGTGAATGTCGATGCACTGAGCATTCGAGTTCAGATGATCTCCAATCGGTCGACCCCGGTCGGTGAGCTAGCGCGCATCACTGCCTTACGATGGCAGGCGTCCCGAAAGTGAATCGTACTCTAGCCAATTGCATGCGGTTGTGATGCACGTCGGGTCCATCGATCAGGACTGATCAATTGTAGAAAATCCAAACTCTGGGCATTCACCATGTACTCAGTACTGGGCCCCGCCCCCACTTCATTTGTCTGGATTGTCAATGTATTTGTTGATGGAGATTGAACAAATAATATTACTTCTTTTTTTTTTTTGAAATCTCAGTGGGGGCAACTGCCCCACTGGCCTATGTTGGCTTTGCCCCTGCTACTTGGTGTATTTTTTTTGCTATTGATAATCCAAATCCTTGATTGCTTGTGAATCCATGATGTTTTGCATTGTAGTTATGCATCGTATTCTTTGTATGACTGTGTGATTTTTGCAGGGATCCGATCCTCGAACCTCGAGCACCATCCTGAGGGTTGAAGGCTTCCGTAGCTAAAGGGAATGACATCGATGCGAGTCCAAGTTTCCCAACAATTGGTATCAGAGCCAAACGTTCATCATAAGGTTGTGGAGAGGGTGCAGGAATAACAGACGACGCAGGGGTGAGGATCGAGGAAATCAATGGTACGGACATTGGATTCTGAAAGGCGAAAAGGAGGACAAGCCGGAGGAAATGATCGAGAAGAATTGGAAGGTCCTCGATAGCTTTCTTACCTCAATTAAGTATCTCAAAAGAGAATACATCATTACGGGCTTGAAGCCCGGGCATGTGAGTACAGAAGGAGATGTGAAGCAAGTTCCGGAAAGGGCTCTGATCGGTTGAAAGTAATTGGTCAATGCTCAAGTCGAAGGAATATGTGCACTCTAATTGGATCATTGAGTTCAGATGATGGATTGTCTTGGCAGCTCCTGAGAAACCAGGCTAAGACTAGTACTAGATAGCGGAGCCATATGTGTTCATATAGGGCATGGTTTTGCAGCAATGCAAGTGTGAGGGTAGTAGATGGAGAATGACAACGCCTTCAAGATGCAGACTTGGGGAGCCAGAAAAATTTATGTGAGCTATGATCATTCAATTCGGATACTTTATAACGTTTGCCATGTTCCTGATTTTAAGAGGCAACCTAAATCCCTATTTTCGGATTAGATTTTCTTGGGTGCAGGGACACCAGTTCAAGTTGAGTATGGAGATTTTCGAACGCCACTTGTTTGATCTTGAAGGGAGCTTACAGTGGAAGTTGGTATATATGGTTGCTGTGAGAGTAGCTTCGGAGGTATATAGTTTATTTGCAAGTGAAGTATGTTCGGGCGCCACGAAGATGAAGAAGTGGATTTCGAGAAAGTCCAAAGCAAATTGGACTGGGTCGATCATCGGTCTAGATGATCGGACGGTGTAGGATAGAAAGGTGGCGATTAAGAATGCATTGGTTTATCATAGGCTCTCAGTAGTGTGATGTCGGACGTTTATTTTGTGTTTGCGTTTTTAAGCCAAGCTAGGTAGAGATTTATGGATTTTTGGCTTGCAAAAACCATAAACAGGTAGGATTGTGTGCATGACTTCAGATCATGCGCAATACTTCAGCTCATGCATTGATAGAAAAAATTGGTGAGAAAATCCTGAAGAGATCATGCACACGATGACTTCATCGTACGCATGACCTTGTTCAGGCTACATAGTTCTGGGTTATGAGATTTTCGGTTTTGAACAGACAACTTTGGGTTTTGGGTCCCTAATTGGTGTGTGACGACCTACCCTAACCTTACTTATGTAAGGGGATCGAATTTAAGAAATCTTGTAATGTGATTGGAACCTCAAGGAAAATCGACGACGATAGCTATAAAGGTGGTGCTCGGAGATCGTTTACGAGAATAAGGCCGGTTTGCCGGAGCAAAAAGAAGGATCTAATGGGCGTTAACATGGCGTGGCACTCTCCTCGGGCTTTTGGAGGCTCAAGGCCAGGCGATGGTGATCAGACGATGTGCTGGTTTTTCTCGGTAGAGGTTTGAGAGGGAGTCATGGTCGAAGAGAACAGAAACACGGTTTCTGGTTTATTGCATAGAGATAGAGAGAAGAGACTGAAGTAGAGAGAAAGAAGAAGGACAAGATGAAAGAGAAGAAAAGGAAGAAAGATAATATGGTATGCAGATCTTCTTCATGTTCTTCGATGTGACTATCTTGGCATCTTTTTCGGGGCGATTTTATCTCTTGGTAATTCTTCGATAATATATGTGTATCTCTTGTTAGCGGGTTGCTCTCTACTTTGTGAGTGTGATGATAAGGAAGAGCAAGAAAGGGGTCAGCGGGGACGTCCCACAAACGGATACCATGTGCTTGGTGTTTTTTTTTTTAATGTTGATATTCAAACTTCTTAATTGTTTATAATCCAGTGATATATCTTGTTCTCTGAATGATTGTACAATCTCTACAAGACTCTAATCCTCCCAAGTCCCTCTCTACAATTTATTTATATTGAAACAGTACTGGCCGTTGCTTTTGTAACCCAGGGCCAGGGGGTACTTGTTGGCTCGGGAGACGGGCTTGTTGTATATGTATAATCATCCCATGCCACACACACACACACTGTAGCCCATGTGTCGTCCTCCCCTCTTACTTTCAATGCGTCAGCTGTCAGGGCTCCACTGTAGCTCCCCCTTCAGGCTGCAGCCAGCTTGCTTTGCTGGCTCTGTGGTGAGGCCGATCATATGGAGCCGTGGGCCCCCACCCTCACTCCAAGACATGCCTGCTGTCCTTCGACACCATCTCTGGATTTGGGAAACCAAGGCCGACGGGCTCCCTTTCTTTTTCTCTCCCCCCCCCCCCCTCCTCACTTTTTTGAAGCAGAAGAAAAGCCCTCCTCCTTTCCTGACCCACCTCACGTGTGAGCTTTTCAGCTCCCTCCATTTCATCACCTCCTCTCTCTCTCTCTCTCTCTCTAAAGAAAAGTAGGGCTTTGGTGTTAAATGGCTTGGAGTTGTGTTTCTCAAGGAATATATTCTTGTTGAGGGAGCCATGGAGGTCAAGAGAAATGTGATGTGAGAGGACCCTTTCACCATGACAGAAGAAGCATTGGATCCGAACAAATTCCCGGCCTTCTTCGTCTACGACACCATCACTGCCACCCCACTCCACCACCCCGACCCCTCCTCACCCACCACCACGACCTTCCTCCCCGACAATGCCGGCGGGTGCGGCGCGGGCGCCTCCCCGGCGGCGCCGGCGCAGGGGCGGAGGAAGCGGAGGCAGCGGCAGCGGAGCTGCAAGAACAAGGAGGAGGCGGAGAGCCAGCGGATGACCCACATTGCCGTCGAGCGCAACCGGCGGCGCCTGATGAACGACCACCTCGCGGTGCTGCGCTCCCTCATGCCGGAGTCCTACGTCCAAAGGGTTCGCTCCTTTCATCCCCTCCATGCACCCCTTCTGATCAATTCTCGTTCTCTTAAATGAGGAAGAAAGGTGATATTCTCTCTCTCTTAAATTCTCTTAAATGTTAGCTGCAGTAATGGGCGTCCGTCGGGTTTGCAGGGGGACCAAGCCTCAGTTGTGGGGGGAGCCATTGACTTCGTGAAGGAGCTCGAGCAACTCCTCCAATCACTGGAGGCCCAGAAGAGGACTCTGCAGCAGCGGCAGCTCAGCATTGATCACTCTGTACACAGCGCCGGGGGCAGCTGCAGCAACAACAGCAGCAGCAGCGACGTCGAGGCCGATCTGCCACCCTTCGCGCACTTCTTCGCCTACCCGCAGTACATCTGGTGCCACGCCCCCCGCGAGTACCCGCCGCCGCCGGAGCGACGGCCGGCGGTGGCCGACATCGAGGTGACGCTGATCGAGACCCACGCGAGCCTCCGGATCCTGTCGCCGCGGCGGCCGCAGCAGCTGGTCAGGATGGTGGCCGGGCTGCAGGCGCTCAGGCTCTCCATCCTCCACCTCAGTGTCACCACCCTCGACTCCGTGGTGCTCTACTCACTCAGTGCCAAGGTATGCTCCCACCCTTCCATGTATGTATGTATGTATGCATGCATGTGAGGTATGGTGGGTATCCGAATCTTCACATGACCCCATGTGGCTCTGTGTGCTGATCAATGCAGGTATGTCGACGTGAACCAAATCAATGTTTGTTTTCCTTAAAATCTGTGTGGCCTGCCCAAGGTTCCGATTCGGATCGGTTCCGGGTCGGACCCATACCCATACCCATACCAATACCCATTCGGGCTTTGGGTGAATTAGGAATTATTTTATTTATTTTTTCTCCACCTCATACAGTAGCTTGAGAAAAAAAATTAATATATTAAATTAAAATTTTAAGAATTTTTTATAGTTTCTTATCCTATTTTAGTTTCAGTAGGGTATAAAGTTGAAAAGAATTTAGGTATAGGTATGAGTTCAGTTAGAATTTAGATATATACAATTAATGTGTTCGGAATCCGACGGTATTATCTAATGTATAAGTTAGGGGAGATCGGTGTCGGGTATGGGTATTGGCTATCCGTACACATATTTGAAATTAAAAGTTGATCAGGTAGAATTTCTATACTTGTATCCTATCCAAACCATGTCTTGGGTACGATCTATATCCATATCTAAAGTTCGGGTCGGGTTTTCGGGCTCCATTGCTACCCCTCTTGTCTAGGGTACAATCTATACCCATATCTAAAGTTAGATTGCTTGTCCAATTTGGCCCCGAGTTTCCAACGAAGTAAGGGCTCTTTTTGGAACCAACCCGATTACCTTTTGAGGGCCCCATAATGTCCGGATTTTCTGGATTTGCAAACCCGGACCTGACCCGGAATGAATCCAGGCCAACGAATCATGTTCGGAACCTAATTTTGAACATGGGTTTGATGCACAGATCTGGTTTTTTCTGGGCCGGATCAGATCGATCGGTGGGTCGGGTCGGATAAAAAATTACATCAATATGAAAAGATTGGAGGGTGTTGCCAAATTCTGTAGAATTTCTGGGGAGCTGAAGCACCAAAAGCTCCCTAATTCCAAGGTGTGTTCTAATACTGTTAAGAAGGTTGAGTAGAGTGTGGTTTAGTTTAATTAATACTGGGTTTTTCAATACAAAAGGGGTAAAGCATTGAAGCTCTCATTTGGCTTTCCAATCATAAGGAAGCCATGAGGCCTTCCCCTCCTTTGGACCACTGGGGCCTCATTCACCCTAATCACATGATTTGATCTGAGCGAGGATCGCTTTCCATTTTGTGCGCCAAAAGGCTCCGCCATCCAATGTAGGTGTTTTTTGTTTGGAGAGAGAGAGAGAGAGAGAGAGAGAGGTGTGCACAGACTGTTTCAGTCCTCTCTGCGGGGCCAACCCATCTGTGGATTCCTGAACCTGGTGACATACAGAGGATTGTTTCCTTGCTTTGGGATGGGGTTGCAAACTTTGGGACCCACCTTGACCTTGGACATGAAAGTAGATCTACGTATGAAGGAATCTTTCCAAGGCTTCCTACGCCAGAGGAGGAAGCTGAACGGTGAAAATCCAAAGGATTCTCTAGTTCGCTCCCTAAAGTAGGTAATCACTACTTGGCTTGCTATATATAATTAGCGAGCTAAAATGGTGCTTTTTAAGTCATCGTTGTTATATATATATAGAGGACCGATCCAGTAAGAAACCCCTTATTTGTGAAACCTTGTGCGAAACCTCTATAGAGGTTTCAGAATTTGATAAAACTTGGTAGGCATACTACCTACGCCATGTTGATCATCCTCACAAAATTTCATAAAATTCTAAAACTTCTAGGGGCATCAAATTTGATAATCAAATTAACGGTTTTTAAGGTTTTAGAATTTGATGAAATTTTGTGAGGATGATCAACATGGCATAGGTAGCATGCCTACCAAGTTTCATCGAATTTTGAAATCTCTAGGGGGGTTTCGCACAAGGTTTTGCAAATAAGGGATTTCTCACTGGATCGGCTCTCTCTCTCTCTCTCTCTCTCTCTCTCTCTATATATATATATATATATATATATATATATATATATATATATATATATATATATATATATATATATAGGAAACGGGAAATGAGCTGCCAGCTTATTTCGAAAAAATGGGCAGCCACCCATTTGATGCTCATAGAAGTACGTCATAGAATGTGCATCAGACGGCTACGATGCAGTACCGCATGCCGTAATATAATATAGCATTCCCCTATATATATATATATATATATATATATATATATATATATATATATATATATATATATATATATATATATATATATATATATATATATATATATATATATATATATATATATATATATATATATATATATATATATATATATATAAACAGTTGATAACATCAAATTTTTAGCACCCCGTGTTATTTGTTGTTAGAATAGTAATAATAGGAAAAAGTAGCGAGGCCATAGAATTTGGTTCTTAAAGTTGGCTCCCTATTTTTTAGGAAAGCCGATCTCTCCCCAAATAATAGGGAAATAATAGAGAGCTCCTTGGAGATACTCTAAGCAAATATATCTTAGAAGCTACATACTAGCCACACTTGTTTTGCTACTTGATTTCCTCACAAATGCTTGCACATAGAATAAATGGTGTGCCTAATATCATTGAAAATTGATCCAAAAATAGTCGTGGATGAGTATGATTCATTCATCGGGATTGAGATGCTACAATATCATTAGTGCCATGTGGGTGGGTCCTGATTGGTCTAGAATGGATTTAGTTGCTGACGAGTGTGATGGGGTGAGGAGCCGCGCCAAAATTTACTACAAAGAATGCCCACTTTTTTTTTTAATCTTTTTGATAAAAGGGTAGAAATCCAAATCCAATTTGTTGGAGGATTAGTCCCATACTGGCATAGTAGAGGGCAGAAAAAGATCCTTATATTTGTGTTGGAACCTCATCTCAATATCTGGGTTTTGAGGTTGTGGTAATCTCTACACCTGGTTACTGTATTCATCGGGAATCATAGTTGAAGCAATTCATTAATATCTACGGCAAATTAGAATCACCTCCCTTGAACTATACATCTCATTTTATATTGGTCCCTCGACTTTTTTTTATGAACAATTTGATCCCAAAACTATGTTATGTCTGCATTTAGCCCCCTCCGTCAACTTTTCTTACGAAATACCCTTGTCCTAGTAAGCACAAGTTAAATATTGTAAGGGTGGATTGCAAACAGTCATATTTAAGGGTTTCGTTTTAGGATAGGTTCCGACAATATTTCCTCAAAGCCCAGGTTCACATTTCAGTATATTAATTGCAATGACTCTTTTGGTTAATAAAATACTACAATAGTCATGGTTAAGTTGTCGAATTTACCAAATTACCATTGTCTATATAACTTCACTCGATCCCTACAAAAATATACAGTTTCAAGGCCTAGTGTGAGACCACTATAGTTGCTACAGTGATTTCATTGTGCTAGTTGCTATAGTGAAATCACTGTAGCAGCTATAGTGATTCCGTCATGGTTGCTAAAAAACACGTTGCTATAGTGATATTATTGTTGCAATAGTACTCAATTTCGTAGCAATAGTATTCACATTGTAGCTGCTACAGTGTTCCGTTGTGGCTACTAAAAAATACGTTACTACAATAAAATCACTGTAGCAATAGTACTCAATTTTATAGCAATATCACTCACACTATAGCAACTATAATGAAATCACTATATCAGCTATAGTGATTTCATCGTGACTAGTAGAAACACGTTGCTATAATAAAAATCGTTGTAGCAAAGTACTCAATTTGATAGCAGTAGTACTCATTCAATTAAGTATTATTTGAATATATTTGAGTATCTTTTCTACAGTGAAATCACTGTAGTAGCTATAGTCTCTTTGCCGAGGCTCTCGGCTGCTAAAAATATTATGCTATAGTGAAATCACTTTAGCAATAATACTCAATTTTACTGTAGAAAAATATTTTTTACATTCACAGTAAAATTACGGGTTGCTACAGTGATCTCATTGTAGCAATTACAGTGATTTAACAGTAGTTGCTACAGTAAAATCACTATAGCAACCCACGCCACTTTTTTCGTTTATGAAAAAGGGGAAAATAGTGGCGTGGGTCGCTACATTGATTTCACTGTAGCTGCTACAGTGAATTCACTGTAGCGACCAACGCCACTATTCCCGTTAAAAAAAAAAGTATCTCTGTATCATCTACTGTTATTTAATTTGGGAGGATCCCATGGGTATTTTTGATATTTTAAAAAATTACGTCATTCAAAACGGTTGGGGAATGATTTGTTACAGTCAACACCCACAGGAAAGGATCACTCTTTAAATTGTTATTATTCCATTAACCTATAGTATAGTTAGTTAAAACTATTTATTGTCCTGGACCTTTCCATGATGCTATATAGTGGACCCGTACTTTATTTTTCTAATATTCTAAAACAATTTTGAGTCTTAATGGAAATTAATAGGGGTATTTTGCCAATTTCGGGATAAAAAGCTGAGGGAGGGGCCTGAATGCAGAGCACAGTTGAGTGATCAAATTGTTTAAAAAAAAAAGTTGAGGGACCAATATGAAGTGTAATGAATAGTTCAGTGTAGTTTTTGTATTTTGCCCTAATATTTATCGTCCCACGGTTCTCTCAAAATCCGAGGGCCAATACAATCTCCATCTATGTGGGACCCGGTTTAATTTCACAGTTTTAGCAAGGTGGGTGATATCGCAGTGTAAATTGAAATTTCTTTGTAAAAATTTTATAGCTGCTGATTACAGGTGGAGGAGGGTTGCAGCCTGACTACGGTGGACGACATTGCGGCCGCGGTGCACCACATGCTCTCCCTTATCGAGGCCGAGGCGGCCGGCGGTGCCCTAAGCCAATAAGGAGGACCATGGCTGTAATTAGACTGAGGGCACCCCTTGGCCTGTGGAGTTCCTGCAACAATGGCACCAGTCCAAGTACTTCTTCTTGTGCATGAGTAGTGTACTGTAGTACAGGCCTCTATACTTCAATGGGCTGTTATTAATTTTTCCAAAATCTCTGTGGCCTTGGAGCTCTTGGCCCATACTCAAGTTTCGTGAATGGGCTGTGTCACAGATCGGCCCACAAATATGGGCTCGTATAAATGATTTACATGATCAAGCCCATGGATGACAAGCATGTGCAGACATGCACAATACCGTATAGAAGATGGAGCAGCAAAGACAAAAAAAGAAAATACTATTTAGCCCAAATGATCATCCCGATTGATGTGTCCTGATCACAGCTGTCCGTTGCGTGCAGCCCTGCCTAGTGAATCGCATTCAACCCGGACTAGCAGGCAAAGTGACGCTTTGATTTGATGCCATGTCAATCAGGCTGATTAATCGGGACAAACGATTCGGACAAACGATTCGGATTGAATAGCACCGAAGGCATAATATATGACAAGGCTATCTTTGGGTTCCGTGCTGGACGATGCTATCTTGCTTGGTTAGAAGTGGAACGTTGTGTTAACAGGATCACCTGTCCAGTCAGTATCAATAAAGCCACTAAATGTGTTAATAGGATCACATGTCCAATCAGCATCTATAAAGCCACTAAGAGTGGAATCCGAGATCCATTTTGTTCACCGCCTTGACAGGGTGATGAAGCATTACCTCCCAACGTAGACGCTTGGATGCACATCACCGGTGAGTCAGTGACATATCATACATCACTGCTGACATTTATACATCAGTGGTGTCATATCGCATGCATCCGGTAGTCCACACTTGGGAGGTAATGCTTCACTGTCTGTCAGGACGGTGAACAAAATTGTTCTCGCAAAATCTCCATCCTTGGCCTATGAGCAACTATATGCTAACCGGAATACTAAACCATTATATTACATTGGAAATAGTAATTGTTGGTAATGCCCTCTTCTGGATGAGGTTTAAGCGGAGCAACCGTTCCTCATGCCAAACACCCCCTAAACTTCCAATGTTCAGCATCCGATAATATAACTCAGATTGATATCAACTTGGTAGCATCCAATGTTTCCCTACACATCATGTATATTTGTGTGAAATTGCTATGCTATCAACTTTCGGTTGCCAACTTGACATGGTGTGATCACAACCATCCGTTGCACCGGGTGCTTAGCCTTCAGCCATGGATGCAGCTAGGTTACCCATTAATTAAACCAATCATCCCAACAGTTGAACCAAGCTTTAAATGGTTTTATGACCAAATAGGGATGTCAACAGGTCGGGTTTGGTACGGGTCGGCCCATTCCTAATCCGTCCCTCTAACTCTTTAAGAAATATCATATCCCAAACCCTAGTCATGTTTGAATGATCAATCCCAAACTCGTCCCACTCACACTAATAAAAATCCAAACCTGCTCCGTTCCATCCCAATTATGTTTATACAGTACATGTCCAAACTAGTTATTTATAATTTGAATTAAATTTTTTTTCGTTATAAGAAACAATGAACATATTGAGATATAAATTCATTATAACATAAAACAACAATTTCAGTATTTTTGTTAAATATATATACATTGAATGAATTAAACATATGTGTGGTCGCGGAAAAAGATACGGGTCGTCTTTATTGCGGATCACAAGAGATTACAGAGTGCGCCGGGACCCGGGGGCTCGGGTGTGGCGAGTCCGGGTGCGGCGAGTGTTGATCAGGAGATTGTGGGAGAGATCCTCTGGAGGGTCCCTTTGATCCGCGTCTCCACGTGGTATTCGTGCGAGAGCTCTGAAGGGGTTACCCAGGACAGAGGTCTTTACAGGGTGAGGGTTTTTGAGAGGCTAAGGAGTTTCCGCCGTTGATTTTGTCCCGTCCGTGCTTCGCGCTTTCTCGACTAGGGGGGCTTTGGGCTTCGTTCCTCGGTTTTCGTGTCTTCCTCAATCCTTGCTCGACCTCGGCGTCCTTGATCGTCGGTTCGCGGCGTCGATCGTGCTTTTGGCATCGGCTTTGGCTTTGGCTTTAGCTTTCGACTTTGGCGTTGCTTTGGTTTGGCTCTGGCTTTTGCTTTGCTTTGGCACTTGCGCTTGAACTTAGACGGGTAGAGACTTGCGATGCTTTAGTTCTTCCGAACTTTGCATCGTATCGGCTAGAACGTGCGGTGCTTTGCTCGTGACCGGCGTAGTTGCTTGGCTTTGGCACGTGCGTTGCTTTGGCGCGGGCTTTACCGGTGCGTCTGCTTTGGCTTCTTGCGTTGGCTTTGGCTTTAGCTTTGACTCGATCTTCTTCTCGAACAGCGATGGCTACTTTTTCAGGGCTTCTTTATTCTTCCGGCTTCCTCGACGGTTGTGGCGTCGGCTGGCTTCTTCTCCGGGCGTATTTGGCTTGATCGGAGTTGAAGGTTTCTTGTGGAGATGGTGGGTGTAGCACCGATCTCCGTGCGACGGTTGTAGCATCGGCTTTTGTTGACGAAGACGGCAGGGGTAGCACCGGCTTCAGGCCTTCTTCTCCAAGCTTTCTTCTTCGTGCGAGGAGTCGATGCCTTTGTTGAAGACGACGGGTGTTGTCGGCTTCAATCTTCTTCTCCGGCCTTTGCTTGTGGCGTCTTCGGAGTTGGTGAAGATTGTTGGAGAAGTCAGGGTGATGACGACTCCGGGTCTTCTTCTCCAAGCTTTCTTCTTCGTGCAAGGAGTCGAAGCTTTGATCTTCGAGTGCAAGGTCTTCACGTTGATGAGGACTTGAAGGGCCAAGGATTCCCGTAGGACGTGCTTGCCGTGCCTCGTGAAGCCTTCGGTCTTCAAGCGTTGGAGCTTCTCTTGCAGAGCCCTTTCGTCTTCAGCTTTTCGGACCTCTTGTGCCTTCCCCCACCCCTTCTATTTATAGGCAAAGGGGGGCGGTTGGGGGAGATATGGCTGAAATCTTTTTGCTTCATCCGATATCTCCCCCCATAACCATCAAGATATTGTTCCTTTATCCGAGGAAACAAACTCGATCCTTTCCTTTTTAGTTGGGGTGGTTACGGGCTAGATGTGACTCGATCTTTGAAGATTGAGGTGTTATTTTTTTGCACTTTTGGATCGGATGGCGACACAACGTCATCTTGTCCGTTGGATCGAGGGATCGTCGCGGATCTACGGCTGCGTAGACGTCCATGCCACCTCCCCCCGCATCGAGGCGGTTTTGATTTTTTTTTTCTTTTCTTTTCTTTTCTTTTTCTTCTTTTTTTTTCTTTCTTTTCTTTTTCCCTTATGGCCGGCCCCACCTCCCCATGGGGAGGGGGGCACGGTTTTCAAGAAGGGGGGCCGGTGGGCCCCCCTTTTTGTGCTCGAGTTGCGGGTCCGGTGGGACTCGTTTGCTTTGAGTTGGGTCGCGACACGCGAATTGAGTTCGCACGCGAGTCGAGTTCGCATGCGGGCCATTCGTGTGCGGGCCCAATTTCGCATGAAGGCTGTTGTGTATGGGCCGAGTTGCGCATGTGGGCCGTTGTGTGTGGGCCGAGTTGCATGCGAGCCATTGTGTGTGGGGCCAAGTTGCGCATGTGGGCCGTTGTGTGTGGGCCACGTTTATGTGTGCGAGTTGGGTTCGACCCGAAGGCCGTTGGGTGCGGGCCTATTTTATGTGTACAAATCGGATTCGACCCGTGGGCTAATTTCAATGCCCATAATATGTATGAAAATAAAAATGTATAACTTACTACAGGTCTACAACTAGTTAAACACCATAAACATACTGATAATTAAATCAGATATGTTCTAGATTCTAGAAATTTTATAAACAAAATACATGAGTTATATTATGTTCTTAAATATAGTATCAGTACAATATAAAATATGATACTAAACTATATCCTAATAAATTATCAAACATCAGAAGAAATAACATATATGTAATATGGTCGGGTCGGGATAGGCTAATCCCGACTCCGTCCCAAATCCGATCGGGTTTATTTGGGATTATTTCGAAAATCCCAAATCCGTTCAAACCTAATTGCTTCCATTCCAAACCCAGCTCAATAGGGCCATCCCTACCCGAGAGAGAGAGAGAGAGATAGAAGAGAGAGAGAGAGAGATTAGTACCAAGCTTCATCAAAATTCAGACAAGTCATATATGGAAATCTATGCTCTTTCTCTCTCTCTAAGCTCACATTATATAGCAATTGCAAACCTAAAACTGGATGCTATGCACAAAAGCAAAAAATCTTTTTAAGAGTGGGATCTTCTGTTCATCACTTCACACTAGGAGAGTTGGTGGTGTTGAATTCTCCCAAGTCCTATGTGGGGAGAACTGGGCTCCTTCCCCTTCCTCCATTCCCAGTGAAGCAGAACCTCCCGCCGGAGACTGATCGCCTGATGGGTTGGACACCACCATCATCTCCGATCCGAGATGAATCACAACTCTGCTGGCGACCTCCTGAATCAGAGGGGGCCAGTGAAGGATCCTTCGAGGCATCACATCCATTCTCCAAACCCCTCACTTCTTCTCCGTTCCTGTTTACATCTTCTATGGTGACGACCACCATCTCACGGTCGTGGGGATTGTTCTCCGGCTCGGTGGGAGGAGGAGGAGGAGAAGGCGATTGGGGCAATGGCGGACTCTCCGCTGCCGCCGACACGATGTTGGCGCGGCAGAGGGGGCAATTGGAGTGGGACTTCAACCAGGTGTCGATGCAATGGAGGTGGAAGGCATGTCTACACTTGGGGAGCAGCCGAAGGCTGTCATCCTCCCGGAACTCGCCGAGGCACACCGGGCAGTCCGTCCCATTGATCGCCCCCTCCCCCCTTCTGTACCTGTGCGTGGTGATCTTATTGATCAGGGCCTCGTCGAGGCCGTTCGACGAGGCCCTGGCCGCCTCGTGGCGGCGGGGCTGGCCCGGGTCGTCCCCGCCGCCGGAGCCCGGGGGGCGGCGGGACCGGCGGATGGAGGCGCCGCAGTACTTGGAGACGATGGTGTAGTAGCTGACGAGGAGGAAGGCGGTGGCGAGGATGCCGATGATGGAGATGACGAGGGGGGAGAAGGCCGTGCCGGAGCCGGCGTTGTCGTCGTCGGAGAGGGTGAGAGGGGGAGGGGGAGGGAAGATGATGTAGCACCACTGGGGGCAGTAGATGCTGCAGAAACCCTGGGAGCAGTCCTTGGTGGGCTCGAAGGGAACCCATGGCTGTTGGGTCTCAATGGTGGCCATTGGAATCTGGATACCCACCCAATCAAAGAGCTCTCAGGGCTGTAGCTACCATGGGGGAGGATGTGTTGGATGTGTGTGTTGTAAAACCACACAACACAATGGGTGTTTAGTCCCATATCGGTTAGGGGAGAAATCTCCTACCAACATATAAGGCTTTGCCCACTTCCCCCCACTAGTCATCACACTAGAGGAGGGGCTCCACTAGCCCACACACGCGCGCGCGTGTGTGTGCCGAGCCGGGCCGGGCCGGGCTTGGGCATGGGCTGGGCGGCGCGTGTGTGTGCGCCCGCGGACCCGGACACGATAGCACCTCCGAAATGGGCTGGTCCGCACCTGCCACCTTTTTGTTTTTTGCTATTAAGTCCTCCCCCATTTATTAAATTCCTTTTTGGTTACTAGCCGTTTTGCATGCGAACCGTTGCTGCATGCGAGCCGTTACGAGCCTGCTCTCTGCGAGCTGTAACGTGCGAGGTTAATGGGCTTAATCGCAGCCCATTAACCGCTCCCCTCTTTCAGCCTCCCATTAACAGCCCGAGGCCTATATAAGGCCCGGTGCAGCCATGGGAATGGTACACTCCGAAAATCGGAATTCCTCCCTGCTTACTGCCTCTCTCTCTTTCATTCTCTCGTCGTGGTGCTGTGGTGCTGCCACTTTGCTCCGAAGAGACTCCCTCTCTCGGACCAAAGCTCTGCTGCGGTGCTGCCTCCCCGACTCGAGAAGTCGTCATCGAGTCGCTGGGTTCCTGAAAGTCTACGAGGTTCGCAAAGCCTTCTTGGAGTCGTGCCGACGAGAAGGAGGTCGCCTGACCGGGGTCGCCGTATCTCCGAGAAACATTGCCACGAGACCCGCACGAGGGGGGCAATAAGATTCTTGGGACAGTGCCTAGCACGCTTCGACCACAGGCCAGAGTTTCTAAACTCTTATTCTGTCCTAATATTAGATCTAAAATAATTGACTTGCATCTAATAGAGAAATCTAAATAATTAGATTATTTTAGATAGATTATTTCTCCCTTTTAGAAAAGTTCGGCAAGGTGAATGACGGTTCCATAGAACCCGCTCTGCCTTGGCAAACAATTTCTAAAAGAGATTTGTGACTTGTCCTTGTTTGCGAAAATAATATTTGCTAATCAATTTTAATACTAATAATTTGCTTAAATCCTAAATTTGCTAGTTTAGAACGATTAGATTTCCAACAATCCAAGAATCTTATTGTAATTTAATCGTTCATAAGTTATTTTCTTTGCAACGTGCTCACTAAGTTAGCCTACGTGATCATCTATTAGTCTTTATTTCGTGCTACCTATTAGTTGCTACTAATTACAAAACTATTTTCTACAAAAGCAAAAGCATATATAGATTATAGAAAAGACTAAAAGTCGTCATTGAAATATTCCACTACCTACGGTGTCGAGAAAGGCTTGTCAAACCGGCATTAAATTGCCCAAGGTAGCTTGGTATTTGAGCGAGCCTAGTGCTCCACCTCCTACCTGGAGCCCATCTGGCCGTTAGGATTTGGAAGTTTCATTTGGACTTCTAAAAGTCGAATCTATCTAGGTGTACTTTAAAATTGACAAAACTTGTTTTTCAATCCACAGATTTCAACTCCTAATTTTGGTCCGAAATGGCCTCACCAAACCGTGAAACCCTTAGTGCTAAACCCGAGAAGTTTGACGGGTCTAACTTCAAGAGGTGGCAAAACCAGATGCGATTCTGGCTAACCACACTTGGATTACTGTCAGCCATAGGTGAAACCGCACCAGGAGTATCCAACGGGTCTAGCCAAACTCGTCGCACCCGAGCCTCCACTTCACAACCTGAACCTGAATCCACTTCTGGCATTCCCACTAGGACCCCAGAAGAAATCAACTACCATGGCCTTCATAGGATCCTAGGGGCCTTATCTGATAGATTATACGATATCTATTATACCATTCAAAACCCTAAGGACCTATGGGATACCCTAGAGCGTAAGTATGGCCTAGATGATGCTGGAGTAAAACGCTTCAAAGCGTCTGACTTCAACAGCTTCAAAATGGTTGACTCCAAACCCATGAATGATCAGATTCATGAGTTTGAGAACCTAGTCCAACATCTGAAGACTAATGGTTCCACCCTTGATGAAACCTTCCAGATAGCCTGTCTTATAGATAAACTACCTGCTTCTTGGTCTGAATTCTCTAAGCACCTAAGTCATACCCAAGGTGACCTAACCCTAACTCAAGTTCTAAACTCTATTAGAATTGAGGAGCAACATAGGCTCAGGGAAAAGGGATCCTCTGAATCCAAACCCAAGGTCAACAACATAGAGAGTCAACCTTCTAAGCCATTCCAAAAACCTAGACACAAGTTTCAGAAGAAACCCTTCCACCCTAAGCCTAAGCCATATACCAAGAAGCCATACCATAGCAACCATAACCCAAACCATCCCAAGGACCAAAAGAAGGAAGGAGTGCGTTGCTGCTATGTCTGCGGTCGGACTAACCACATGGCCAACCAATGCTTCTACAAGAAGACAGCACCACCTCCAAATCCAAGAAGGAATGGTCAAATGCCACCCGGCTCTCAAGTCAACATGGTGACCTCTGGAGCTGGCTCTTCTGGGACCGCTTTCAGGTCTGTTCTCTTCACCCCTGAAGTTAACATGACCTTTCAAGCATTTGATTGGTGGATTGACACAGGAGCTAACATTCATGTTTGCTCTGATCAATCTTTGTTTTCCACCTATCAGGTCTCAGGTGGAGGAGCTGTAAGCATGGGGAACAATGCTGAGGCTCGTGTGCTAGGGATAGGACGGATCGACCTGAAGCTGACGTCGGAGAAGACCCTGACCCTGCGCGGAGTCCACCACGTTCCGGAGATTAGGAGGAACTTAATTAGTGGGTCCTTATTAGTCCAACAGGGCTATAAGCTTGTATTTGAGTCCAATAAAGTTGTAATAACTAAAGGAATGAATTTTATTGGAAAAGGATTTCTTTGTGATGGCTTATTTAAATTAAATGTCTTTAATCCTTCGTCTACAATTCTGAATGTTGAATCTTCGGTCACTTGGCACCAAAGATTAGGTCATGTAAATTATAATTCAATTAAGAAACTTATGACCCTAAATATCATTCCCAAATCCGATACTAGGAATCTCGACAAGTGCGAGATATGCGTAGAAGCGAAACAACCTAAGAAATCCTTTAAAACCATCGATCGAGACTCCCATATACTTGAATTAATTCACAGCGATGTCTGTGATTCTGGGAGAACCTCGAGAGGTGGCAATAGATATTTTGTAACGTTCATAGATGACGCTTCAAAATATTGCCACCTATACCTTATTAAAACTAAGGATGAAGTTCTCAGTAAATTTAAAATCTACAGAGCTCTGGTTGAAAACCAGTTAGACGAAACCATTAAGATCCTTAGGTCAGACCGAGGAGGGGAGTACACCTCAAATGAGTTAAGTGAGTACTGTGATGACTATGGAATACTCCATGAAGTCACAGCTCCTTACACTCCCCAATCCAACGGTATAGCGGAGAGGAAAAACAGAACCCTAATGAACATGGTCAATTCCATGTTATTAAGCTCTGGAGCGCCAGAGAACTTGTGGGGGGAAGCCCTAATGACGGCTTGTTTTATCCTTAACCGCATTCCGTTCAAACATAATGACTTGACCCCATACGAAGTATGGAAACATAGGAAACCTAACTTAGAATACCTAAAAGTGTGGGGGTGCCTAGCTAAGGTAAAAATCCCCGATCACAAAAGGAAGAAGATAGGACCTAAGACTGTAGATGCCATCTTTATTGGCTACGCTTCAGACAGTAATGCTAATCGTTTTTTAGTGTTTAACTCTGAAATAAGCGAAATAGCCAATAACACCATAATCGAAGCAAGAGATGCTTCATACTTCGAAAACATCTTTCCTTATAAGACTAGGATCAACACTAGGATTAATACCAATAACCAGGCCTCCAGTTCTAATCAGGTGACTCAGATCGAACCTGAAGTCCAATTAGAACCTGAAGACCAGACTGAACCGGTAACCCAAACCGAACCTAGGAGGAGTAAACGTGCCCGTGTAGAGAAAGTCTTTGATGACTTCTATGCACTTATGGTGGAGAACTCTCCCTCCACCTATACAGATGCAATGAAGTCCATAGACTCACCTTTTTGGAAAGAAGCCATAGATAACGAGATCCAATCTATTCTTCAAAACCATACCTGGGAACTCACTAATTTACCTCCTGGTTGTAAAACCATAGGATGTAAATGGGTGTTTAAGAAAAAGCTTAGACCCGACGGTACCATAGATAAATTTAAGGCACGACTTGTAGCTAAGGGCTTTACCCAAAAACCAGGGGTAGACTACTTTGATGTCTACTCACCTGTCGCTAGGATAACCACGATTAGGATCCTCATCGCCTTAGCTTCAATCTATAAGCTAGTCATACATCAAATGGATGTTAAGACTGCTTTCTTGAATGGCGACCTTAATGAGGAAATATACATGGACCAACCCGAGGGATTTACTGCACCTGGACAAGAGGGAAAGGTGTGTAAGTTAATTCGATCCCTCTATGGTCTTAAACAAGCCCCAAAACAATGGCACATGAAATTCGATGAAGTTATCTTATCCTATGGATTTGATATCAATTCAACGGATGAATGTGTATACCATAAAGTAAATGGTAGTAATATTGTCATCTTATGTTTGTATGTTGACGATATTCTGATATTCGGTTCAAACATACAAATCATAAATGATATCAAACACTTTTTGTCCCAAAACTTCGACATGAAAGACCTAGGACAAGCCGACGTTATTTTGAACACTAAGATCATTAGGAAGGACAATGGTTTAGTGTTATCCCAATCCCACTATGTCGAGAAAATCCTTAGAAAATTTTACGATCCCGATTGCCAACCGGTATCCACACCATATGATCCAAATACCCATCTGACAAAGAATACTGGACTTCCTAGACTACAGAGCGAGTATGCTCAAATCATAGGATCGCTAGGTTTTCTAGCAAACTATACTCGACCCGATATCGCTTACGCGGTAAATAGACTTAGTCGTTATACGTCTAACCCGAATTTGTCCCATTGGAATGCGTTAGAAAGAGTTTTTAGATACCTTAAGGGAACCATATCATACGGTCTCCACTATAGTGGATATCCAGCTGTATTAGAGGGATACTCTGATGCTAACTGGATTAGTGACTCAATAGATATTAAGTCCACAACCGGATATGTATTCCTACTAGGAGGTGGAGCCATATCTTGGAAATCCACCAAACAAACCGTTATAGCTAGGAGTACTATGGAATCAGAAATGATAGCGCTAGATACCACTAGCACAGAAGCAGAATGGCTTCGAGATCTTCTATATGAGATCCCATTGATAGAAAAGCCTTTACCGGCTATATCTATCCATTGTGATTGTCGATCAGCTATTGATAAATGTAATCAAGAAAACGCTGACGTGAAAATAAATCGACATCTGAAAGTGAGACATAGATCTCTCAGATATAAGATGAAAAATCAAATAATTGCCCTAGACTTTGTTAGATCCGAAAAGAATTTGGCGGATCATCTAACTAAGGGCCTTTCTAGGACAGTGGTCTTAGAATCGTCGAGGGGGATGGGATTAAGCCCATAAGAAAGATCACCGCAGTGGGAACCCAACCTCACGGAGGTTCAATGGGTAGAAACAAACTGTAGTAGTGATTGAAAATGAGGAGCACTGAATAATGCTCCCGTCCCTATGACGTCAGTGCTTATTAAAAGCAAGGGGTAGGATGAGTATAAAACTCTTAATAAGTCCAAGACCCACGAGGCGGGGTGTCGCCTTGCTCACACCCCTATTAGGACTTACCTATATGTATGTCGTTGTGAGGCCGCAACTCTGGGACCAGGGCTGCTCCCTAGAAACATACAAGAAAAGATATCTGCGCAAGGCCATTAATAGCGCAACCCGCTTAGAACCATCGAAAACTGTACTACGTGTACTACTTGTAGAAACCCGATAAATGAGACTGGTTCAAGGCGTAGTCCACCAAGTCCTCACGGATGTATACAACTGTACTAAGTGGAGGTTCAAACCGGAAGGTACCTACACCTACTGCGTAGTATAAGGAATCCAGCAAAGTCTTTTTACTTTATATTTTGAATTTTTTAATTATTTAATATTTAGTGGTTTTTAAACACATGTGGGGGATTGTTGGATGTGTGTGTTGTAAAACCACACAACACAATGGGTGTTTAGTCCCATATCGGTTAGGGGAGAAATCTCCTACCAACATATAAGGCTTTGCCCACTTCCCCCCACTAGTCATCACACTAGAGGAGGGGCTCCACTAGCCCACACACGCGCGCGCGTGTGTGTGCCGTGCCGAGCCGAGCCGGGCCGGGCCGGGCTTGGGCATGGGCTGGGCGGCGCGTGTGTGTGCGCCCGCGGACCCGGACACGATAGCACCTCCGAAATGGGCTGGTCCGCACCTGCCACCTTTTTGTTTTTTGCTATTAAGTCCTCCCCCATTTATTAAATTCCTTTTTGGTTACTAGCCGTTTTGCATGCGAACCGTTGCTGCATGCGAGCCGTTACGAGCCTGCTCTCTGCGAGCTGTAACGTGCGAGGTTAATGGGCTTAATCGCAGCCCATTAACCGCTCCCCTCTTTCAGCCTCCCATTAACAGCCCGAGGCCTATATAAGGCCCGGTGCAGCCATGGGAATGGTACACTCCGAAAATCGGAATTCCTCCCTGCTTACTGCCTCTCTCTCTTTCATTCTCTCGTCGTGGTGCTGTGGTGCTGCCACTTTGCTCCGAAGAGACTCCCTCTCTCGGACCAAAGCTCTGCTGCGGTGCTGCCTCCCCGACTCGAGAAGTCGTCATCGAGTCGCTGGGTTCCTGAAAGTCTACGAGGTTCGCAAAGCCTTCTTGGAGTCGTGCCGACGAGAAGGAGGTCGCCTGACCGGGGTCGCCGTATCTCCGAGAAACATTGCCACGAGACCCGCACGAGGGGGGCAATAAGATTCTTGGGACAGTGCCTAGCACGCTTCGACCACAGGCCAGAGTTTCTAAACTCTTATTCTGTCCTAATATTAGATCTAAAATAATTGACTTGCATCTAATAGAGAAATCTAAATAATTAGATTATTTTAGATAGATTATTTCTCCCTTTTAGAAAAGTTCGGCAAGGTGAATGACGGTTCCATAGAACCCGCTCTGCCTTGGCAAACAATTTCTACAAGAGATTTGTGACTTGTCCTTGTTTGCGAAAATAATATTTGCTAATCAATTTTAATACTAATAATTTGCTTAAATCCTAAATTTGCTAGTTTAGAACGATTAGATTTCCAACAGGATGATCTCTGTGTGTACGTTTCTGGGTCAAAATGATTACAGAGTTGGGGATTGGGAGATCGAAAGCAGAGGGAGCGAATCAGAGGGGGTGGGGGGTGGGGGGTGAAAGCTTCAGCCTTAGCTGCTGCTGAGTATGAAGGAAGTGGTGAAGGAACCAAAGTGTCTGGTTGCAACTTGCAAAAGTGTGGAGAAAGAGAGATTGGATTGTTTGCTTTTGCTTTGCCTTTCTTTTTTCTCTCTCTTATCCTGAGAGAGAGAGAGAGAGAGAGAGAGAGAGAGAGAGAGAGAGAGAGAGAGAGAGAGAGAGAGAGAGAGAGAGAGAGAGAGAGAGAGAGAGAGAGAGAGAGTGAGTGAGTGTGGTAGGTTGGTTGGTTGATGATGTAATTGCCCTTAATTTTATTTATTTATTTTGCTGGACTGACCAGATGGTCTATAGAACATGGCACTAGAGCGCAGGCTCAAAAAGATCGAAGGATCGAAACGGAGATGATTTATTCATTATATAATCCACAGACCATGATATTAATGGTCATGATTCTGCACAAACAAGACACAAAAAACATAAGAGGAATGCTAGGGACACTGTAGTCACACCCATGGAATTAGTGTTGGCACCCGGATCTTAATGAAAAACAAAATTATACACTGTTTACTTTCATCCTCAACCTCCAGCTATCGTCATTGTTGTCGCCCCCATCGTCCTCCGCCCTAATCTCCTTCGTCGTTTTTTTTTTTTCCAATGACTCCCTCTTCTTCCTCCTCACTTACTCCTTCTTCTTCCTCCATCCTCCCTGTTCAGGAACCCTAATCTGATGGCCTTTTTGTCCCTTACTCCTCTTCCCCCCTCCTTATTGCATCTTCTTGTGTAAACCTTAATCCGTTTGTCCAGGACAACGGAGGAGGAAGGAGAAGAGAAGAGGAGGAACGCCAGTAGATTAGGGTTTCAGTGTGGGGAGGATGGAGGATAAATGAGGAGGAGGAAGAAAAATTGGGAAGGGGGAGAGGAAGGGAGACGAATAGAGGGGGTGGTAGGGTGGGAGGAGGAGGAGGAAGGAGGAGAAGGGGTTTACAAGGGGTATTTTGGGATTTTTTAGGTGCCAATACTAGAAGTCTGAAATGGGTTGGGGGCCAAGACAGATTTGGGTGCCAACACTAATTCCATGGGTGCAAGCGTACAATCGCAATCAATAGATTAGAAAGCCAATGATAATTAGATCAAAGATGTCGTGGTAGCAACTAAGAGCTTCTCCAACCGACTTCTACCTATATTGGGTTCCCATTCCCCTCCTATGTGCCACATGGGATGAGAGTTGGCCGCGGTGAAAAACATTCCCTCCAATCGACTCCTACCTCCCTTCCATCTCCTACTTTTTTTTTTTAATGAATCCTTGATGTCCAAGTCCAAGAGTGCCACATGCTCTATTCCCCCCATTAACAATATCTCAGACATAAGGGTCTCCAAATTAGATGATACTTTTTGGCTCCTAGCAGGTCTGAGCGGTTCTCGTCTCCTACCACCACGTAGGATGGATATGCGCTAGCTGGAGTGGAATTTGATCACTACGGGACAAAACTGGAAGGTGCCATGTGGTCGATTGGAGATGCTCTAAGAATCTAATGAAGATGCAATTTCATGGTACCCACTGGTTTCATCACGTAATTTTGGGAGCTATCAAGATGGTTGTATCTACCCGAAGCATCGACAGTGTGAAAAAGAATCACCAGGTTATAGGCTGAGAAGAAACATCGAAATAAACCATGAAGTGCGGTCACGATGTGATATGGTTGTGGGCATCGAAATTAGCCCACGGGTCGAACCCGATTTTTACACAAAAAAATAGGCCCGCACCCGACGGCCTTCGGGTCAAACCCGATTTTTTACAAAAAAAATGGGCCCGCACACAACGGCCCGCATGCGAAACTTGGGCCCGCACACAACGGCCCGCATACGAAACTCGGCCCGCACACAACGGCCCGCATGCGAAACTTGGGCCCGCACACAACGGCCCGCATGCGAAACTCGGCCCGCACACAACGGCCCGCATGCGAAACTCGGCCCGCACACAACGGCCCGCATGCGAAACTCGGCCCGCACACAACGGCCCGCGTACGAACTAGGCCCACGTGCGAACTCAATTCGCGCGCCATGGCCCGACCCAAAGCAAACGGGTCCCACCGGACCCGCAACTCGGACACAAGGAGGGGAGGGGGGCCCACCGGCCCCCCTTCTAGAAAACCGTGCCCCCCTCTTTGTGGAGAGGTGGGGCCGGCCCTTCTAGAAATCCGTGCCCCCCCTCTTCATGAAGAGGTGGGGCCGGCCATAAAGAAAAAGAAAAAGAAAAAGAAAAGAAAAAGAAAAGAAAAGAAAAAGAAAAGAAAAAGTCAAAACCGCCTTGATGCGGGGGGAGGTGGCGTGGATGTCTACACAACCGTAGATCCGCGACGATCCCTCGATCCAACGGACAAGATGACGTTGCGTCGCCATCCGATCCAAAAGTGCAACAAAATAACAACTCGATCTTTAAAGATCGAGTCACAACTAGCCCATAACCACTCCAACTAAAAAGGAGGAAATCGGGTTTGTTTCCCCAAATAAGGGAACAATATCTCGATGGTTATGAGGGGAGAGATTGGAGGAAACAATAAGATTTCAGCAATATCTCCCCCAACCGCCCCCCTTTGCCTATAAATAGAAGGGGTCGGGGAAGGCATCAAGGGTCCGAAAGCCGAAGACGAAAGAGCTTCGCAAGAGAAGCTCCAACGCTCGAAGACCGAAGGCTTCACGAGGCACGGCAAGCATATCCTACGGGAGTCCTTGGCCCTTCAAGTCCTCATCAACGTGAAGACCTTGCACTCGGAGATCAAAGCTTCGACTCCTCGCACGAAGAAGAAAGCTTGGAGAAGAAGACCCGGAGCCGTCATCACCCGATCGCTCCAACGATCTTCACCAGCTCCGAAGACGCCATAAGCAAAGGCCGGAGAAGAAGATCGAAGCCGACAATACCCGTCGTCTTCAGCAAAGGCGTCGACTCCTCGCACGAAGAAGAAAGCCGGGAGAAGAAAGCCTGAAGCCGGTGCTACCCCTGCCGCCTTCGTCAACCAAAAGCCGACGCTACAACCGTCGTGCCAAAGCCGGTGCTACCCCCACCGTGTTCATCAACAAAAGTCGACGCTATAACCGTCGCACGGAGACCGGTGCTACACCCGCCGTCTTCATCAACGAAAGCCGACGCTACAACCGTCGCACGAGCATCGGTGCTACCCCCGCCGAAAAGTCAAGACCGACGCCACAACCGTCGAGGAAGCCGAAAGAATAAATAAGCCTTGAAGAAGTAACACCAGTCGTTCGAGAAGAAGATCGAGTCAGAGCTAAAGTCAAAGCCGACGCAAGAAGCCAAAGCAAACGCACCGGTAAAGCCCGCGCTAAAGCAACGCACGTGCCAAAGCCAAGCAACTACGACGGTCACGAGCAAAGCACCGCACGTTCTAGCCGATACGACGCGAAGTCCGGAAGAACTAAAGCATCGCAAGTCTCTACCCGCCTACGTTCAAGCGCAAGCGCCAAAGCAAAGCAAACGCCAGAGCCAAGCCAAAGCTACGCCAAAGCCGAAAGCTAAAGCCAAAGCCGAAGCCAAAAACACGATCGACGCCGCGAACCGACGATCAAGGACGTCGAGGTCGAGCAAGGATCGAGGAAGACACGAAGACCAAGGAACGAAGCCCAAAGCCTCCCTAGCCGAGAAAGCGCGAAGCACGGAAGGGACAAAATCAACGGTGGAAATTCCTTAGCCTCTCAAAAATCCTCACCCTGTAAAGACCTCTGTCCTGGGCAACCCCTTCAGAGCTCTCACACGAACACCACGTGGAGACGCGGATCAAAGGGACCCTCCAGAGGATCTCTCCCACAATCTCCTGATCAAAGAAAATTTGTAATCTCGTGTGATCCGCAATAAAGACGACCCGAATCTTTTTCCGCGACCACAGATTTCTGGCACGCCCGGTGGGACCTCCTCTCCTTTCATCCGTACGTTTGAAGGAGTTGCTTCAAGTTCGCCATGGCCGGAACGAACGATGATACGTTTGCTCCAACAAGCCTCTCACCTATCGCCGAGTCTCCACTACTCCAACAAGGCGATCCAGAAAACCCGGTGGATGACATTCCCCCGGTAGTACGCGTTTACACTCGGCGTACTCAAACTCTTGCGGACTTCTTCACGCCAGAAACTGCTGCTGAAGGTGCTCGCCAAATCACCAATGAGGCCTTGGTGCATGAAGAAACAAGCCTCAATCCTGGAACATCTGTCCAGAAATTTGGGGAGGACCAGCCCCAACCCCGAACCCGTTCGGGTTCTCCAGCGGACTTTGCACCTCCCTTGCCGGGGGCAAACATCCGTCATCAAGCAGAAGCAAGTCAGCGTAACTACGTCTCCGACGACGATGGCGAGGGTGCAGGAGTACAACATCGAGATGTCCTGCGGCATCATCCTCCTTCCGCTCTCCAGCTCCAAGTCATGCAAATGGGTGAACACATGGCTCAGCTCACCCGACTAATGGAAGAGAAAGATCGTCACATCAACACCTTGCTTCAGAGGCTGAGTACCAGGGATGTCGCAACATTCGGTCAACCTCCTGCTTCTCCAGTAGCTGCTCCAGCCCCGTCTCCAACTCCCACTCTTGCAGAAGTTGGCCCGGCAACACTAGCAACTGCTCCTGCACTTTCCTCGGCCCCCGTGCCGGTCTCGATAGCCGCGCAACCTTCAGTGGAAGCAACAATGAATGCCCAGCAAATACAAGCACTGGTGGCTGACATGATGCGTTCCCACGGCGGCAGCCTACCTCCGATCACGGCGGCATACTCAAAGCCTTACACCGCAAGGATCCAGCAGCTGCGCTTCCCTACCGGGTTCCAGCCACCAAAGTTTCAACACTTCGACGGAAAGGGGAACCCAAGGCAACACATTGCCCACTTCGTCGAAACTTGCAACAACGCCGGCACATACGGCGACGAGATGGTGAAGCAGTTCGTTCGCACCCTCAAAGGTAACGCTTTTGATTGGTATGTTGACCTTCCTCCAGGATCCATTGACAGCTGGGATCAAATGGAAAGAGAATTCCTCAACCGCTTCTACAGCACTCGGCGCATCGTTAGCATGACCGAGCTTACTGCCGTCAAGCAAAGGAAGGACGAGTCAGTAATCGACTACATCGATCGATGGAGGAATCTCGCCCTGAATTCACGAGACCGTTTGTCGGAAGACTCGGCTATCGAGATGTGCACCCAAGGCATGCACTGGGGCTTACTCTACATCCTCAAGGGGATCAAGCCTCGGTCCTTTGAAGAACTCGCAACTCGAGCCCACGACATGGAGCTCAGCTTAGCAAATCGCGGGGATTCGAAGACCAAAGACTTCCTGAAGGTGGAAAAGAAAGACAAACCGCCGGCACCCAAATCAAAGCAAGTTAACGTCACCGACATCGCCTCGGCCTCCAAGCCACTCAAAATCAGTGGCAAACCGGATCAAGAAAAGGGAGCTGCTATACCACCGCCTCCATCTCAAAGACAGTCAAAGATGACTCTAGAAGAACTCGAGGCCAAAGAGTATCCCTTTCCAGACTCGGAAGTCTCCTCCATGTTCGATCAACTGCTACAAGAAAAGATGATCGAGCTTCCTCCTTCAAAAAGGCCCGAACAGATGCATCGGGTCAACGATCCGCTCTTCTGCAAATACCATCGGCTGGTTAGCCATCCTATTGAAAAGTGTTTCGTCTTCAAAGAAAAGATCATGGCACTCGCAAAGCAAGGAAAAATCGAGATCGACTCCAGCGATGTTGCAACGGCAAACATGACGTCCATCACCTTTGGTTCGTTTCAACCAGTACTCGTTGCTACTCACCAGAGAAGGCCCAAGTTGCGCATCAATCGCCAAAGGCCAATTGCAAAGTTAGCTACACGACGGAAAGTCTCAAGACGACAGCAGTACGCTCCTAAGCTCGCTGAGGAAGAAACGTCACTGCCCTGGGGGCAACCGTCATCTACATCAATGTCTCTCTCAAACAAAGCTATGTCCCAGCGGAATCTCCAGACGAGGTACGAGGAAGGAGACCCGGAGGTCGGTCTGTTAGGCCAGCCCTCAGGTAAATTCGACTACTACGTCCTCTATTCCAGACCTTCGTCTGTCTCGATGGAAGAAATCAAGCCCACCGGCTGGGAGTCAGAAGGCGAGCCACCAAGGTCCCCAGAGGAGCAAGGCTCCCCGAATCACGGAGAACCCACGAATCTCCAGACAAGGTACGAACAAGGAGACCCGGAGGTCGGCCTGTTAGGCCAGCCCTCAGGTAAATTCGACTACCACGTCCTCTATTCCAAACCTCCGTCTGTCTCAATAGAAGAAATCAAGCCCACCGGCTGGGAGTCAGAAGGCGAACCACCAAGGTCCCCAGAGAAGCAGGTCTCCCTGACCCATGAAGAACCTACAGCTGCCATTCCAGACCTTCACCTTGGTAACGAAGAATCCACTGATGAAGATGCCTGGGTCATGTTACCCCGCAGACGAAGGCCATGGATGCCAAAAAGTCGCAAGCTCGATCGGGTAACAAGGAAGCTTCCAGAACGAAAAACTTACAAAAAGAAAAGCAAAGCTCCAGGAAGGAGGGGATTCAAAGTACCGCCGGCAGATCCTGATGATCTCCTCCTGCAAAACCCTCCAGAACCGACAACGTTGCAGGAGTTCTTCCCCGATTACTTCCTCCCATCTGATCAGCAATGCGAAGCCTCCTGTTGCATGGTTGAGATTCACACGGCACCGGAAGAAGAAGATAGGATCAAGCCTTCTGAAGAAAGCAACACCGACAACGAGGAGGATGATTTCGACAAAGAAAACACTGCTGCTTGCGATGAGGCAATTCTACACTTGCCACTCATAGAAGTACTACACCTCCCAGAGAAAGCTCGCCTAGCAATGGCCGAGGCTTTGACAGACCCAGACAGCTACAAAAGAAAGAAGAAAAACGCCGAGAAGGACAAATCTATTGTCTCATGTAACGCAGCGATAACTTTCTCGGATGAAGATCTGCAGCTCGGCACACGATTGCACAATCGACCCGTCTATGTCTCGGGATACATCAATGAGAAGCCAGTAAATCGAATCCTGTTGGATTGCGGCTCCGCCGTCAACATCATGCCTATCCAAACAATGCGCCAGCTCGACATCACCACCGACCAGCTCTCACAAAGCCAGCTGGTCATCCAAGGGTTCAACCAAGGAGGGCAGTCCACCATAGGGATCATTCGTCTAAAACTCTCCATCAGTCAGCTTGACACGACGGTTCTTTTCCACGTCATCGACTGTCAAACATCATATCACCTTTTGCTGGGAAGACCGTGGCTGCATGAAAACGGTGTCGTGGTGTCTACCTGGCACCAATGCCTCAAGTATTACGAGGAAGGTCTGGAAAAGTGCATTATTGCAGACGACAAGCCATTCAATGAGGCTGAAGCGCACCTCGCCGATGCCAAATTTTACCAAGCAAGGGACCTTGTCGCAGAAGTCCTTCCCGCTAAAGCTCATCGAACTCAGAAAACTGAAAGAGTGGAGCAGGACGAAGCTCTGCTAACTCCAAATCCAGTACCACCATCTAAGGCGATACACGAAGTCAAAGGAGTGCTAGCGCCAAGACAAAGAATGCGCATCAGCTCCAAGCCAAGATCCATGAAGCATACTCCATTACCTGTCCAAGCTACGACAGTCTTACGCCTCACGCCTCAGTGGCTTCGCAAAGATAAATCACCACCTTTTGCCTCGCCAAAAGGGATAGTCCAGCCGCTATCGGAAGCTAACGTCATCACTCTGCAAGAGATGACACTGCCACTACCCAGCCTGGGGCAGGCTTCAAGCTTGCCAAGATCCATCAATTCCTTCGAATCCAACCAACTCACATTCAAGCCAAAAGGAAGCTGGGGGCAAAATGCCGCCAAGCTGTTGTTCAAAGCCGGCTACGACAAAGACAGTGCTGCACATATGAGTACGCTCCTGCCGGCTCCAATACCACACGGGATGACTAAGACTCAAGCCCGTTTACTCCAGGGTGGCGAGCAGATCCCACCAAATCGGCGAGGCATCGGCTCCCGTCAAACCCCGATGGTCATCAAGATCACAGGAGAGAAGACCTTCACCTCTAACTACATTGAGGTGAAGTTGGTAGATGAAGCGGAAGAGGGATCGTCAGCCTCCGATGCACGCTCCACCAATGTCGCCAAAAGAAGACGATATCGAGCTCGGCGTCAGACCGCACCTCAAATGCCAAAGAAGAACGTCAAAAACCAGGCAAGTCAAAATCCCATATCAGTATTCAAAAGACTTGGGCCAATCAGACAGGCAAAGCGAAGGTCAGTATTCGACCGTTTGGGAAAGCCACCCACTGAGGTGAGAGAAATCATTCCCGCCCTCCCACCCTTATCATTCTACGAAACTGGCGACATCACCGACATTATTCTGGTCTCTGTTAATCACATCACCATTTCTGATTCTCCAATCGACGCAACTTCTACTTCGGACGACGAATTGCCCGATGCACCGCCGGTCCTCGAAGAAGGGGGGCAATCTACCGTCGACGATTTGAAAGAAATCAACTTGGGTACGCAAGAGGATCCTCGGCCTACATTCGTAAGTGCACTCCTGACTCCCGAAGAGGAGGCCGCACACATTAGGCTACTCCAAGAATACAGAGATGTCTTCGCATGGTCCTACAAGGAAATGCCGGGACTTGACCCCAAGATCGCAGTACACCAGCTTGCTGTCAAGCACGGAGCTAGCGCCATCAAGCAAGGACAAAGACGTTACCGACCGGAACTGGTACCGCAAATAGAGGGCGAAGTCAACAAGCTCATCGAAGCCGGCTTTATCCGAGAAGTTAAGTATCCAACATGGATATCCAGCGTGGTCCCAGTCAAGAAGAAGAACGGCCAGATCAGAGTATGCGTGGACTTCAGGGACTTAAACAATGCATGCCCCAAAGATGACTTCCCACTGCCAATCACAGAATTAATGGTGGACGCAACAACAGGCCATGAAGCACTAACCTTCATGGATGGATCCTCAGGTTACAACCAAATCCGGATGGCGCCCAAAGACGAAGAGCTTACGGCATTCCGCACGCCAAAAGGGATCTACTGCTACAAAGTCATGCCTTTCGGCTTGAAGAACGCAGGAGCCACTTACCAACGAGCCATGCAAAAAATTTTCGACGATATCCTTCACCAAAATGTAGAATGCTACGTCGACGACCTCGTGGTAAAATCAAGACAAAAGTCCACACATCTTCAAGACCTCGAGCTAATCTTCAAGCGACTTCGAAGGTACCAACTCCGCATGAACCCGCTTAAATGCGCATTTGGGGTCTCCTCGGGAAAATTTCTCGGCTTTGTCGTACGCCATCGAGGTATCGAAATAGATCAAACCAAGATAGATGCTATCCTCAATATGCCGATCCCGAAAACCGTGCGAGACCTCCGAGGTCTCCAGGGCCATCTAGCATATATCAGAAGGTTTATCGCCAACTTAGCTGGAAAATGCAGACCCTTCAGCCGCCTCATGAAGAAAGGAGCAGCATTCAAGTGGGATGAAGCTTGCCAGGAAGCCCTCCAAAACATCAGGGATTACTTGCTTAAGCCCCCGGTTCTGACAGCACCAGTTCAAGGCAAACCATTGGTCCTTTACATCAGCGCCCAGGAGCAGTCCTTGGGGGCACTCCTGGCTCAAGACAACGAGCTAGGCAAGGAAACAGCATGCTACTATTTGAGCCGCACTCTCATCGGCGCGGAGCTAAACTACTCCCCGATTGAGAAGGTCTGTCTGGCGCTCATCTTCGCTACAAAAAAGCTGCGACACTATATGTTAGCTCACGCCATCAGGCTCATCTCAAAAGCTGACCCGCTCAAATATATCATGTCAAGACCAGTGCTCTCCGGACGTCTGGCCAAGTGGGCTTTGCTCCTCCTTGAGTTTGACATCACCTTTGTCCCTCGTAAAGCGGTCAAGGGTCAAGCTCTCGCAGATTTCCTAGCAGAATACCCCCTTCCAGCAGAATGGGAACTATCGGAAGATCTCCCAGACGAAGAAGTATTCTGCATCGACATCGCCCCTTCTTGGAAAATGTTCTTCGACGGTGCGGCCAGGCAAGACATAGCAGGAGCGGGAGTTATCTTCGTCACACCAAACGACGAAGTACTTCCCTTCTCGTTTCTACTATCAGAACCATGCTCCAACAACAGGGCAGAATATCAAGCTCTTATCATTGGCCTCGAACTCGCCAATGATATGAAACTTCAAGGGCTCACAATCTTCGGCGACTCTCAACTCGTCATTCAGCAAATATTGGGGGCATACGAGGTCAACAAAGAAGATCTCGTGCCTTTGCACCTACGAGCCCTGAAACTCCTTGGTACACTCAAAGATGCTTCAATCCAGCATGTTCCCAGAAGCCTCAATCAACAGGCGGATGCACTTGCAAATTTGGCGGCTACACTTCCGTTCCCAGAAAAAAGCCAACTCATCATCCCTATCTGTAAGAGAATGGTGATCACCGAGGAGGGCCTCCCCATGGGGATCCCGGACCAAGTCAACGCAGTACACGTTCTCATGACCGACGAGCTAGATTGGAGACAACCATTTATAGATTTTCTCGTCCACGGGAAGCTCCCTGAAGATCCAAAGCGTAAAGTCGACATTCGCAGGCGATCTCTGAAATTCTTCCATTTCAACAACGAGTTGTACCGTCGAAGCTATGATGGTGCGCTCCTAAGGTGTCTTGCAAAAGAAGAAGCAGAAACAGCACTAGAAGAAGTCCATGCCGGGATCTGTGGCTCACATCAGTCCGGTCCAAAGCTGCACTTTCGCATCAGGCGGATGGGGTACTACTGGCCCACTATGATCAAGGACTCCCTCGAGTTTGCAAAGAGATGCCACACTTGCCAGCTGCATGGCGACTACATCCGGCAGCCTCCGGAACCTTTGCATCCAACCATCGCATCATGGCCCTTCGATGGATGGGGACTCGACATTGTCGGCCCGCTACCCAAGTCATCCAAGCAGCATCTTTATATCCTGGCGGCAACAGATTACTTCTCCAAGTGGGCTGAGGCAGTACCATTGCGAGAAGTTACCAGGCACTCTGTTATCAACTTCATCCAGAACGACATCATCTTTCGGTACGGCATCCCTCGCTATATCGTTACGGATAACGGGAAGCAATTCAAGAACGCCGCCGTCAGCCAATTTTGTGCCAAGTTCGATATCAAGCAAAGGTGTTCAACCATGTACAACGCCTCTGCCAATGGCCTAGCTGAAGCTTTCAACAAAACACTCTGCAAACTTTTGGAGAAAGTCGTCTCGAAGTCGAAGAAAGACTGGCATGAACGCATGGGTGAAGCGCTATGGGCATATCGCACCTCTTTTCGTACGCCAACACAGGCGACTCCGTACTCGCTGGTATACGGAGTAGAAGCTGTCCTCCCACTTGAACTCCAGATCCCGTCACTCAGGATAGCCATCCAGGAAGGCCTCGTCAACGGCAACAACACTCAACTTCGCCTAGCGGAATTAGAAGCCCTAGATGAAAAGCGCCTCGAAGCCCAGCAACGCCTGGAATGCTACCAAGCCAGGCTAACCCGAGCCTTCAACAAAAGGATTCGCCCTCGATCCTTCCAAGAAGGAGAGTTGGTGCTCGCAGTCAAACGCCCCATCATCCTTTCACATCGAGGAGGAAAGAAGTTCGATGCCAAGTGGGATGGACCGCACGTTGTCAAAGAGGTCTACTCCAACGGCGCATATCTTCTCACCATGCCAGAAGGGCTTACGCTCGGCCCTATCAACGGCAAGTACCTCAAAAGGTACTATGCCTAAAAGCAAGGCGACACCCCTTGCAAAAAAAAAAAAAAAAAAAAAAAAAAAAAAAAAAAGGAACTACGTGTGACTTGATCCCTCTCAGTAGGGTACGTAGGCAGCCTGTAAAGGTTCAGTCCAAACAAAAGAAAAACACAACCAAGCTCTGCCATTCCAGAATACAAGTCCAAAAAAAAAATAGATGCATGATATTAAGCTATCACCGGATAAAGAAAAACAGAACTACAAGTCTGTTCAGCAGAAATGACAAGAAAGAAAAGGAAATGCGACATGCTAGTAAAGCGAATCAAATCCTTTGAGACGTTGGAGCAGCTCGCCGTCAGTAACCTCCATGCGCTCCAACTCAGAAGACCGAGAAGCTACCCGCTCCCGATGCGCCGCCAGCTCGATACGCTGCTTTGCCAAGTCTGCTCCAGAAGACTTCTCGATCGTCTCAGCTTTCTCGAAAGATGCGCGAGCAGCCTCTAGCTTCTTCCGCGCCCGAACAAGGCTCGCAGCGGCAAGTGCATGCTGCGCCTCCAGTCGACGCTCCTCGTCCTCGGCCTTTGCCAGTATCAGGGGAAGGTCATCTTCCATCGAAGCCCGTTTCAAGCAGTAAGCTTCACTATCCGCCAAGAGAACACGCATCTGTGTCTCAAACAAAGAGCCATCTACCTGGAAGGCCGCCAGGTTCTTGCAAAACTCGGGCCCCTCAAGAACCCACCAGCTGCTCAAAGCGGCAAAGCCCTCCTCCTGGAAGGGTGCGAGCGTCGTCTGGATATACTTCCGACAGCTCTCCAAAAGAAGCACAGAAAGAAGGTCTCGAGAACTGCACTTCCCCCTGACAGCCTCTGAGTGCACAGGCAAAGTGGGCTCCGGCCCTGAAGGCTCAAGAGTAGGAGCCACCTCCTGAACCATCGCTGTGATAACAGTCAGCGGAACCACCGGAGCCGAAGGAGGAGGCACAGGCAAACCTCCCGACGAAACGACTGCGGGAGTAGCCTCTGCCGGAGTACCGGACCGAGCTGGGGGAGTCTGTTCTCTCCCTACACTGGAGATCTCATCCTCCTCCCCAAAACCCAACTGCTCCACGTCAATATCATCCAGGTTGACGGCACTGCCGGCAAAATCCGCTCCACACGCTCCCAAAAGCTCCAAGTTATCCCAGGGAACATCCAGCCCGCCACCTTCAATCAACGTTGCTCTGATGGGAGAGCACTCCTGCCCAACCCCCTTCGGGGCAGACTCGTAGTCCGGCCCAGCAGACCCTGCCAAAATGAGAGCTGGATAACTCAGCCAACGAAGTAAGAATACAAGCACAGAAATTCATGAGAAATAAGGAACAGGGCATACCTGCAGCATCCGAAGAAGATACCCCGGAGGGAGGGATTACCTCATCGGCAAAAAGCCCTGGCTCTCCCTCTCGAGATGGCCCTGCCTCGCCAGCACCAGTCAAAGCTGCCTCGCACAAGAGGTCCAACTTTCTCCTCTTGGGAGAAGTACACCCACTCCAAGAAGCCTGAGTCTCAGGAAGACTATGAACCTTGGAGGGCGGAGCCATCTCAACCTCTTGCACAGAAAGTGAAGCCTGGGAAGTACCCTCTCGACGGCCACAAGATTTCTCTGACCATCGCTCCTCGGACCAGAGACGGCGATCCTCTGACCCCGCCAAAGGGTCAAAAGGAAAGTCAGCCCGCTCACTGCTGGCAAGGACGTCTAGCGGAAGGCTAGCCAAGAGGGGAAGCACTGACCCGTTGACCCAGCGGCGATACTCAGGAGTTGCAGCATCCTTGCCGCCCGACTTAATCCCCGGTGAGAAAGTACACCCAGTAAAGCGAGCGTAAAGTGCTCCCCAGAGGCGGTACGCCTCCTGCGGAGTGTAACGTGACCGCAGGCGCAAAGGAGTCCCAGGCAACTCCTGTCGAAAACCCTGCTGACGAGCAAACCGGTGGGGAGAGTACCGTGCCACCTCCACTACATCCCCACGACGCCAAACAAGATACCCAGGCCTGCAACTCACCATGCTCCAGTACAAAGGATCGGACATCTCCGCCCCATCACATACCAGGGATTTCATAGAAGGTGCAAGTGCATTTTCCGATACAAATTCGAAGTCAGAAGGGCCCATGCGCCGTAAACACTCTCGGGCACTAGGCTTCGGACGCTCCCATGCATAAAAAGCGTTCATTACACCTCCCACACAAGGAAGAAAGGGCACCGAGGTCGAAGGTCCACGCGCCGCGAAGATCCCCTTCGGAAAGTGGAGCCCAATCCAACCATAGAGGTAATGCAGGGGGCAAAAAGAGCTAGCTCTGCCTACCTCCCCTCTTGCATTACCCGCACTCGATAAACTCCAGTAGGTGCCACTAAGCCCACCGTACAACGAACAGAGAATCGCCGGTGCCAGGTTAAGAAACTCTCCAGTCACCATCCGAGCAGCTGCAAGGAAGGTCCCAGGACGTATCATATCCCCTTCCCAAGGTAAAGCAAAGCGGCAGAGAAAAAGTACCAATCCCGCTGACCAGTAAACAGCACGCCAGTCGTCGCTGCATTCTTCAAGTCCCAAAACTTCCCAGGGACGTTGCGCCCCGGCCATCGAGCACCACTCTTTCTTCAGAGAGTCAATCGGTCGCCGGAAGGTGCCAGGCGCCGGTTTCTTTGACGAAGCATATCTCCACATCGGGTGACTCGAAGGGGGAGCATGACGATACTCTCCTCGGAACCAGAAGTCCACCCAATCCGAGTGAAGTACCCTGTCTGACCGCTCGCGCGCCGCTATAATAGCATACGCCTTAAAAAGCAAAAGGCAAAAGCTAGGAGACTCGTCTGGGTCCGTCAAAACCTCCAGAGAAGGAACCTCCTCCTGATAATAGCTCCGAACTTCTGGACACCCAGATATGACGTGCACGTCACGAAGGGTGATCCCAATCTCACCAGCTCCGGTCAAGAAGGTGTTGGTCTCAGGGCACCACTGCTCACACAGAGCCCGGTACATACCATCCGGACGACTGTACTCCCAGCAAGCCGGCTCCACAAACCTCGCCAGACGCTCCATCCCTGGCTCTGCCTCCAACGCGCTGGATAGCTCTTTCATCCAGTCCCGGAAACCTCCCAGATAGGTGACATCTCCACGCGATTGAATCCCCACACCCCATCGCGTACGGCGGGAACATATCTTCAAAGCAACAACAGGGACCGGAACTGACTCATCTCCAGTATGGTGAAACGGTAACCCCAAGCTCGGCCGGACAATTTGCCGGGAAGACCCTTCGTCAGTAAGGATGCGCTCGCCGAGTTTTAACACTCGACAAGAGCCGTCGGTCACGCCATCCTCGCAAACTCGCTCGTGCGTCAAAAGCTGAAGCACTGACAGCCCGGTCTCCTGTCTCGAAGTACGGTGATGGGAGACTTGCGCAAAGGGGAAGCGAAGGTACGTACTCCCGTGGGAGACCGCGTCAACAACCCATCCGGAACTCGGAAAGCTCTCGTAACGACGAGACCTGAAAAGGAAAGAACACAAAGCCCTAGTCAGACGGATTCCGAGTACAGAAACAAAGAAATCAAAAGGGGGGGCCTTCAGCAAATAAAGAAAGACAGAGGGGGGTAATGGCAAAAAGCCACGACCCCGCCTTTATCCCCCCTTTATCTCTGGGGGGCCTTCAGCAAATAAAGAAAAACAGAGGGGGGTAATGGCAAAAAGCCACGACCCCCCCTTCTCTCTCCTGTTAAAAATAACAGGGGGGGGCTCTTCGCGAATAAAGAAAACAGAGGGGGGTCGCGGCAAAAAACCGCAACCCCCTCTCTCTCTCTCTCCTATCAAAACACGGGGGGGGGGGGGCTTTCGGCAAATAAAGCAAGAAAAAGGGGGGGGGTCATGGCAAAAGGCCACGACCCCCCCCCCCATCTCTATCTCTTTTACATGCAGAGGGGAGGAGGGGGTGCTGTTGCACCGGCCGCCTCCGCGCCCGGCTCCGGCCCCACGCCCGGCTCCGGCCCCACGCCCTGCCGCCCTGCGCCCTCGCCGCCGGCCCCTGCGCCTCCGTCTCCGACCCGCGCTCCGGCCCCCGCGCCCTGCGCGCTGCGCCCGCCGGCCCCCGCGCCCTGCGCGCTGCGCCCGCGTCCCCGGCCAAGCCCGCCGCTCCGGCCCCCGCGCCGCCTCCTCTGGCCTGCGCCTCCGTCTCCAACCCGCGCTCCGGCCTCCGCGCCCCGCGTGCTGCACCCGCACCCCGCGCCCTGCGCGCTGCGCCCGCGTCCCCGGCCAAGCCCGCCGCTCCGGCCCCCGCGCCCGTGCTGCCGTTGCACCGGCCACCTCCGGCCCACAGCCCCCGGCCTCCTCCTCCTCGCGCCCGCGTGCTGCGCCCGCGCCCCGCGTGCTGCACCCGCACCCCGCGCCCCGCGTGCTGCACCCGCACCCCGCGCCTCCAGCCCGTGCGCCGGCCACCACAGCAGCCCCCGGCCGCACCCTCGCCTCGCTCCCTCCGACTCGCGCCCTCCCGCGCCTCGAACCCGCGCGCCGGCCGCCACAGCAGCCCCCGGCCGCGCCCGTCGCGCCCTCCCGCACCATGCGAAGAAGAAGAAGAAGAAGAAGGAGAAGAAGGAGAAGAAGAAGAAGAAGAAGGAGGAGGAAGAAGGATCACCTCGCCGGCAACCCTCCGCCCTCCACGGGCCGGCGGTCTTCCCTCCTCCGTGAACCCCATGGCGTCACCATCTTCACCCTCCTCGGCATCGTTGCGAAGCAGGAAACCCTAGCAGAGCTCTCGCCTCCAAGCCGTCGGGAATCGCCGATAATGAAGAATAATGAAAAACAGGGGTCCTTTTAAAGACCTAATCCCACGAATACGCGACTCAAGTCCAACTGCTACGCGTTTCCCGCGGGCGCACTCGAACTTGAGGGGGCACTTGTGGGCATCGAAATTAGCCCACGGGTCGAACCCGATTTTTACACAAAAAAATAGGCCCGCACCCGACGGCCTTCGGGTCAAACCCGATTTTTTACAAAAAAAATGGGCCCGCACACAACGGCCCGCATGCGAAACTTGGGCCCGCACACAACGGCCCGCATACGAAACTCGGCCCGCACACAACGGCCCGCATGCGAAACTTGGGCCCGCACACAACGGCCCGCATGCGAAACTCGGCCCGCACACAACGGCCCGCATGCGAAACTCGGCCCGCACACAACGGCCCGCATGCGAAACTCGGCCCGCACACAACGGCCCGCGTACGAACTAGGCCCACGTGCGAACTCAATTCGCGCGCCATGGCCCGACCCAAAGCAAACGGGTCCCACCGGACCCGCAACTCGGACACAAGGAGGGGAGGGGGGCCCACCGGCCCCCCTTCTAGAAAACCGTGCCCCCCTCTTTGTGGAGAGGTGGGGCCGGCCCTTCTAGAAATCCGTGCCCCCCCTCTTCATGAAGAGGTGGGGCCGGCCATAAAGAAAAAGAAAAAGAAAAAGAAAAGAAAAAGAAAAGAAAAGAAAAAGAAAAGAAAAAGTCAAAACCGCCTTGATGCGGGGGGAGGTGGCGTGGATGTCTACACAACCGTAGATCCGCGACGATCCCTCGATCCAACGGACAAGATGACGTTGCGTCGCCATCCGATCCAAAAGTGCAACAAAATAACAACTCGATCTTTAAAGATCGAGTCACAACTAGCCCATAACCACTCCAACTAAAAAGGAGGAAATCGGGTTTGTTTCCCCAAATAAGGGAACAATATCTCGATGGTTATGAGGGGAGAGATTGGAGGAAACAATAAGATTTCAGCAATATCTCCCCCAACCGCCCCCCTTTGCCTATAAATAGAAGGGGTCGGGGAAGGCATCAAGGGTCCGAAAGCCGAAGACGAAAGAGCTTCGCAAGAGAAGCTCCAACGCTCGAAGACCGAAGGCTTCACGAGGCACGGCAAGCATATCCTACGGGAGTCCTTGGCCCTTCAAGTCCTCATCAACGTGAAGACCTTGCACTCGGAGATCAAAGCTTCGACTCCTCGCACGAAGAAGAAAGCTTGGAGAAGAAGACCCGGAGCCGTCATCACCCGATCGCTCCAACGATCTTCACCAGCTCCGAAGACGCCATAAGCAAAGGCCGGAGAAGAAGATCGAAGCCGACAATACCCGTCGTCTTCAGCAAAGGCGTCGACTCCTCGCACGAAGAAGAAAGCCGGGAGAAGAAAGCCTGAAGCCGGTGCTACCCCTGCCGCCTTCGTCAACCAAAAGCCGACGCTACAACCGTCGTGCCAAAGCCGGTGCTACCCCCACCGTGTTCATCAACAAAAGTCGACGCTATAACCGTCGCACGGAGACCGGTGCTACACCCGCCGTCTTCATCAACGAAAGCCGACGCTACAACCGTCGCACGAGCATCGGTGCTACCCCCGCCGAAAAGTCAAGACCGACGCCACAACCGTCGAGGAAGCCGAAAGAATAAATAAGCCTTGAAGAAGTAACGCCAGTCGTTCGAGAAGAAGATCGAGTCAGAGCTAAAGTCAAAGCCGACGCAAGAAGCCAAAGCAAACGCACCGGTAAAGCCCGCGCTAAAGCAACGCACGTGCCAAAGCCAAGCAACTACGACGGTCACGAGCAAAGCACCGCACGTTCTAGCCGATACGACGCGAAGTCCGGAAGAACTAAAGCATCGCAAGTCTCTACCCGCCTACGTTCAAGCGCAAGCGCCAAAGCAAAGCAAACGCCAGAGCCAAGCCAAAGCTACGCCAAAGCCGAAAGCTAAAGCCAAAGCCGAAGCCAAAAACACGATCGACGCCGCGAACCGACGATCAAGGACGCCGAGGTCGAGCAAGGATCGAGGAAGACACGAAGACCAAGGAACGAAGCCCAAAGCCTCCCTAGCCGAGAAAGCGCGAAGCACGGAAGGGACAAAATCAACGGTGGAAATTCCTTAGCCTCTCAAAAACCCTCACCCTGTAAAGACCTCTGTCCTGGGCAACCCCTTCAGAGCTCTCACACGAACACCACGTGGAGACGCGGATCAAAGGGACCCTCCAGAGGATCTCTCCCACAATCTCCTGATCAAAGAAAATTTGTAATCTCGTGTGATCCGCAATAAAGACGACCCGAATCTTTTTCCGCGACCACAATGGTCTTCTTCTATTTTTTTGTTGGACCGGTCAAGCGGTCAGAGGACATGGGCTCGAGCATGGGCTCAAAGATGTCCAAAGATCGAAATGGGGGAGGCAACAACTGTTATTTATTAAATTTCATAATCCATGAACATGACATCAACGGTCAGGATTCACATGCGCTAACACGGCACAACAGCCTTACCGCTCATAGATGGGACAAGGATTTCTGGTTTGCTATTAGAACTTGAAAGATAATTCTGAAATTTTGATGAAAATTATATGGACAGATGGATATTAGAGATAACCAAGAAGAGCAGGTGGTATTCAAGCTAAGTTTCTCTACATATGGGAAGGAAACATCATGCATTCATTCTAATTCCATGATGGATCCATGGAAAAAATGTATCGTCCAAACCAAATGACTGTCAAACCAATAAATCATCTAATATTCATCAATGGAAGTAGAATTTCAATATGTCCATCATCCTATAGTTTCTAAAAGGTTATGGGCGATTTATTTAGTGATGACAAAATGTATGGCTTTAAATTTCGATCGAAATTATAAAATTTTGATGAAATATTTCGGTTTCGGCCAGGACTGAAACAAAATGAGAGTCGAAACCTAGGGGACTGACCATTTCGATCAATTTCGATCAAAATTTCGGTTTCGGCTTTCGAAACTGGAACTATAATTTTCGGTTGAAATTTCAATCAATTTTGATCAATTTCAGTTTCGAAACTAGAACTATAAAATTATCAATTTCAGTCAAAATTTTAAAATGTCGGTTTAAACTTCGGACGGAAACCTGACACGAAATCAAAATTTAAAACCTGGATAAAAAGCAAGAGAATGCATATTAGGAAGGTATCAAAAGAGATAATAAGTCTTGAATGAGTCTTGGTTCTGAACTTCCGACTGCATTCGACACCTTAGATGGTTTGGGGGTTAAGTTATTCGTAAAGATATGTAAACGTCTAGCTCGATTTTGTTCCCTATTGTGCAAACACTCAGCCACCAAAAGATGCACCCACCAGGGGAAAGGAGAGTTGGCAAAGCAACTGATGCTTTGGTGATGAGGTTGTGGGTTCAACTCTTCCTCCCCTCGATTTACCCAGGAGTGAAGTGGGAATTGCCGAGTGGGTCGGGCTTCACTCCCGGAGGGATTAGTCCGAGCCTGAAGTGGGCCATTGCTCGAAAGGTTTCGGAACACCCGCTGATCTCAAAAAAAAAAAAAAAAAAGAAAAGAAAAGAAAAGAAAAGAAAGAAAGATGCTCTATGAAGACCTATGTTCCGAGGTCTGTGCTACTTGCAATTGATTTGTGACAGGATTGATGGGTAATGTGGTGTGATAGGATCCTCTAACATATGGAAATTAGCAATAAGTCCTCTTGATAGAAAATTTTTCTTTTTCACCCATGCGGCCAGCTGTACACATGATGAGCAAGACCCTACGTGCAGCTGTACATGTGGACGCACTGGTCCTATAAAAAAAAAGAGTAACAATCTTTGAAAATTATTACTCGTTTGCTACAGTGAAATTAGGGGTGCACAAAAAACCAGAACCGCAGGGGACCGGTTCGATTCCCGGTTCTGGATGCCGGTTATCCGAACCGAACCGAACCGGTTCATGTATATGCATCATTCATGGGTCGGATAATACGGATGATGTGGGTCAGGTCATTATGCAACATGTCCTGCTGATCTCCACAACAGTATCATGTATCTGGCTTGTTGTTTCCTCGGTTTTGATTTTTTTTTTAAATTACTATATGCTTACTCTAACTTCTAGGAGTGTACAAAAAACTAGTGGAACCGGAGAACCGAACCGAACTGGTTTTATATGGTTCAATCCGGTCTGGTCCGGTCCAGGTCCATGCTCCCATGGTCCCATTCTGGTTCTAAATATTGAGAACCGTTAGGACCGATTTGGTTCCTGGTTCATCCCGGAACCGGTCCAAACCGAACTGTGTGCACCCCTAAGTGAAATCATTGTAGCAAAAATTTTATGAAATCCTGCTATTTTTTTTGCTACAGTGAAATCATTGTAGCAAGAGTAACAATTTGAGCAAATTAAATAACAATTTTATTGAGTAACAATATGTACAAATTGTTACTCATGCTACAATGAAATCACTATAATAGTTTTTTTTGAGAAATCTTGTCCGTAATTATATTTTTTTAACAATCTTTGCAAATTGAGTAACAATATGTGTAGATTGTTACTCTTTTGTTACAGTGAAATTACTGTAACAATATATTTTTTTGTAAAATCATGTCCAAAAAATTGCTATAGTGAAATTACTGTAGGAAATTTGCTGGTTGGAGTCTTGTAGCTAGGGGTCCAACTTGGCCGGGTTGGACCCGACCCAACACGATCCCAACCCGAATTTTGGGCAGGCTTGGGTTGATTTATTTGTAGATTGGGTTGGGTTAGGGTTGAAAAAATACAACCCGAGTTGAATTTCGGTCGGGCTCGGGATGAGGGGTCTATATAGATAAGAATCACAACCATCACAAGTACTCATATGTTGAGGAGTTGCCGTCACACTCATTCGTTTTACCCAATCCAATACTATCTATTTGTTTCTTGCTTATCAAATAAAGACATTGTCTAATGATTTAGTAAATTGAATGGATAGAAATGCAAAAAAAATTGTATGGTAGTGTTAGCAAGTATAAGTATTTTTTAGATTTTGATCTTCGAAGGTTAAAATTTTAAGCAATAAGTATACCCGAACCTGCACTGTCCGACCCGTCCTACCAACTTGGGCTAACCTGAGCATATAAATTTTTGCTTGGGTTGGGCTGGGCAACTCGGGTTGGAGGTTGGGTTGGATTGGGTTAGGGTTGGGGGTTTTAGTACTTGGGTTGGGCTTGGGTTGACCCTCAACCCGACCCAACTTGCCCGAGTTGCTGCCCTACCTTTAGCGGCAAGGACGGAGGGGCATGTACTAAGAGGCAATTTGGTCATTAAAAGGGATAAAAGTCACATATGGGACTTCCTTAGTTGGATCCTTTTGGGAGGGACCTACTGCAACACCATCTTCATTGTTGTCCTTACCCTTTAAGTGATCTCTCATCAAGGACGTCTCACTAAGTACCCCTTTAAACAATCAATTGAAGGATTATTCGACAGGACATTGTAACTAAATCAAACACACACATTTTTGCGGGTGAACAAAACCTAAACATAAATCACAACTTAAGAAATTCGAACCCACCAATTAACACAAACTAGCATTAATTGGATTAACCAAACTTGAACAAAGACATGAAGATCAAATGTATTCATGGACTTACAAAATTTCCAATTATAAGTTTTTTTTAAAAAAACATATAATTACTTGACAAGTGCAACATGAAGCAGGAGGATGAGCCCAGACTCCAAATGGTTTGATGAAGTACAATTGGATTCTATGCTAACATTTCCAATTCCCAACGGAGGGAGAAGAGAACCCAATCAAGAACTTTGATCCATCGAATTGAGAACGATAATTTATCATTCCGTGTTTCAATGCTAACCGGAACGTTGAACCATCGAATTACATTAGAAATAGTAATTGATGGGGTTACCCTTTTCTGGACGAGGTATAAGCTTACGTACCAATATGTGATAAACTCTATTTCCCTAAAAAAATCCCTAAGGAGGATCAATGCAAATAAAGCAAACATGAGCTTGCAAAGCAACAAGTAAACCACAGTACCTATTTCAAAATCTCTCGTGCAATTGCACAGCGTTCATAACAAAAATTTGGTGTGAGGTTTCGTTCTCCACAAGTGCCTTTGGAAATCCTATGAGGTATCTATCATCTTCCATAATCCATAGGTGATGAATAATTTTGTTGCCTATAGCCTTCATCTTGTGATTAATTGAAAACGTGCGAGTAGTTTGTCTTCCGTTGTGCCTGAGAACCTTCACCTCCATCCTCACTCTTCATTTCTCCACCATGCACAAAATATGAGAAATTCCAGGGTAGCCTCTATGATTGTTAGCAGAGCCTTGCGAGGCTCAACAAGTAGTATCAAAGCCAAGTAATACTTGAGAGTTTGCGATCGGATCGAGCGTGCATGAGAATCAATGTATCGCAGATCTAGATAAAAGCATGAATCACGGCCATGAGTTTGTGATTCAATTGCAACTTCTTTTATTCTTTAAAAAATAATTGAAACCGAGTTATCAAATGATATTCACATGAATCTCTTTTGAACCACAATCTGCTGTTTATTTAATCTGTTTTTGATCTGGACCGTCTTTTGATATTGTAAATCTGGGTTTGATCAAGGCTCGATCTGATCGATCCAAGTATAGATCTCGACTATTTGGACCGTTCCGGACACATCGGTACGGTCTGATTTTATAAATTGAAATTATTTAATGCATGTTTTAATCTGGACCGTTTAATTTGATATTGTGATCCCGGGTCCGATACAGATCCGTTTTCAGTGATCCATATATAGATCTTGGATATTTGGATATCTATGAGGTTCATGTAAGCCAATGGGTATAGCTAGTAGCAACAAGAGTTTGTGAGTACTACATGAAAAAGTATAGTTGTTTATTTTCTGTGGAGGGACTGGAACTTTGTTGATTTGAGCCTAACAAACAATTCATGATGCTCTACCCCTAGCTTTAGATATTTTAGTCAACATGTCACTTTCTATTGATGGTCGCGGACATTCACTCATTTGCAAACTGATATTAAGTTTGATAACAATGAAAGACTGAGACCTGGAGAGATATCATCAACGAGACGTATGTTTGAATCCCACGGAATTTGGTAGGTCATGGAAAATCATCACAGAAAGATGCTTGACCGATGGGAATATGACACACTACCACATGCACGAAAGGATAGATTGCTAGAGCATCAGAAGTAAGTTGGTTATACATGGTTATGGAAAATCCTAGAGCTTATGGCTTATGAGAAACATATGCGAGAATTGGTAAAATTTGATTATTTCGTTGCTAGACATGGATTTATGGGTATTGGCAGATCTTTCAAGTTTCAACTTGAAAATTCCACTTCAAGAAACATAAATCACGAATACCTGATGGCTGATTCAATTACAACTTCCCATATTCACCGGGAAGCACTATCATCAGTGTCGCATCCAAATAGAACACTTGTTCGCATCGAATTTGTGATGTGTGGAAAATGGTCACAAGAAAATGGTCGACAGACAGTAATATAACGTACTGCACAGGCACAAAAGGATACAGTGCATGAGTATCAAAGGAAGAAAAAAAACCTTTCTTTATAGGTAAAGCACTAGAGTAGAAAACATATGAAGGAATAAGAGGATGTACATATGGTATTAATCAGTTAGTTGCCTCCCGAGGCAAGACTTTCACCATGAAATGTTGTGATGTCGTCAATGTATGCGAATGAAAACTCTACTATGAGAGACTTCTAGTAATATTTTAAATCTGAACAGTTCGAGCTAACAAAACAAACAGCATGCTCTAATACCATATTAAAGCTGATAAAGTAGCATAAAACAAAACTACTGAGTTAAAGAAATATTATAGTGCGCACCAAGTAATTTTTACTACGCGTATATTCTTCAAGTATAACCAATTTTGAAGTGAAACTTAAAACACTTAACATGTTCTGCCCTCATGCTATATTGGATATAAAAATAACCACAAACTATCTTTTTATAAATATTCAGTAAATGGTAGGGAAATGATTGACAAAGTCAGTAGTACCCGAAGAAGAGGATTACAAGAAACAATACAAATAAAGATATACAAGTTACGGAAAACATAACTATATGCCTTCATTTATGTGTCCATGTATCAACATTCGTTCTGTACTTGGGAGATCCATAAATGATGTAGTCCCTTCCTCTCCCCCTTCGTCAAGGCTAGTTCACATAAAGATGGAAAATGCACTATATCTCTTCAGATCGTCCTTCGACTCCTTCCGTACTATCTACTATTTCAGGCTTAGTTCCGGTTTCCTCACCCTTCTTTTGAGCTATTCTTAAACGAAGGGGTCTGTTCATCAATTCCTGTAAGAGACAAATTTGATTTAAGTTAATCCGATTAGTTTTTTTTTTTCTGGTAACATGGATGGTAAATACACTTGCCAATGCAGAAATCCATTCACTCGTGATCCCAATCAAGACCTTCTCACTAGAATTAAAAAAAACATCTACAAATCCTTTTAAAAAAACTTGTGAATGGACACACTTTCTTAATCATCCGGGCTATTGCAGGTTTTATCACTCAAGTTTATCTGAGAATTTCACAGGTTCTTTGGAGCCTCTCGTAAAGGATTTGAACATGATAAGATGGAAAAAAAAGGGCAATCAAAAAGCCCTTGGGATCTCCTACCCGAGCTCGACCAAAAACAACTTTGTACTGACCGGATGTTCTCTAAAGCCCCAGACTCTCATGCTTGTGCGTGATCTACAAAGCCATCAGGTCCTCGTGCCTAGGCAAGATAAAAAAATCTCAGGGCCTCCTAACCGAGTAGGAAAAAAAACACCAGATTATATGACTTACATTCTTTATATGAGTATATACATGGATTCAATCTATATTATTCTTTTGAGAAATCGCTATATGGATGTGTTGCCCTGGAAAACTGATCGGACATGAGGAGCCTGCAGATTGGCCGGTGCATTTTCATCCCAAGGAGAATGTCCTAGGATTCTTGTGAAGTGCGTGGCATGCCAGAGATAACCAATTGATGATTGGTCATTAGGTATCCCAAGAGAGATGTGATCGCTCTATCTGGGTCAACCAATACGGATAAGGCTCAGATGGTTGTAGGAAGTTTGGGAGCTCGCTTTCAGCAAGGTTCTAACTACTTCAATGAAGAAGGGCTAGTAAGGAAAATAAAGTGCATTGATAAGAAAGATGATGTGCATAAACATAAAGATAATTGGAATGATAAACACAGGAATTGAAAATGCATAAAAAATAAAAGGTGCTAACTGCTAACTTTAGAAATAAAGACATAAGATTTGAAACAAACCCCATGGCATCTGAAAGAAAAGATTACAACTAGGTATTGAAAGGGTAATATACAGGAAAAGTAAAGGTAACTAAGTCTTTAAACTAACTACAACAAGTAAAAACATGTAAGGTTGAACGGTCGTGGATCTCCAGCACAATTGCAATGGCGTCCTATTTATAGTTGTGGAGATCTGCTCTAAAGCAATTTCAATAATTTGTTGCCCTCCTGTGAGTCACTAACTCCATCTCCACATGCTCTTCATTTGGTGTTGCAAACCCACTCACTCATTCATACCGCGCCCTATTCTGGCATCTGAGTTGGTCGTGAGTTGACATATAATGGCCTCATGCGCGTCTGCTCAAATTGAACGTGTATGTAACCGAGATAAATATACAAAAAAAGTTGGGCAACCTCAACATATATAAAGAATGGCTGGTGGGTTTTCACCTTAAAAATGGATTACTGTGCCGACAGATTCATACAATTTATTGTACATAGCTATTATTTGGCCCAAGAAGATCAATCCCCAGTAGAATTCTACACGTACTAATCACAGAAAAGCATATTGACTATGAATCCCATCAGTACTATTTTAAACATAACCACTACTTGAATCACAACATCATCTGCCCCCTGTGAAGAGGTGGCCCACTTAGGTCATTAATCGCAGTTATGATAATTTCATATGCCAAGTTCTAAGGGCTCAATTGAGAAAACCAAACTCTTCTTTCAGGTTTAAATAATTGTGATTGTGCAATGAGTAGGCATCTAGCCATATTGCAAAATCAAGCTTGTGTAACTTGTGATTTGACTTAAAAGCAAGTTTTGAAATCTCGGCCGATACCGGTATGTACCGGTTTTACCCGGTTTGAGACCGGTACTGCACTCGTTCCCGATACCTGGCCCGTATCGGCCGGTACCGACAGGTTTAAGTTTTTTTTTTTCCCAGCCGATATCGATCCGTAGCGGCCGGCACCGGTAAGTATCGGCTGATACATACCGGTTTAAGGCTGACCGATACCGTGATTTTGAACCTTGCTTAAAAGTAATATTTTAAGCACTAGTGGGATTGACAATTGAGGCTCAGTTGGATTTTTGTACTAAAATATAAGAAAAAACTCCGATCAGATTCTATTAGTTGGTTTTCCATAAGGACATCTCCTATTTCACATATAGAAAGTGGGAAGCTTGATGTTTTGTTAATTAATAACTTGTTTATGGATAATTTGTTATATCTAACAAATATCACAGCATGGAAAACACCATCAACTTTGGAGGAAGTTCCTGACCCAATTCAAACACACATTAGAGAAGTAACATAACTGCAACACATTAAGCATTAGCAGAATCCCAACTATTCAAATTTGTGACCAGAGTATCAAAATAGCTGACCTTTCAAATAAAAAATGAAAAGCTTAATAATAAATGAAAGATGATGTCACCTTCCCATCTAATTCTGAAAGAGCAGTCTCTGCTTCCTCCTTTGTCGCAAAAGAAACAAAACCATACCCAGCAGATTTCCCTGACGGGCTATCGAATACCACCCTGGCAGATACCGGCTTAAATTTGGCAGAGAAGAAGGTTCTGAGATTGACAGATCTCACTTTCCATGCAAGGTTTGATACATAAATCTTATGTCGTGTTTCTACCACGGTTTCAACGGGTGCAGGTCGTGTTTCTACCACGGTTTCAACGGGTGCAGGTCGTGTTTCTACCACGGTTTCAACGGGTGCAGGAGGAGGTGATGGTTTCCTGGAGCTCTTGGCAGATTCAACCCTTATGATCCTTCCCAACAATTCCTGCACAAAACTTTGAATTGACAAAATCCAAAGATTTAATTTTAATAAAGAAAACAGGAAATCCATTAGCAGAAAAAAATGCTTAGCCAGATAAACTCAGGTTGTTCCTAGCATGAGTTTCTTGAATCCCTTCCATGCAAATTAGTTGCCAGCAAGAACAAGTGCCAGTCCGTATCATACCATGCCATATGTACCTACCGCTAACTGTATGTACCTGTATTTGGCGTTTCAGAAAGATATGCTTTGTGCTATTTATTTTTATCTGTTTGGTTGTTCTTTAATTTGGATGGGCAAATAATTACCAACTTATGTGTTTAGGCAGCTTAAAATCGGTGCCCAAGAAATCCTCGATCTCCTTGAATGGAGACATCTACTCCACTAACCAATCGAAAAATTTGATAGTAAGGCCCGATTTCCACACTTACAATGAAGCAGCTAAGGCGTCAACCTCATGAATTCTACTTCACTTGAAGAGTGATGTTTTGCATATCTACCTTTTGAATTTACCAATATGGATGTATACACTCACAAATTTGTAAATACCAATGGAATTTCTAAAAATAAGTGATTATACCATGGTAACCATATACATGGGCATAGCAAATTTAGAAGGGTATATATTAAAAAAAAAACTCATAACCATTAGGATTGATGTTGCTTATGGCATAGTTATAATACTAAATTTTGACAAGGATCTCACAATATTTGCTCAAACGTTGATGAAGAGCAGATGCATCATTTTGATTATTTTGCCTCGCTAGGCAAAATTATAATCTTACCCATGTACTTTTCTGTTTTTACCGCATGGAATTACTCACTTTTTCATTAGCTTTCTATTGCCTGTCTTCGGGTTTTGATTGGACAAACGGATCATGACTTGTACTAGCGTTGGTGTGGGATTTGTCCACCAACATGAGCCTATTTATGTGTGTAAACCAAACTAGGCTAGGCTAGGATGATCTTGACCCGATTCAGGTTGGGTTCAACTTATTTGGTTCATATCTAATCCCATTTGGATCCTCCAATTGAGTCATTTGGATCCATGACCCAAACCCGCTTTGAATCCATTTGGATCCGAAAGCTAATTGGATTTTCGATTAAAACCCAAGTAGATCCTAACTCAAGTTAATTTAGTTGGGATTTGGTCCAAGGAAGTAATGAAATAGGCAGGAAAGATAAAGATTTAACTACCCAAACCCAAATTACAAAAATTGACATATGCAGATATGCTACGTATCTATATAATTTCCAGTTTTGACTATTTTGGAGCACCTCATATCCATGAGAATTGAGTAGGATATTCAATATCTTAAAATAAGGAATAGTAGAATCCCATATATCCTCAAGATATGGATAGTTAGGAGGGTGCAGTGCCCCTACTTTCTTATTTTAGTTTATGTTTTTTTGTAAAACAAAGAATAGCTATAAATCGTAATGCACATATATTCAAGTATAGAAAACATTAATTAAAATGCATTTGGAGGTTTATCACCCTGAGGGTAGTTATTTGGAAGTTATGATACCCTCAAAGTGAACAATCTTCTTCCTCGTCTTATATTATCTTTTCTATGCAAGATAAGACGGGGTTTTGTTACTTGGAAGGAGCATTGATTTTAGTGCATGCCTACAAGGTTTGTCTACAAGAAGCAACTTCATCCAATGTCTATGGCCCCATAGAAACAGCACCAACAGGACAATTGTGATGGCATTATAGAGGCATGGTTCACTTTTACATATCACCGATGATGTAACTTAGAGAGTTGATGACACTATTTGGAGAACTTTCACAATAGATTGCAACAATTAGTTATTATAAACATAATAGCACACCAAATCAAGAACTTCGGTGAGCCAATAAAACAAAAACATATTCACAATGATGGGGGCAATCATGGTCATCGTCCATGTGACCATTATCGCCTATGGGGTAGATTGCATGGTGCAGGCTAGAGAACTACCTTCTAGCTCCAGTCGAGTCTTGTTGGAACTATCTCAGATGCACCGCCAATATCTAGCACCAAGTTCAATCAATTATCTCGAATCAGACTAAGAAATTGGATCTTATGGTGCGGGAGGGATACTTCGCTTCCTATTACAGTAATATTTGACACACAATCATTGAATGTGCCAAACACGTTTAGTTTGATAAAGTCGGAGGTTCAAACCTCAGCAACTAACAAGGATGCGGAATGGTTGTCCACAAACTCAAATACCATCCGAATATTGAAGGACAAACAATATATGTTGCATGAGAAATGCTATTCAACCAGATGAGTTTACAAACAAGTTTACAGACGGCTTACATGGCATTGTTCACAGCCGTCGGTTTTCACCCAAGCCTGACTAGTGAATGGCACTCGGCTCCGACTGGCAATCAAACAGACAACTGACAATAATTACAATCGGCTGTGATCAATGCCACGTAAGCCATCTATAAACTTGTCTGTAAACTCATCTGGTTGAATAGCATTTCCTATGTTGCATGGATTATCACTCTCCAAAGATACCATGGAGTTCGTGGTTGTAAAGGAAGTCAATGCTGCTCCAATAATCGACATGACCAACATGGCTCATCGATAAAGTTAGACATTGTCATGGATCGAGCCTCGATGGAGGTACCGGGTCCGGGATTTGCGGATGAGGTGAATTGATATGTATCATGAAAATTTCATGTTTTGTCTATTTGTGCATCTCATATGTTCATGAAAATAAACGGATAATCCAACTTTCTCTTACATAGGAGTCAAATTTCTCGATGGCCGCGAGCGCTTCCTCCTCGGAATCCATGGTGACGAAGGCAGAGCCTCTGCTCCTCCCATTCCTCTGTTTGCGTATCTGTATCACAGCCCAAAAAAAAAATGATGAAATTGAGGATGAATTACAGAACAAGTAAAAGACAATAAGGGGTTGCAATCACCTCCACATTCTTCACGGTGCCGCACTCTCCAAAGAGCGTCTCAATGTCGGGAGCCGAGCAGGTCCAAGGTAAGTTCGCCACAAATAGCTTGCTCTTCTTCTCGGCCTCGTCTTCAATTACCTCCTCCGCTCCTACCGTCTCCTCCTCCACCGCGATTTCTTGCACAGCAGAGCACGGCCGGAAGAGGGAGCACCTCTGGGTCCCGAGGGCGGCAGCCGCCGCCGCCGGCGGGGCGGGACAGGGAAGGGGATACACGCAAAGATGAGGAGTAGAAAGGGAAATGCGGGATTTAACGGCGGGAAGAGAGAGTTTCGAACTGGCTTTGGGGAGGAACAGAAACGCCGCTGCCGCCGCCGCTGCTGCCATCCTCACGAGCAAAGGGCTTAAACGGCTGGAAATCGGAATGAGAGGTGGGCAGATTTTGTACAGTGAATATTTTACCGATATTGCCACTGAAGGATTTGGATAAGGACTCGTATTGAGTTTCATGGTGATACCTTGGGGTTGTAGACTTGGAGAATATATCACCTACGGGACATCCTGCACCGGAGATCTACGGGACTATGTCTGAGCCGCTCGATCAATTTGGATCAAATGGACGGGATTCATCCAATCCAACTCAAACAGCTGTTACTGTAGCAGCTACAGTAAGCTACAGTAACAGCAATTGAGTTGGTTCAAGTGAATCCCATCCGTTAGATTCATCCCGATCCAACGGCCCAAACTCAAATTATTGTTACTGTAGCCTCTACAGTAATATCAAAATTTGCTTGGGCCGTTGGATAGGGATGAATCCAACGGATGGGATTTATTTGGCCGTCCGAGTGAATCCCATCAGTTGGATTCATCCCGATCCAACGGCCCTAGCAAATTTCGTTGTTACGGTAGCGGCACAACAATGATGAATCCAAATGATGGGATTCACCCGGACCAACTCAGTTGCTGTTACTGTAGCCGCCACAGTAACAGCTATTTGAGTTGGATTGGGTGAATCCCGTCCGTTTGATCCAAATCGATCGGAGGCTCAGACATACTCCTGCAAATCTCCGGCACGGGACGTCCCGTAGGTGATCAATTCTATGTAGACTTGTAGTCGGCTTGGATGGGGAAATTTTTTGGCACAACCGTTGTACCATACAACCGCGAGGCCCATTGTGCCCAAAGTCTATAGCACGGTATGAGTTCTTCTGGCCCTTCTGGGGACTACCCCCAATGTGCCGGAGTCCACTACCACTTAAGAGAGTAGAGTGGGTGAAAGAGAGCATCACCCTCTCTCTCATTGGTCCATTTCAAGAGCTTTTAATCATAAATAATATAAAATAACATACATATCCTTGAAATGGACCAATGAGAGTGTTACGAGAGAGAGATAGCTAGGGTTTGAAAAATAACCGGTCAATCACATTAGGCACACCGCCAACATATACATAGACTTACATACGTATACCCGTAGGAAACCCCGCATATAGCGGTGGGAGACTATATTACAGACACATATTCTAACACCCCCCCTTAAATTCATGATGGATCAAACATCGAGAGTTTGCTAATAAGAAACCGAAAACGAGGTGAAAGGTGAAACATTCATGAAGAAATCGGCAATCTGCTCCGTCGAAGAGACATAGGGCAGAGAGATGGTCCCATCATCGTACTGCTCTCGAGAGAAGTAGCAATCAAGCTCACTGTGCTTTGTCCACTCATGAAACACCGAATTGCTAACAATTTAAATAGCACTCTTGTTGTCGCAATGAATAGAAGTGGGACCAGAAGTAGTAATACCAAGATCTTGAAGAAGATGTCGAAGACGAACGATCTCCATAGTAGTAGTGGCCATGGTGTAAAATTCAACCTCAGTACTGGAGAGAGAGAGAGAGAGAGAGAGAGAGAGAGAGAGAGAGAGAGAGAGAGAGAGAGAGAGAGAGAGAGAGATAACCTTCTGCTTCTTGTTCTTCCAAGAAATAAGATAGTCACCAAGAAACGGACAATATCTAGTAGTCGAACGTCGAGTAGTCGGATCGTCCGCCCAGTTAGCATCAAAGTATGCACGAAGAACCATGGTTGAGGTTACCAAGAAAAAGAGCAACCGAGTAATAGTGCCACGAAGGTACCAAAGAGTCCAAAGAAGAGCAACATAGTGAGCGGAGTGAGGTGCATCAACTGACTAAGAATACTAACAACATGAGCAATATTTGGTCTGGTGATGCAAAGATAGACTAACTGACCTATTAATTCCCGGTACTTGGTAGGATCGGAAAAGGGCTTACCATCAGTGGGACGGAGATTCACGTGAAGCTCAAGAGTAGTGTCGACCATACGACAGTCAGAGAGTGCAGCCCGAGTAAGAATGTCAGCTGTGTATTTCTGCTGAGAAAGTAGAATCCTCCGGGCACCCCTATCAACCTCCAGGCCAATGAAGTACACAGTGGACCAAGATCCTTTATCTGAAACTGACTGTTGAGATGCTGCTGAAGAGAGGTGATGGCGCTGGTGTCATCACCTGTAAGAATCATGTCATCAACAAATAGAAGGATGATGGCTCAGCCCTGAAGGAAAATCCGCACAAATATAAAGTGATCCTGGAAGCTCTCTACAAAGATGATCTCGGTAACCGCTCGACGAAAACGCTCAAATCAGACATGAGGTACCTGTTTGAGCCCATAGATAACCCGACGAAGATGGCAAATATGTTGCGAAGGAGTGCTGAGACCGGGGGGAGGCTGCATATAGACAGCATCAGAGAGATCACCATGAAGAAATACATTCTTCACATCCATCTGAAATAGAGGCCAACCCCTAGCAGCAGCAACATCAACAGCAAGGAGGGTCCGAATGATGGTCATTTGAGCACTGAAGCAAAGATCTCATCATAATCAATCACATACTCCTAAGTAAAACCTCGGGAAATAAGATGGGTCTTGTACCGATCAATGGAGCCATCTGGGCGACGCTTGATCTTAAAGACCCACTTACAGCTGATGGGCTCAACACCAAAGGCAGAGACACAACCTCCTATGTCTAAGTCTACACAAAGGCCTGAAACTCCTCAACCATAGCCTGCTGCCACACAGGGTACTGCAGTGTCTCTCTGTAAGACGTGGGCTCTCTGTCGGTGTGGAGGGTAGTAAAGTAAGCAAAGACCTGAGGTGAATAGGCATTGACTATGGCAAAACCAAAGCGGTCAGGGGAGTAACCAAAGTGGTCTGGGGGGGCGATGCTCGCGCTGAAGGTAGCGAGGAGTGCAAGGATCCACATCCTGTACAGGTAGGCTGCTCGAAGTAGACGAAGGACCAGAGGACTCACCTGCAGACGAAGGCGTGACCGACAAAGGGGACGAGGGATCCAACGAGGAGGAATGACTCAAACTCGGACAAGGGGCGACCATGGGCAATGTTTTTAAACCTGGACCGTTGATCGAACTGGAAATAGGACCAGGTTACGGATCAACGGTTCAACCATCGGGTCAACCGTTGTTAAACCGTGACATCATCATTATATCATAAATATATTAAATTAAAAAATAAAGTATATAAAATAAAGAGAAAGGTAACAACTGAAAGTTAAAAATATCAATTTTCATTAACCAGCTAGCAAAGTAGCAATTATCAAAAAGGCGGTAAGCTTTGTCGAGCCTTAGATTCTGAGCGTAGCCCTATATTATAGCATTCCAAGAAACAATATTTCTTTCGGGCATTCTATTGAAAAGGTCTCGAGCCTCATCAACTCTTCCATTCTGCGAGAGGCCCGCGACCATTGCTATCCATGAGATCACATCTCTCTTCGGCATTTTGGTAGAAGAACTCACGAGCTCTGTCCACCCTCTTCGATTGAGACAGGGCCATCAAGATCGTGTTCCATGACACGATGTTCCTGAAAGGCATTATTTTGAGCAGATCGTAGGCATGGTCAATGAACCCGTTCTCAACGTTGCCTCCCACCATGGTGTTCCACGTGACTACGTTCTTCTTGGGCATCCGTCTGAAGGGCTCCTCAGCTTCGGCGATCTGGTTGGATCGGATGTAACCGGCGAGCATCGTCGTCCAGGTGACGACATTCTTCTCGGTGTCGGGGCGGTCGAACAGGAGCCGAGCCTCATGGAGCATCCCACATCTGATGTAGCCGGAGATCAAGGAGTCATCGCCTCGTCGAACCTTTGTCGGTCGACGTTCAGTGTAACTCGCGGGAGGAAGGATCAATCTAGGGTTTATGCTCTTTACTCTTTGGGGACTTCAGGTTCTTCAAAGGAGGAGGTTTTGATTCACAGATCGTGCTATGTATTGATCGCACGCACTATGCAAGAATCGTCGATCGGCTAGGGATATCTTTTCTAAAAGCTGATAATATTTAATTTTGACCGCACCTTTCGCAGGATTCGCCGATTGGCTCGGAAGCCTAAAACTAGTTGGTTGTAAACCGGTGATGGGTTGACGATTTTATGGTCGATCCACCGGTTTTAAAACGAATCTGCTATGAATCTGGGTTTGGTGTTGCATCCGAACTGAAAAGGAAATCGGTTCCGGTCTAATCCGGTTCAACCGGACGGTCCGGTCCAGGTTTAAAACCATTGACCACGGGAGCTGGAGGTAATGGCTCAAGATCAGGAGTCGTAGCTGTAAAAGAAGGAGAGTTAGTGACAGGAGGGGTTGATCGAGGCACGATGGAGGAAGGTGAGATCCTGAGACATAGGAGAGTAATAGGAACATCCTCGACAAAAGAAACATGTCGGGAGATGCGAAGATAATGAGCCAAAAGGGTCATAACAACAATATCCCTTGTGCTCAGAACTAATTCCCAAGAGCACACACTTAGTGGATCGAGCCGATAGTTTGTCACGCTCATAGGAAGAAAGAAGAATAAAACAGGTGCCCTCAAAAGTACGTAATATGTTGTAATCAGAAGGGGTGCCATAGAGACGCTCGTGAGGCGAAACACCCAAGATGACAGAGGAAGGGGTGATGTTAATAAGATTAACGGAGGTCAAAATGGCCTCTGCCCAGAAGGTGCAAGGAACGCATGAGGAGATACGCTGAGTATGAGCCGTCTCAAGAATATGACGATGCTTGCGCTTTGCAATACCGTTTTGCTCATAAGTATGAGGACATGATTATTGAAGAGAGTCACATGGGACTGAATGATAGAACGCATAGTAGAAGAGAGATATTTGCGGACGCAATCAGATCAAAAGGTTTTAATACGAGCATGGAAATGAATATGAATCATGGCGGTGAAGGTCTAATACACCTCAGGAATGTCAGAACGTTGTCGAAGGAGATACACCCATGTGAAGCGAGTAATCATCAATAAAGCTAACATAATAAAGATAGCCATTCATATATGAAAATGGTGTAGGACCCCAAATATCCGAGTGCACTAGATCAAACAGACTACAGAACTGTGATAAACTGGTAGAAAAAAGGCTAGCAAAATGCTTAGCCAATTGACATCCAATGCAAACAGAAAGATGAGAAAAGAAACCATGGCTTAAAGCACATGATCGAAAGAGACTTTTAAGCCACGGTTTAGATACATGACCTAGCCTCATGTGCCAGAGGTCGGCATCAGAAGAGACAGCACTACAAACGACTGAAGGAGAGACAGTAGGTAGATGAAGATACTCTAGGTGATATAAGTCACCCACCCTACGAGTAGCGCCAACCCTTTGTCCCGAGCATGGATCCTGCACAACCCAAGAAGAGGAAGAGAAAGTAATTGTCAGGCTGGAATTACAAAGGCTCCTAATAGAGATTAAGTTCATGCAAAGCTAAGGTGCATGTAGGATAAAAGGTAAAGAGAGAAAGCCAGTTGTGATAGACCCAGTCTGGGAGATGGCTAGGAGAGAGTCATCTGTAGTGTGGATCAGAGGAATGCGGTAGGTAGGTGAACATACAGTAAGAATGGAGTGGTCAGGGGTCATGTGGTGAGAGGTTCCAGAGTCCATAATCCAAGGTGCAGAAATACCTGGGGTGTCCGAGAAGGCAGAGAGACCGGAGGCAGGCTGCAGAAGGAGCTGCTCAAGGCGCATCTCGAGATGCTAAATACGATCCATCGTAGTAGCTGCAGCAAAGGTGGGGCTAGGAACAATAGTGTGGCGCTAGCAACAGCAACAGTGAGGCGACCACGGTGAGGTAGACCAGCATGTTTCTCTGGGTGGAGAAGCCAACATGAGTCAATTGTGTGCCTCAACTTGCCACAGTGGGTGCATTGCCAAGTATCAGGCAAACTAGCAGGACAAGAGACACCCGAAGAAGGAGGAATTCTTGGGGGAGGAGTAGTAGCTAGAACCCCCTTAAAGCTAGAGGGTACAGGGGCCCTGCGGGCAGCCACGGTACAAAGATGCGTCTCCTCGGCAAGAAGCTCAATGATGACAGCATCGAGACGAGGAAGCGGATCTCGATGAATCAGCTGACCTAGAAGGAGAGAGAACTCAGGACGAAGAGCTAGCTATCAGAAACTGATAGAGCTATCGTCGTTCTCGAAAAAGCTGCAACTCACGTTAGGAGGCACTAACTCTGGACACCTCCAATAGATGGGGCTCCAAGGCCTGGAGCTCATGCCAATAGTCGTGCATAAGGTTATTAAACTGCTAAATGGTCTGCTCCCCTACTGAGCAGACTGGGTCTGAGATAGGAGCTGATACTCACAGGCCCCGCTTTGCTCCATAAAGCACTCAGTAAGGTGGGCCCAAATCTCAACAACAATAGAGAAGGTGACCAGATATGCACGAAGAGAGCGATCGACCGAGGCAACTAGAAAAGCACGAACACGTCGATCACGAACACTCCAAGAGGCAGCCGCAGAGTTAGAGGTTGCTGGAGGAGCAGGAGTAGATCTGTCAAGGTGCCCGTACAAGGCATGGCAACCCAAAATGCTTCGGACTGTAGCCGACTATGTTGTCCAATTCACGATGGTCACAAGGGAAAAGTCTGTAGAGACTAGGAGGAAATCTCTTGTCTGTTCGTAAGATGTCGCTGAGAATTGAACAGAGGGAACTCCGGACAGAGCGGAGGACATCACTGTGGGGTGATCAGAAGATCCCATCAGGAAACAGAATCAGCAGTGCAGGCTTTGGTGCGTGATAGGTTTCAGATTCAGAATAAGGTTTCGATATGGGATAGGGCGCAGCGGTGCGAGATACCTGGTGTGGAATATCGGTGTTGGATATCTAGTACGGGATACTGGTGTGGGACTGCGGTGCGGGATACCAGAGAGGGCTCTGTGGGACAACAGACTGTGGTGTAGGATATCTGTATGGGATAGCAGGCTGCGGTGCGGGATAGGATAGCAGGTTGCGGTGCGAGATAGGATAGCAGTACAGGAAACCGATACGGGATACCGAAGAGGGGTTTACGGTGTGGGAAAGAACAGAGGGAGAGGGAGGGCTCTGCGGTATGGGATTGTGGCGGTGCGGGACACAGAGGCCGCTCTAGACACGGCTCTGCGGTGCGGGATTGCGGCTGTGCGGGGCACAGAGGTCACTCGGAATAAAACGAGATCAAACGCTCAGAATCAATAAACCTTGCGGGAAACAGAGGCCGCTTGGAATCAATAGGCCAGAAAGAACAGAGGGGGAGAAAACAGGGTCACGCTCGGAATCAATAGACTGGCTTTGATACCATGTTACGAGAGAGATGGCTAGGGTTTGAAAAATAATCGGCTAATTACATTAGGCACACCGCCAACATGTATATAGACTTACATGCGTATACCTGTAGGAAACCCTGTGTGTAGCGGTGGGAGACTATTACAGACACATATTCTAACAGAGAAAGAGGGTGATGTTCCAACCCCTCTATGGAGATTGGAACAAAACCGTTCTCTATCCCATGTCTCTTGAATCGTGAGCCCTAAAGTTGTGCTGCAAAATTTTTCTACCTGACTGACACTCTTTTGAGTCCAATGTTTTCACAATCGGATCGGAAGACGGACCAGAAAGACATCCGGTTTGGTCCAAACTGGTTCAAACATTTGGTTCAACCATTTGAATCATTTGAGTAATATATATTTTAAAATAGATAATAAATACTTTAAAAAAACTATGATTCATTTGTTATAAAGATATGTTCAAATGTTTTTAAGCCATAGGTCATGTGTTCAAAACTTAATCTTTTAGTTTTTTTCCAAAAATAGTGTAATTTATTTTTTAATAGAATTTTTCAATGAACTAGTTTATTTAAAGACCGAACCGAAACATGTTTCGATTCTGATCCAAATCGGTCGAACCGTCCGAGCTGGTCTTATTTTCAAAACACTGTTCAAGTTCCATTCTATCTGCACCCACTGGTTAAACTGCTATTATCCTTAACCTCCGATCAACCTTCACACACTCACCTCCAACGCTATCGATCTTCATCCTCTTCTCACATGTTCCTTTTCGATACCGCCCCCAACCTCCTCTACTGCCCTCCTTTCTTTTTCTCCTTTTTCCTCCATCCTCTATCTTTCTTTTCCTCCGTGTCATAAAACCTTAGGCAAACCAAAAATCATATCCTCGGTTGCCCACCTTGGGACAATCGCCGATGTTCTCGGCTGGATGTCAAAAAGAGGTTTAGTACCCTATGAAGTCAAACCCATATCAATTTTTAATAATATTTTTTATATCGTTGACCCTAATTTTTCTTCACCAATCCCTGAACTAGGGGTGGCAATGGGTCGTGTCGGGTGGGATTCGTGTTTAGTTTCGGGTCATGTCCAAAACCCCTAGACCCGGACCCGACCCATTTAACTAATCGTATCTAGATCCTAAATCTGTACCCGATCCGTTTATAAACGGGTAGACCAAGTAAGACCCGTTTACCACACCGGGTTTATTCAGTTGACCCGATCCGACTCGACCCGACCTAACCCGATAGACCCGCTGATACTATATATTACAATATCGGATTGCAGATAGACCCAACCCGACCTGACACGACCCGTTGAATTTTAAACGGATCTTCCCGGGTCTACCGTGTCCAGATCCTAAACCCAGACCCGACCCGTTTATTAAACGGGTCTATCGTGTCAACCCGAACTTGTTTATCCCTGACCCAGACCCGCTAACTTCGTGTCGGGTCCGAAATTGCCAGCCCTACCCTGAACACAGTCTTTCCGTGTGCTGGCTCTACCGGCACATGAGGTAGCTGCTGAGTATGTGTGTATGCATATAACCATAAGCATAAAAAAAATATATAAAAATATGGCCCATCTATTTAGGATCGGCTTTATGAATCTCTCTTTCATTGATCGTTTTTGTTTAGATGGTATGTACGGAAATCTTGTGTGTCAATATATCTGATGCTTGTATATGGATACAATGTATCTCTGTACATGCGTGTGTATGATTGTTATCTTAGCAATAATGATTTCCAACTAATAAAAACAAAATTTTATAAAAAAAATTTTGGTTCGAGGGGTTTCCCCCCCAATCCCCAGGAGTCACCACAGCCCAGTAGAAGCAATACCCACAAACACCGTCATTCCGGCGGAAGCAACAAAACTCCAAACAAACACCACAGTGACGGACAGCACCGCCACTCCGATGAAACAAATACACACCGCCACACTGACGGGACACAACAACACCGCCACCTCGGCGGAACCCCAGTGGTGCCACAGCCCGGCGCAAAAGCATCGCATACCAACGGAAGACAAGGCATACCAGTCCCTAAAATAACTAAAAATAAACAACAACAAACACAACATCAGTGGCTACCATGGATGAAACCGCAACGCACCTCGATCTGGCATCTAGCCTCCAGCCACCACATCGAGGTGTCAGGATCCGTCCCATCGAGCAGAGGAGCTGTCAAGCCCCAGAAATCTGAATATCGATCCCTGGGGTGTGAGGTGAGAAAGGATGAGATTTTGGGTCTGGTCAATTATTTACACCAATTTGGGTTCTCATAGGGCATCTTCTACGCTCTCTAATATAGAAAACAAGAAGGGAGAAACAAAAGAAAAATCTTTTAAATTTGATTTTTCGAAAATATTTTTATTAAAAAACAAAGAAAGAGAAATTATCAATAGAAAGAAGATATTATCTAGTCAAGCTCAACCTTCAAAAGTTATATCCTCTCAGTATGAGTGACCTGTCGGTGCCACTACATGCTGACAGGAGTCTATCTGAGGGAGCACGAGGCTCAAGCCTCCTACGGCTAGCCAAGTAGTCCCATCCACTCCCTAACACTCAGGTGCACCAGTCTAGAGTTCCTATTTACAGGGTTAATCAATTTAGTCATTTATATGCATTTATATTTTCATCATGATCTATCCTACGCTTGGGGCCTTGAGGAGAGGCCTACCCAAAAGAATTCAGCTGGAACCATTGCAACTACAACCATAGAATACTAACTAACTAATAAAAACTCTTATTCCTATACAATTACAATGTCTGAAGGAAAAAGACTACAAGATTAACGTACTAAGCAGAAAGGTAACACTGTAACTCTAACTCCGCCTCTGGACTCCTACTGCTACTCCTGAGCCTCCGGACCTGCAACTGAGCCTACTCGTCGGAAAGAGTAGCCCCCAATAGAAAATTGGGAGATTAGCCAAATTAATGGCTAGTGACATCCTAATAGCCTTTAATAATATGAGACAACTAATCTTAATAAATTAAGATAAGATCTATCAGTTCTAGTAGGATCAATGTTTGCAGAATGATACCTAAACCTATCAGTAGTCTATATTCACATGCAATTCCTACTGTCACTAGGTTATCTAACATAAAGTTCATTCAATGTTCTACAGCATTAAAGAATAAATTAAACAAGACATTCATCTAAAGTCATGAGGTCATCATGTAAACATTCATACAATTCTAAATTCACAAACAGGCAAACACACTCTATCAAAATATGAACCCCGGATATTTTGTTCATCCTGCCCCCAGTCGGGGATTACTATAGGGCCTTTTATTTCGATGTAGAGGGCCAACTCTCTCGCCGTGCATCCACCAACACGATGCATTAGTCACCCAGATGATCATAAGGGATTTCCCGTCTTTCACGGTGGAGCTCTACCGCCCAACTTGCTTTACTATGGGGACTTCAACTCCCCGGGATAGGGTTGCTAGGCCAATCCCTACTCGAGGGCACCTCCTATTGGCTTTACCACAATCCTTGCCCGTGACCCCTAACCTACTTAACTTCGGTTGTACGCGCAGGGTGGTTCACGGCCCTTGCGCGCACGGGGTCCCTACCCTCTAACCAGGTAGATTCACATATAACATCTTTCAACATATACAATGAAGCTACAAAAAGTCTATTTAATACTTAAAAATTTTCAAGAATTTACCCCTGGTCTCGTACTCCTCTCGCAACCTATGCGACATAATAAATAAATAAAGTAAGACACTCATCCCGGTGACCCGTGTGCTAGGGTTGCCATACTCCTCTCAAGAGGGTGGGCTCTGATAATTATTAGTTATTCAATTTATTATTTAATTTAAGGGAATCCTAATTACGGTGTCCATACAATCAAAAACAATCATTATCATTATTTTATTAATATTTTAAGCATGCGTCGCCGGACTCGCGACTCCGCATGCAAGGCGGGGTCCACTTGACCATATGCGACGATGCCCGGCGGGACCCGAATGTAGTGTCATGGACACCTACCCTTAGTCATTCTTATTTCCCACTATTAAAGACCACGCAAGGGTAGTAGATGTCATCTGGTTGTCGATCACACACAACTCCGGCTTGCTAGTTACTTCTGATCCATCTCCGCTGGATCACCACGATCAAGGTCTGATAGTAACCACAGCTACGTATCACAACTCTATCGATTAAAACAAAAGAATCTACGATGAGGGTTCTATACCAAGGATAGTCGGGCACCCTCGATAGGGGACCAACATAGAATCGATAACACACAAATCCGTGCAACTGAAGAACTCAAACCTATATAATACTAGGTCAATCAAGTAATTAGAAGCTAAACCTACTCATCGAATCGGGCTCGAAGAACCCTTTCCGATGGTTCCAGTTTTGCTGGAATCCGACTTCGGTCGGATGGTTTCGGGTTGAACCACACAGAACTGGTAAAACCAGTTGCATAGATGGATCACTAGGGTAGAAGGGGTTATAGGGCTATCTTTTAGGTTTAATAGGTGGGACTCAATGTTCTGAGCACGATGCCGCTGGTTTTGTCCGAATTTGAGTTCGGACGATAAAACGACGGTCAAACCATGATACCACGATAAGATCGGGCCCAAGGATAAAACAGGGTATTAAACATTATAATTACTGTGCTAAACTATAGCCAACATGTAGAATTTTCCGAGCTGGTCGAAATGGCGCTGGTTTCATCCAATTCCGAGTTCGGACGGAGAAATGACAGTCGAACCAAAATTGACTGGTTCACGGGTTTGGTTCAGGTGAACCAGGCCGGTTCACTGTGTGGGTCGGGTCAGGTCTGGTGGGTTGGGTCGGATCTGCAGTGCAATGTTGGGTCGGGTTCAGGGTTAAATAGGTAGGTCTGGGGTTAAGTAACTAACCTGGGAAATTACTGATTTACCCCCCCCCATGTCATCTTCTCCACGATGTCCAGCCCGGGGGGGGGGGGTTCCTGCGCAACGGCGGCCAACGGGAGGGGCGGCCTGGAGCACCGGCGAGCGCTCGGCCGGCCTCTACCGTACCACCCCTACAGAGGAGGCACGGGGGAGGCGTCCGGAGCTCTCGTCGGAATCCCAAGAGCTCGGACGGCGAGGGGTCGTGCGGGGTATAAGGCTGGTGGTGGTGCGCTGGCGATCGCCGGGAAAGGGTTCAGGTGCGACGACGATCGTCGGGGAGGGGCTCAGGTATGGCAGCGGTGTTCGCCCGTGCGGGCCACGGCAAGAGAGGAGGAAGGGGGTCGCGGAGGAGGATGGGAGGAGGAGGGTGGCTGACCTGGGGGTGTCGGCACGCTCACCGATGCTTCGGCAAAGGGTGGGTCGGGGTGCTTGATCCTCTCCCTTGATCTCTTCTCCTTCTCCCTCTATGCCTCTCGTTCTCTCTCGCTCTCTCTCTCTCTGCGTTCTGTTCTCTCTCTCTCTCTCTCTCTCTCTCTCTTTCTTTCTCTCCCGTTCTCTCTCTCTCTCTCTCTCTCTCTCTATATATATATATATATATATATATATATATATATATATATATATATATATATATATATATATATATATATATATATATATATATATATATATATATATATATATATATATATATATATATATATATATATATATATATATATATATATATATATATATATATATATATATATATATATATATATATATATATATATATATATGTATATCTCTCTCTCTAGATCGGTAAAGAGATGGGGTGGGGGGATAGGGTCGGTTAAGGCCTTCCGAATAAGGGGGAGGGGATTATTATGGAGGAAAGATTCGGCTCGATCCTCTTGAATCAAGCCTGATCCTCCCATCCGAATTTTGGATTTCATACAACTGGGGAGAGAGGTCAAGAGAGCTTAAACTATGCTAGGAGACTGGGAGGCAGGCTCTAGGGCTGGTCGGGCTCGGTCCCGAGCCCTGAACTGGGCTCAGTTGGAATCCGGGTGCGATTCATCCACTAACCGAGTTGAAAAGAATAATCACTTGTAACTATCAAACCGGAAGTCGGAATAGAGCTCAAGAGGATTCATTGGAAAGGTCTCATCAACGCGAACACGTCAGCACGAGGTAAATAATTTTCTGACCTCTGGATCTCTCGAAAAGAATGAAAGACTCCAAACATTAAAATAGCCATAACTATTCACCCGGGTGTCGGATCGACCCTAACTCAGGCTCATTCGAAGGCTCTTTCAGAGCCTCATCTAATGTATCCTGTTTCGTTATGATCCGATCATCCGATCTCTTGTGGAAAACAAAACGGCTTCGATTGTCGACCAATTATCATTTTTTCTAGGGTTTATCTGCCGGGCTGCCGAAACTGGCTGCGCATACATTTGATCATTGCACGGAATGCACCATCGTGACATGCTCGAAGTTACGTAGAATGTGAACGTAAAACATCCCATAGGTTTACGATCCATTTATTTGGAAAAAGCCCAAGAAAAATATCTGGCTGTAAAAAGACGAAACTAGCCATGAAGGATTTTTATTATTCTCAAATCTAACATCACAGGTGTTACAACCTACACACCTTAAAGAAATTTTCGTCCCGAAAATTCAACTACAAAAACCATATATACGAGTCCATTCATCTCTACTACCAAAACAAGAAGATTACAGCAATAAAACGTTAACCATAACGAGTACGAAGATCCTCACTAACACTACCAACAAGAAAGCCAAGTTATTACTCCAAATCTTACTAAAAGAAAACCCTGACCCTCTACTACTCGCAATCCTACTCTCTTTACTAACTTAAACATTATACGAGTCGACTCTCATAATTATTAGGATAGAAATGAACCTCCAAATTCTCACATCGCGAATACGAGTTTTGGTTTCCATTTTCCATTCTAAGCATTACAGATTATACCATAATCATGAGTTTTGATCATTAACCCTGCCTAGATAAGGGCACTCCCCTTATTAGTACTACTGAGGGGTATCCCCCTCGGTAGGGTAACTACCAAAACTCATAGATTCAGAAACTTAAAATGCACTCAATTGTCAGTGCCGATATAAAAGGTATATCAATGTATATGAGCGCCCATACATCCATATATAATTTATACTTTTGGTATCGACTCTACAATCGTAGCAATGCATACTACACATATGCGCCCATACACATATGCTTAAGTATACATTCCAGAATGATTTGACAAAAGAGATGTCTCAACTAGTATGCCTAACGTGTATCTAATACTAAACTAAAATCCTATAAGATTCCTAGGAGACTAACACCTACACTAATCGAACTACTAATACTGCTCAAGGGACTAAAGAACAAATATCCCAAAATCTATTTCTCAAGTAGGTCCATATTAGATAGCCACGCTCTGGCAATAGATAGTCATCTCATTGGCTTACTCCAAGACTAGGGGACCGATTCTAAACCAGAACTATTATGAGTTGGCTGAAGAAACTACCTACTAGAAAACTAATGGCCAACTAATATCGACTAAGCAGATCGATACCAAGTACTAAATTCTATCCTAAACTAATCATCGAGATGGTTAGACGGAAACCTCGCAACCATACAAAAATGAGAATAAAGGACCCGAGACAATTAGAGACAACTTAGAAAAAGGACAACCGAGAGAAAACTATCATAATCTCAATATTCTGAGAACTAAAGGCAATCACTCAAAAGAAATTGAAGCAAACGAATGTTACTAGAATCGAATAATAATTAGAAACAAAGCGGGGTGAATCGACAAAATAATGATCAGTCTTAAGATTCCAACTGATAAGATATTCTCAAATTTTATAAACGTAGGCAATCCTTTTGACATCGTCGCTAACATCTTTCTAGTACTCAATTATCTAAATTCTATCTTAACGTCACTGTCATCTGGCCAGTGCGCTCTTTCCTATGAGTTTTAATAAGAACTGTGAAACAAACCGCCAAAGCCTCTGAAGAGTCAGTGCATAGCCTCAGTATGTCCTCTATCGGACAGTCACAAACCACCACCAAAGTTTTCGAGAAACAGTGCGTACTCTTTCGGAAGAGTCACTATCAAGGTATCCTGTAATCTACTAACCAAGGGAATTCAAACTACCACCTGAGATTTCTATCTCTTGGTGTACTCATTGAAACCACTATCCCCAAGAGTCATCATCAGTACTCATAGGATCTCTTAAAAAAAGACACACAAGCTCTACACCAAACTAATTATAACCCATGATACACCAGAGAGATCTAACAAGAAAACTAATTTAATTATTACATCTATATCGAGATAATGGACAATCCTAAAAACACCAACTAGGTCTCTAGTATCAATGGTCAACAAGAATCAAGAAATCCTAAAACACCAACTAAGTCTCTAGTACTAAGGGTCAACGAAGATCAAGGGATCCTAAACACCGACTAGGTTTCTAGCGCTTAGGGTCAACGAAAAAAACAACAAAACCAACAGAAAGGGAAACCTCACAACCATGCCAGATAAACTATCAAGGATACACATCCTTCCAGATATATTCAAATACATCCATCCCAAAACCAATCAACTAAATCACTGACTGGAGTTGAATCTCTAGTCCTTGGTCAGTTCCTTACCTCTAGAAAGTTCTAGAAAATCCATAGTAGGAGACTCCCAACCTATACTCCGATATAAACTCAAACACTATTCTTCTGCCTAGAGATCAAGAAACACCACCCTTGGTTAAGATATTTCTCGTGGCTCCTTCTTAAGAATTATCACCCGAGTTGCAATGACTAACTCTAAACCTAAACATTATAACACATCAGAGTTCAAATATAATCATACTCATACGACATATAGATTGATTCACGAGTCTTGATCAATCAAAAACTCAATCATGGATAATTCTTAATTACATATCAATTCCTCAAACAAAACCAGTTCTCCAAGTATGATTAACCCTATGTCCTTATCCTTAGAAATAATCACTATACCGTCACTAGCTACTACGAGAATTCTATTGACTCAATATCTATACAATCTCTAGAAAATATTCTAACACCACTAGAGTCTAAACTTTCCGAAGAAAGAATCGCAAGACACGAACCACATCCTAACAAAACCCCTAGGAACATATCCCTAAGCTCTGATACCAGCTGTCACGTCCCAGAAATCTGAATACCGATCCCAGGGGTGTGAGGTGAGAAAGGATAGGATTTTAGGTCTGGTCAATAATTTACACCAATTTGGGTTCTCACAGGGCATCTTCTACGCTCTCTAATATAGAAAACAAGAAGGGAGAAACAAAAGGAAAGTCTTTTAAATTTGATTTTTCGAAAACATTTTTATTAAAAAGCAAAGAAAGAGAAATTATCAATAGAAAGAAGATATTATCTAGTCAAGCTCAACCTTCAAAAGTCATATCCTCTCAGTATGAGTGACCTGTCGGTGCCACTACATGCTGACAGGAGTCTATCTGAGGGAGCACGAGGCTCAAGCCTCCTACGGCTAGCCAAGTAGTCTCATCCACTCCGTAACACTCAGGTGCACCAGTCTAGAGTTCCTATCTACAGGGTTAATCAATTTAGTCATTTATATGCACTTATATTTTCATCATGATCTATCCTAGGCTTGGGGCCTTGAGGAGAGGCATATCCAAAAGAATTCAGCTGGAACCATTACAACTACAACCATAGAATACTAACTAACTAATAAAAACTCTTATTCCAATACAATTACAATGTCTGAAGGGAAAAGACTACAAGATTAACGTATTAAGCAGAAAGGTAACACTGCAATTCTAACTCCGCCTCTGGACTCCTACTGCTACTCCTGAGCCTCCGGACCTGCAACTGAGCCTACTCGTGGGAAAGAGTAGCCCCCAATAGGAAATTGGAAGATTAGCCAAATTAATGGCTAGTGACATCCTAATAGTCTTTAATAATATGAGACAACTAATCTTAATAAATTAAGATAAGATCTATCAGTTCTAGTAGGATCAATGTTTACAGAATGATACCTAAACCAATCAGTAGTCTATATTTACATGCAATTCCTACTGTCACTAGGTTATCTAACATAAAGTTCATTCAATGTTCTACAGCATTAAATAATAAATTAAACAAGACATTCATCTAAAGTCACGAGGTCATCATGTAAACAGTCATACAATTCTAAATTCACAAACAGGTAAACACACTCTATCAAAATATGAACCCCGGATATTTTGTTCATCCTGCCCCCGGTCGGGCATTACTATAGGGCCTTTTATTTCGATGTAGAGGGCCAACTCTCTCGCCGTGCATCCACCAACACCATGCACTAGTCACCCAGATGATCATAAGGGGTTTCCCGTCTTTCACGGTGGAGCTCTACCGCCCAACTTGCTTTACTATGGGGACTTCAACTCTCCGGGACAGGGTTGCTAGGCCAATCCCTACTCGAGGGCTCCTCCTATTGGCTTTACCACAACCCTTGCTCCTGACCCCTAACCTACTTAACTTCGGCTGTACGTGCAGGGTGGTTCAAGGCCCTTGCGCGCACGGGGTCCCTACCCTCTAACCAGGTAGATTCACATATAACATCTTTCAACATATACAATGAAGCTACAAAAAGTCTATTTAATACTTAACAATTTTCAACAATTTACCCCTGGTCTCGTACTCCTATCGCAACCCATGCGACATAATAAATAAATAAAGTAAGACACTCATCTCGGTGACCCATGTGCTAGGGTTGCCATACTCCTCTCAAGAGGGTGGGCTCTGATAATTATTAGTTATTCAATTTATTATTTAATTTAAGGGAATCCTAATTACGGTGTCCATACAATCAAAAACAATCAGTATCATTATTTTATTAATATTTTAAGCATGCGTCGCTGGACTCGCGACTCCGCATGCAAGGCGGGATCCACTTAACCACATGCGACGATGCCCGGCGGGACCAGCATGCAGTGTCATGGACACCTACCCTTAGTCATTCTCATTTCCCACTTTTAAAGATCACGCAAGGGTAGTAGATGTCACCTGGTTGTCGATCACACACAACTCTGGATTGCTAGTTACTTCTGATCCATCTCCGCTGGATCACCACGATCAAGGTCTGATAATAACCACAGTTCCGTATTACAACTCTATCGATTAAAACAAAAGAATCTACGATGTGGGTTCTATACCAAGGATAGTCGGACACCCTCGATAGGGGACCAACATAGAATCGACAACACAAAAATCCGTGCAAATGAAGAACTCAAACCTAAACAATACTAGATCAATCAAGTAATTAGAAGCTAAACCTACTCATCGAATCGGGCTTGAAGAACCCTTTCCGATGATTCCAGTTTTGCTGGAATCCGACTTCGGTCGGATGGTTTCGGGTTGAACCACACAGAACTGGTAAAACCAGTTGCATGGATGGATCACTAGGGTAGAAGGGATTATAGGGTTATCTTTTAGGTTTAATAGGTGGGACTCAATGTTCTGAGCACGATGCCGCTGGTTTTGTCCGAATCCGAGTTCGGACGATAAAACGGCGGTCAAACCATGATACCACGATAAAATCAGGCCCAAGGATAAAACAGGGTATTAAACATTATAATTACTGTGCTAAACTATAGCCAACATGTAGAATTTTCCAAGCTGGTCGAAATGACGCTGGTTTCATCCAATTCCGAGTTCGGACGGAGAAATGGTAGTCGAACCAAAATTGATTGGTTCACGGGTTGGTTCAGGTGAACCAGGCCGGTTCACTGTGTGGGTCGGGTCGGGTCTGCAGTGCAATATCGGGTCGGGTTCAGGGTTAAATAGGTCGGGTCTGGGGTTAAGTAACTAACCTTGGAAATTACTGATTTACCCCCCCCCCCCCCCTCATGTTCATCTTCTCCACGATGTTCGGCCAGGGGGGGTTCCTGCGTGACGGCGGCCAACGGGAGGGGCGGCCTGGAGCACCGGCGAGCGCTCGGCCGACCTCTCCCGCACCACCCCCACAGAGGAGGCGCGGGGGGAGGCGTCTGGAGCTCTCGTCGGAATCCCAAGAGCTCGGACGGCGAGGGGTCGCGCGGGGTCTACAGCTGGTGGTGGTGCGCCAGCGATCGCCGGGAAAGGGTTTAGGTGCGACGACGATCGTCGGGAGGCGCTCAGGTGTACGTGGCAGCGGTGTCCGCCCGTACGGGCCACGGCAAGGGAGGAGGAAGGGGGTCGCGGAGGAGGATGGGAGGAGGAGGGTGGCTGACCTGGGGGTGTCGGCACGCTCGCCGATGATCCGGCAAAGGGTGGGTCGGGGTGCTTGATCCTCTCCCTTGATCTCTTTTCCTTCTCCCTCTCTGCCTCTCGTTCTCTCTCTCTCTCTCTCTCTCTGCGTCCTGTTCTCTCTCTCTCTCTCTCTCTCTCTCTCTTTCTCTCCCGTTCTCTCTCTCTATATATATATATGTATATATATCTCTCTCTAGGTTGGTAAAGAGATGGGGTGGGGGGATAGGGTCGGTTAAGGCCTTCCGAATAAGGGGGAGGGGATTATTATGGAGGAAAGATTCGGCTCGATCCTCTCGAATCAAACCCGATCCTCCCATCCGAATTTTGGATTTCAAACAACTGGGGAGGGAGGTCAAGAGAGCTTAAATTATGCTAGGAAACTGGGAGGCAGGCTCTAGGGCTGGTCGGGCTCGGTCCCGAGCCCTGAACTGGGCTCAGTTGGAATCCGGGTGCGATTCGTCCACTAACCGAGTTGAAAAGAATAATCACTTGTAACTATCAAACCAGAAGTCGGAATAGAGCTCAAGAGGATTCATTGGAAAGGTCTCGTCAATGTGAACACGTCAGCACGTGGTAAATAGTTTTCTAACCTCTGGATCTCTCAAAAATAAGGAAAGACTCCAAAACTTAAAATAGCCATAACTATTCACCCGGGTGTCGGATCGACCCTAACTCAGGCTCATTCGAAGGCTCTCTCAGAGCCTCATCAAATGTATCCTGTTTTGTTATGATCCGATCACCCGATCTTTTGTGGAAAACAAAACGGTTTCGATTGTCGACCAATTATCATTTTTTCTAGGGTTTATCTGCCGGGCTGCCGAAACTGGCTGCACATACAATTGATCGTTGCACGGAATGCACCATCGTGACATGCTCGAAGTTACGGAGAATGTGAACGTAAAACATCCCATAGGTTTATGATCCATTTATTTGGAAAAAGCCCAAGAAAAATATCTGGCTGTAAAAAGACGAAACTAGCAATGAAGGATTTTTATTATTCTCAAATCTAACATTACAGGTGTTACAGGAGGGGATCAAAGAGACCCATTGTCGGAATATCCGCCACGAGTGAGCTGGGATCCAGGTCTGCCACTTCGGCTGTACTAGCCCTAGCCACTATCCCGGAGCCAACTAGTGGCCATCGAATTGAGCAAGAGAGGTCTGTGCGATCCCGGAGGAGACGAGCACAAAATCATCGCCGCCACCGACGCAAATAAAGAGAGATTGTGGGAAGAGAAAGAGAGATATGGAGGGAGAGAGAGAGAGAGAGAGAAAGACAAAGAGAGAGATACAAAGATAGTTATGGATAGAGAGAGATACAGAGAAAGAGAGAGAGAGAGAGATCGTGAGGAAAAGAGAGGGAGACAGAGAGATAGAGAGAGATCATGGGAAAGAGAGAGAAACAGACAGACAGAGAGAGAGTTAGACGGAGAGAGAACGAGATTATGGGGAAGAGAGAGAGATAGACATAGAGAGATACGGAGAGAGAGAGAGAGAGAGAGAGAGAGAGAGATGGAGAGACACAGAGAGAGAGAGACAGAGAGAGAGAGAGGTCATTTTTGTCTAGTCAGTATGCACATTTTTGTCTAGTTAGTATTCCATTTTATCCAGTCAGCATGTAGACCACCGTGCCATGTTATATAGATTAAAAGAGTATAACAGGGCCAAGTCCGTCTGGTAGCAAGTGCAGCTTCATTATGCTCTTTTTAATGGTGGACCCAATCGGGTTAACTTGTGCCACGTCCACCATTAAAGACATAACGGGGCTAAGTACGTCCGATAGCAAGTGCAGCTTCCATTATGCCCTTTTAATTGTGGATGTGGCACATCTCGATTGAGCCGTATGCAAGTGCGGTAAACCGATCGGGAAGCAAAAATGCCCTCCTCATCGAGCACTGACACGATGGCCCCACACCACCGCTGGTTGTCCCGCAGCATGTTCAAATAGAATGACTCTATGGTGAGACAGTCCAGTTGAATTTATCCTCGATATTAGATTCATGGCCTTGAAGAGATATTACGGTATGTCCAAGTTTACCCATCACCACTAAGGCACTAAGTCTGTAATTTGGTATATATAGACAAATTATTGATATTATATTTATTACTGGGCAGGTCTTTTTAGAAACTTGATATGCTTGATGCTAATTAAGTAGTTGTTAAACTTTATTTTTTGTTAGACCGGCCAGACAATCAGAAGATAGAGCGGTAGAACAAAGGCTTAAAGAGGTCCAGAGATTGAAACGGAGGAAGCAGCAACTGCTATTTATTAATTCCAAAATCCCACGAACATGACATTAACGGCCAAGTTTCGCACGCACAAACAAGACACAACAACCTTGAAGAAAAGTATGTTCCACAGTGTCCATACTGGGAGTCGAACATGGAACCTCTCCAACATGGAAGAGAGGAAAAGCCACTAGGCCAAGACCCCATTCGTAAAGTTGTCATTACATATGTTTAGAAATAACTATATTTTTTTAAATAACTACACACATAATTAAAAAAGTCTTTAATTAAAAAAAATAAATTATTATATTTAATATTGTAGACTTAGTACATATGATAAAGAAAATATTAACCCGGTCAATCCGACAAATCCGCTTGGATTGGGTTAAGAATTCTTAATCCAAGAATGCCTTGAGTTAGGATTAGAGTTGAGGTATACTAATTACAGATTGGGCTTGGGTTGAGCACCCCAAACTCCTGCATAAATTTTTTTAAAAAATAACTCCTGCAAGAAAATGGGTTAACAAAGACATGTAATTAGAGAATAAACATCTCTTAAAAAAGCAAAAGGGCTCTTATGCTTTATCAGCTATGAACGAAGCCTCATTGGGAAAAAAAAAAAAAGCTGCTATTTATTCAGCCATCGAGTTTTCCATCTGAATCCGGCCATACTGAAGTGGCACCTAATGACAGCCATTTATTTCCCTCCACTTCAGCTGAGTGAGATTCACATGTGGGGGGGAGGGGATGGGTGCAACGGACGGCTACGGTCAGGTGCCACGTCAGATCCGATGTGGGAGGGAAAGCTGGATGGCGGAGAAGCATCTTGGAAGAAAAAAAAGGGAAAATATTATTCATACCCCAAAAACCTGTAATTATCCCCCATTTCCAAGAAACTTGTACACACCCCATTTTTATTTTTTCATACCCTATTCCTGTCCCGAAAATACCCTTCTCCCTTACACCCCACCATCAATACACCCCACTTAAATGGCCCGCCCCAACTTAATTATACCCCAATCAAACACATACCCCCTTAAATATACCCCAATTATATACACTCTTGAATATAAGCCACTCTTAAATAAACTCCATGCTGTTGGCTGGTGCTTGAAGGCACAGTTAGGGCTACAACTTGGGCAGGCCAACCCGAGCTCAACCCAAATTTGGACGGGTTAACCCGAACCCACCCCGCACAACGTGAGGGTTGGGCTTGGGCTAAGGAAGTTCAAACAAATCTTGGGTTGGGTTAGGGGTACAAAAGGCGCTGAGTTAGGGCCTTGGGATATGGGGTATAAAAGAAAAGGACATTGTTGGTATTAAAGGGTTGTTGAGTAAGTTATTGAGAAACGATAGGAAGATGGGGGCTAATAACAGATTTTTGGGGTATGAATAACATTTCCCAAAAAAAAAAAAAAGGCAAATTACATAAACCACACCTGAGCTTTTCATCTTATTTTATATTGGTCTCTCAACTTTTTCTTTGAACAATTTGATCCTAAATTATGCTTTGTCTATATTTAGCCCCTACATCAGCTTTTTATACCAATAAGTCTCAAAATTATTTTATTGTTGCAAAAGGCTTGTAGTATTATTCATTTACCCCCCTATATATAGGCATAATTGGAGGTTGGGATAGAGACGGGGAAATCTCCTATCCCATGAATCTAGGGGTATTTATCCGGTGGGCATCTATATCCGATGCAACCACCGTTTCATAACACTCCCCCTTAGATGACCACCATTTATCAATGATTGCCTCATTAAAACCTTTGATGGAAAAACCCAGTGGGAAAAATCCTATCAAAGGAAAAAGAGTACAATCTTAGTTCTTCAGGAACTAGTTCTTCAGGAACTATGGTGGGTGCGCATAATGCTGCCTCGTTAAAACCTTTGATGGAAAAACCCTGTGAGAAAAATCCTACCAAAGGAAAAAGAGTACAGCGCGCATAAATTTGCATCTTCAGGATGCCCTCCGCCTAACTATTACATTATCACTATTACATCTCTCCCCCTGATTATATCTCCTCCTTATTACATTATTACATCTCTCCCCTGATTATATCTCCTCCTTATTACATCAATTTGTTTGGTGATTGAGCCGTCGCAATCCGATGCCGTATACCATCTTCTGGAAAGTAGACTTGTGCAAAGCTTTGGTGAAGAGATCCGCAAGATTGTCGCTTGACCGTACTTGCCTGACTTCAATCTCCCTTTTCTTCTGAAGTTCGTGGGTGTAGAAAAACTTTGGTGAGATGTGCTTTGTTCGATCTCCCTTGATGAAGCCAGCTTGAATTTGAGCAATACATGCGGCATTATCTTCGTGGATAACTGTCGGCTCTTTGGTAACGGATGCCAACTGGCAACTGCTTCTGATATGCTGCACAAGTGACCTCAACCATACGCATTCTCTACTTGCTTCATGCAGGGCTAATATTTCAGCATGGTTCGACGATGTAGCCACAAGTGTTTGTTTGGTCGATCTCCAAGAAATAGCTGCATTATTATTCAAAAATACATACCCTGTTTGGGATCGACCCTTATGGGGGTCAGAGAGAAAACCTGAATCTGCATAACCAATCAAGTGAGGAGTACCACAAGAATAAAACAATCCCATATCAGTGGTTCCTCGCAAATATCTAAATATTTGTTTTATTCCATTCCAATGCCTAAGAGTCGGTTCTGAACTGTATCTAGCTAATAGATTAACAGAAAAGCATATATCTGGTCTAGTACATTGAGCTAAATACAATAAAGCACCAATAGCACTTAAATACGGTTTTTCAGAACCAAGAATAGTTTCATGTTCCTCTTTAGATCTAAATGGATCTTTATGAATATCAAGAGGTCTAACTACCATGGGAGTGCTTAGTGGGTGACATTTATCCATATTAAATTTCTTTAACAAATTTTCAGTATATAAGGATTGATGTACTAGAATCCCACTAGAGTTACGCTCGATCTGCAGGCCGAGGCAAAACTTAGTATCACCAAGTTCTTTCATTTCAAACTCCCTCTTTAGATAATCAGAAGTTTTCTTGAGCTCTTCAGGAGTCCCAATCAAGTTTATGTCATCCACATAAACTGCAATTATTGTAAATCCATTTTCTGATTTCTTTATGAAAACGCATGGGCATATGTGATCATTCTTATAACCTTCCCTAGACAAGTATTCACTAAGGCGATTGTATCACATCCTTCCGGATTGCTTCAGGCCGTACAATGCTCGTCTTAGTTTTATCGAGTGCGCACTGTTTGATGTTGCTTCAGGCAACTTGAATCCTTCTGGGACTTTTGATGTTGCTTCGGGCAACTTGAATCCTTCTGGGATTTTCATATAAATATCTGTGTCTAGGTTCCCGTATAGGTATGCCGTTACGACATCCATTAGTCTCATCTCTAGTTTTTCAGAAACTGTGAGACTAATGAGATATCTAAATGTAACTATATCCATAACAGGGGAATATGTCTCTTCATAATCAATCCCGGGTTTCTGCAGGAATCCCTGGGCTACAAGCCTTGCCTTATATCTAGCGATTTCATTATTTTCATTTCTTTTCCTTACAAACACCCATTTGAAACCTACAGGGTTTACGTTATTTGGTGTTTGTACTATAGGTCCAAATACTCCACGTTTCTTGAGAGATTCAAGTTCAGCTTGAATAGCTTCTCTCCATTTTGGCCAATCAGTTCTATGTCGACATTCATAGATACTACATGGTTCATTATCTTCATCATCGCCCTTTGTTATTTCAGTAGCTACTTTGTATGCAAATATGTCATCGATGACTATTTCCTTTCGGTCCCAAATTTCACCCCTCATATGGAATATTGAGCTCTCATTATTTGGTACCGGTACCTTATCCATAATCACTGCAGGGATCTCTTCAGGAGTTTGAGGGAAATTTGGCCGTTGAGAAATATTTTCTTCTGGAAAAATATGGTCCATAATCTCTTCTGGAGCATTATGACCAGGTTCTTCTGGAACCTTAACTTCTTCTGGAGTTTTAGGGCATGATTTCTCATTCAACTTCCTCTTCCGGGGAACTGAATCTTTGGAACCTATAGGTCTGCCACGTTTCTGACGTGCAGCAGTTTCATTTGTGGGAGTTGGAATATTAATTCTTGCAGGTACATTCTTGGCTGGAACAAACGACTTAGTTACATTAGTTGCATCATTGAAGGCATCAGATAATTGATTTGCAATATCTTGCAAATGCAAAATCCTTTTTACTTCTACCTCATATTGGGGAGATCTAGGATCTAGATGAGACATAGTGGAAGTATTCCATGATAATTCACGCTGTTCTTCAGGAACAGGTCGTTGCCTAGAAACTTCTTTGTCTCCCCCTAACGGCGGGAAGACTGTCTCATCGAAATGACAATCTGCAAATCTAGCAGTAAATAGATCACCTGTTAAGGGTTCTAAGAATCTTATGATTGAAGGTGAGTCAAAACCGATATAAATCCCCAATCTACGTTGGGGACCCATCTTAGTTCTATTTGGAGGGGGAATAGGGACATGTACAGCACATCCAAACTTTCTAAGATGAGAAATATTAGGCTGAATACCTGACACAAGTTGTGTAGGAGAAAAATTATGGTATGAAGTAGGTCTGAGTCTAATAAGATTAGCAGCATGCAAGATAGCATGCCCCCATGCAGAAATTGGAAGTCTGGATTGTAAGAGTAATGGTCTAGCTATTAATTGCAAGCGCTTGATAAAAGCTTCAGCAAGGCCATTCTGGGTGTGGACATGGGGGACAGAATGTTCGACTTCTATTTCGATGGATGTGCAGAAGTCATTGAAGATTTTAGAAGAGAATTCAGCTGCATTATCCAATCGGATAGATTTGATATGGTTATCAGGAAAACTAGCTCTAAGTTTGATAATCTTGGATAATAATCTAGCAAATGCTAAATTTCTAGTAGAGAGTAGGCTCACGTATGACCATCTAGTAGATGCATCTATTAGGACCATAAAATATCTAAATGGACCACTAGGAGGGTGTATAGGACCACAGATATCACCTTGAACCCTCTGTAGGAAGGTAGGTGATTCTGTCTCTATTTTCTTAAAAGAAGGTCTAGTGATTAACTTCCCTTGGGAACAAGGGTCACAAAAATGGTCATTTGGAAAAGTCAAACTTCGATTGTTAAGAGGATGACCATAGGAATTGTATATGATCTTTCTAAGCATACCTGACCCTGGGTGACCTAATCTATCATGCCAAAGGACCAAATCTTCAGGATTTGGGAACTTCTGGTTCAAGTGAGTGGCATAGGACTCCATAACCCCAATGTGGGTAAAGTATAACCCTAAAGATAGGGTTGAGCATTTTTCTAGTATTGAAATATGCTCTCCGTTTTTAGATGTGATGCAGAGGTATTCTAGATTGCCTTCATTTGTAGTTTCTAAATGATATCCATTTGCTCGGATGTCTTTGAAACTCAGTAAATTTCTTCTGGAATTTTCTGAGTATAGAACATCCTTAATTAGCAAATGAGTACCATTAGGTAAAAGTATATGGGCTCTTCCGGACCCTGTAACTATGTCAGTAGGGCCAGCCACTATAGTAACCATACGTGAATTATATTTAACATTTGTAAAGAATTTTCTGTGTTTCAGTATGGTATGTGTTGTTGCACTATCTATCAGGCAAATCTTTTTGCAGTTGGTCATCGTTCCTAAATGATAAGTTATGAGTCAATAAATACCATAAGAGAAGTATCAATGATAAAACTTACTAGCACAATATCTAAGTAAAATCATCAGAATGATAATATAAATTGATAATATCCAATAGAATATAAAAATTACTCAACAATGTCTGACAGAATAAAAACTACTGAGTAATGTCTCACTGGAAATAAAAAAACTACTTAGCAATGTTTGACAGGAAATAAAGACTACTTAGCAATGTCTGACGGAATAAATAAAAGAAAAACTAAAGTCTTCAGAGATCCCTATATTCAGGGATTTAATGTGTCATCGTCTAACTCATCAAAGTAATCTGAACTTTCCAGGTACGATGTCTTCAGGGCATCGGTTTGCTTCTGGTAATCTTCAGGCCACTCATTGTTATCTTCATTCATATTTGTCTCTGCAGGTACCCCTGTACTTTTGTACTTATTCTTCTCATGTTTACTAGCACGTCAGTTTCTGGACCAGTGTCCTTCCTTTCCACATTCAAAACATATGTCCCTCTTATCTTCAGGTTTAGAGGGATTATTCTTTTCTGGATTCTGAGGAGCGATCCACTTGTTTTTAAAGTGTGTATCCTTCCTAGGACCATAATAATCATCTCTTCGAGGATGATTCTAACGTCCACCTCTTCCAGGGTGATTTCTACCTCTTCCAGGGTAGTTATTGCGCCCTCCTCTGCCGTGTCTTCCACCTCTCCTTCCTCTGCCTCTACCTTGGTAGAAATCATTGGCGTTTGCTTCTGGCAATGCCAATGATCTAGTGGGTCTAGAATTGTGATTCTTTACCAGTAGGTTATTATGTTCTTCAGCGATCAGGAGAACCTCTATGAGTTCCGAGTACTTCTGGTACTTCATCCCCCTGTATTGCTGTTGTAAAATAATGTTATTTGGGTGGAAGGTAGAGAGTGTTTTATCGATCATCTGAGCATCATCTATTTTCTCCTCATAGAGCTTCAGCTTGCTGACGATGTTGAGTAACTTTGAGTTGAACTCAGCCACGGTCTTGAAGTCCTGGAACCTGAGGGTGATCCATTCGCTCTTTGCTGCTGGCAAAGTGATCATCTTCTGGTGATCATAGCGTTCCTTGAGTGCCTTCCAAAGATCTGCTGGATCTACTATGTTCATTCTACTAATTGCTTAAATACAACTAATGCAGAGAATAACATATTATGCACATGGAACACAAGATAAATATACAGTATAGAGTCTGTTACAATTAAGGACAATTCTGTTCTTATTTGTAAACCAGATATTGCAAATTGGTCCCTTAGGGGCTAAATAGTTAAATATATAAACAGTGCATATGAAAAAGTAAAATCTGACCGTACCAATGCGTCCAGAATATTTCAGATACCCAAGATCCATATATGGATCGAACAATTTGGCTATAGATCGGGTTTACGAAGCAGAATTGAAATGAATGGTATATATCAAAACAGGCAATCATATATATGTGAGTGCATATAAGAATGGACGGGTCAGATCTGTAAATTACAGTCGGGTCGGGCCTCCTATATAGCAGTCGGGTCGGGTCTACTGTAGTCAGTCGGGTCTGAATTAAAAAAAACAGTCGGGTCTGTATTAACACAGTCGGGTCTGTACTAATACAGTCGGGTCGGGTTAATGCAGGCAGTCGGGTCGGGCCTGGCCTTTAATACAGATCGGGTCTGATATAAAAACAGTCGGGTCGGGTCTGTACTAACACAGTCGGGGCGGGTCTGTACTAAATAAATATCGGATCTGAGGTTATGGCTCGGGTCGGGTTCAGTTTTAATCGGGTTTTAAAAACCCAATGAACAGATAACTGCTCATCATCTTCTCCGCGTCGAAACCGGAGGAAAGAGAAGAAAAAAAAAAACTGAACTGCCTCCGCCGGCAGCCGTTCGGGCGCGCCGCCGACAGCCGTTCGGGCGCGCCGCCAGCAGCCGCTCGCTCGCACCGCCCGCAGCCGCTCGCAGCGCATCCGCCGCCGCCGGTCGTGTGGGCTTCTGCTGCCGCCGAGATCCCAGCGCCGCCGGGCGTGCGGGCTGCTGCCGCCAGGCATGCGGGGTGCTGCCGCCAGGCGTGCAGGCTGCTGCCGCCGGCGGTTCGGGTTGTCGGATTACAGGCTCGCCGACAAGATCTCAGCGCCGGATTACTACTGGCAAGGGTCTGGAGCGTACCTCTTTCTTGTGTGATCGGGTACACCTGATGATCGGAGCCGGAGCCGGAGCCGGAGCCGGGGAGGACGACTGGACGAGAGCCGGGGGGTCACAAGTCCCGAGACGGGATCCGAAGCCGGGGAGGACGAGTTCCGGAGCCGGGTGAGAGAAGATCTCTCTCTCGTCGTGCCGGGCTCGGATGGGTCGTTCGTAACCGAGAGGTCGCGATGGGGTCGGAAGAGTCGTGCAACTCCGATCTCCCTTCTCTCTCTCGGCCCGGGGAGAGAACTCGTGCTGATAACGTGTTGCAAAAGGCTTGTAGTATTATTCATTTACCCCCCTATATATAGGCATAATTGGAGATTGGGATAGAGACGGGGAAATCTCCTATCCCATGAATCTAGGGGTATTTATCCGGTGGGCATCTATATCCGATGCAACCACCGTTTCATAACATTTATAATATTTAATTTATGTTTACTAGGATAAGGGTATTTTTGAAATAAAAGTTGACGAAGGAGGCTAAATGCAGACATAGAATAGTTTAGGGATAAAATTGTTTAAAAAAAAAAATTTAGGGACCAATATGAAATTAGGTATATAGTTCTGGGGAGGATTTTGTAATTTGCCCAAACAAAAAAAAGTAGAAAAACAAAGTGCAGCTGAGAGCAAAAGCAGGATCAGCAAGTTATCCTGTTACCCTCATTCCTCCTTAACAAGCATTCCTTCACCTCCGATCCCCACCCGGCCGGCCGGCCGTACCCACAAATGGCTCTCAGCCACACCGTCATCGCCTCCATCAACTTCGCCGCCTCGCTCCTCTCCATCCCCATCATCGCCACCGGCATCTGGCTCGCCACTCAGACCGACAACTCGTGCGTGAAGCTCCTCCAGTGGCTGATCCTCGCCGCGGGGATCCTGGTCCTCTTGGTGGCACTCGCGGGCTTCGTGGGCGCATTCTGCCGCATCCCGCCGCTCCTCCTCGCCTACCTCGTCGCCATGTTCCTCCTCATCATGCTGCTCGCCGGCCTAGTGGTGTTCATCTACATTGTCACGACCCCGAGCGGCGGCTCCGGCCACCCCGCGCCGAGCCGGGCTTACTTGGAGTACCGCCTCGACGACTACTCCGGCTGGATGCGACGGAGGGTTCAGAGCTCCTACAAGTGGGATCGGATCAAGGCTTGTCTTGGTTCGACGTCACGGCTATATGCGCGGAGTTGAACCAGACCTATCACTTGCCGATGGATTTCTTCAGTGCAAGGATCGGCCCATTGCAGGTGAGTGCAATGGGTGGCTTTAAATAATAGATCTACTGCATTGATTGGCTCTGGGGGTTGCCCTTTCAGAGCCAACAACAAACCCTAATTAGGGGTGGCAATCCTTGACCCGACCCGAAGTTAGCGGATTTGGATTTGGCCTAAACGGGTTCGGGTCATAAATGGTCGACCCGATTGACCCGTTTATTTAATGGTTCTCGGGTTTGTACTTATAACCCGATTGACCCGACTTGACCCGTTTACCAATTAGGTCGTGTCAACCCGACTCGACCCGACCCGAGCCAACCTGAACCGACCCGACCCAATCCGGCCCAATCCGACCAGTCTTGACCCAACCCGACAGGTTTACATAGGTTTTGTTAACCCAATTCGACCCGACCTGTTTAGTAAACGGGTCACGGGTCGGGTCGGGTCAACCCGTTTATTAGACGGGTCGGGTTTGGGTTTAAGTTTTTACCTGTTTAATAAACGGTTTGGGTTTGGGTTGGATGTTTTGCCCTTATACCTATGTCTCAACCCAACCCGAACCCGACCCGACCCATTGCCACCTCTAACCCTAATCAGTTCATTAAGATTTTAATTAATTAAGGGTGGCAATTAACGGACTCCGGAAAGCGAAAAACACGACCCGACCCTGACCCGAAATATCAGGTATGGATACAAATTTTGTACTAGAAACAAGGTTTGGGTAGGATATGGATATAGAAACACTAGGTTAACTTTCAGATATAGATATGAATACCTCAATTCACATACCTGATTAACCCTCTAACTTGTGTATACAAAAAAAATACCGTTCAACTCCAGACTCACTGTCAGTACACAAAATCTAACCGAGCTTGATCCTTTCCCTACCCAAACTTATACTTAACTAAAACCAATGTTGATTTTTTTTTTCTCACACAATTATATATATATATATATATATATATGATGGACGAAAAGAGACAAAATTATACTCACTCCATACCCGAAATTAACCGAACCAAAACCCAAATGGATTCTTCACCCGGCCAAATGGGTATGGGTAGGGTCCAACCCGAACCCAACCAATTGCCACCCTTAAATTTTTCGTCGTCCTTTCGGCCCCATGCCGTATATACATGAAGGGCCCAAATTAAAGTCTTATGCCGTGTGAAGAATAATTGGGTAGACTATAGAACACAATTGTGATTAAGCTGTCCAGACAAAGGAAAATGATATCCGGATCAGACTATCATGACGTGACCCTAATCACAGCCATTGCTTGCATAGATCCAACCCCAACTTTTGCATCACACTCATCACCGATTGTCAGACAAAGGGATGGCTATGATTAGGTGCTAGGTCAGTATCGATGGTTTGATTCGGCTATGATCAAGTATTCTGATAAGTGGACCGAATCACCATCCTTTCTCAGTTTTTTTTTATTTTTTAATCTTAGAAAAATTACACTTACCTCCTCCTCTGAGGTTTGAGGAGTGATCTCTCCTTAGGTTTGAAATATTACATTATTACTACTGCACTGATCTTCCTTGAGGTTCTGTTTTATTGACAGTAACCTCTCTTGATGTTGTCAAAAATGTCAAAAAAAATATCTATATTACTAGGGCTGGCAATTTCGGACCTGACACGGCAGATCCGACTCGAAGTTAGCGGGTCTGGGTCAGGGCTAAACGGGTTCGGGTCATAAACGGGTCGACATGATAGACCCGTTTAATAAACGGGTCGGGTCCGGGTTTAGGGCCTGGACATGGTAGACCCGGGAAGACCCGTTTAAAATTCACCGGGCCAGGTTCGGGTCGGGTCTACCGGCAATCCGATACTATAATATATGTTATCAGCAGGTTTATCGGGTAATCTCGGGTTGAGTCGGATCTGGTTGGATCTGGTCAACTGAATGAACCAGTGTGGTAAACAGGTCTTATTGGGTCTACCCATTTATAAACAGGTCGGGTCCGGATCTAGGGGTTTTGGACACAACCCGAAACTAGACACGACACGAACCCGACCCGACACGACCCATTGCCACCCTATATATTACCCTTATTGAATTTTTAAAAAAACTTAAAAACTCTGAAATTACAGTCAGCCATCCTCTCTCTAAAGTTAATGTCTTACTCTCAGATATGGGTATGGCTCTATCAGCACACAGGGTAGCCCTCAAGTATTGTTCTAGCTAATGTCCATGGTTTCAAAGATGATCTCTATTACTAATCCCCCCCTCGTCGTCCCCTCCACTCGTTGCTCACACACATGCAGTCAGGATGTTGCACGCCGCCGACCCAGTGCGGGTACACCTTTGTGAGCCCGACGTACTGGATCAGTCCGATCAGCGTCGCCGGTGACGCTGACTGTGCGCTGTGGAGCAACCACCAGGCGCAGCTCTTCTACTCTTGCTCCTCATGCAAGGCGGGGCTCCTCGCGAGCCTTGGGACGGAGTGGCGGAGGGCTGATCTCATCCTGCGGCTCACTCTGGTGGCGCTCATCTGGGTCTACCTCACGGGCTGCTACGCGTTCCGAAACGCCAAAGACCGGCGAGCTCTTCCGGAGGTACCGCAGGGTTACACTTGAGAGAATGACGTCATGACTTTGGTGGGGTTTTGGGGGTAAATTTGTGGAATCAATGTGGTGATGAGGATAGGGTTATCAGAAATTTTTGAGAAACGGAATGAAAAATATTAATATTTTAATAAACGGAACTAAAGTTGGGAAATTGTTAAAAACGGACTATTACGCCATCTCAAATGGCGTAAAGTCTTCACGCCATTTGAGATGGCGTAAAACTTTTGAGTTTTTTTAAAATACTGATAATGCTCTTCATTTACGTCAACTGAGATGGCGTAAAGGACGAAATGACGTATTTTAAAGATGCCTTTTGTTTATTTATTTATTTTTTTTCATTCTATTCCTTTTTTTTATTTATCCCGAGGTTACCCTTTATTTACGCCATTTGAAATGGCGTAAATGCTCGTGTAAATTTAATTCTCTTTATTCAATCTGTCATCTAACAGCTTTTTTTGATTTTTTTTTTTTTCATTATTCTATCATCTAACAGCTATTTTTTTTATTCTCGTCTAACGGCTATAGATGGTACATTTTTAAAAGAAAAATGCCAAGGTATAATGCTTACTGCTATTTCCCATGATCCTAACGGTGGGATGTTTCCAATAGCATATTCAGTTGTCGAGGCTGAAGATAAGCATACTTGGATTTGGTTTTTAGAGTGTCTTATGATTGCATTAAATCCATATGATTTTTCAAAACTATCATTTATTTCTGATAAACAAAAAGGACTTGTTTATGCCGTTAGTAGAATTTTTCCCCAATCTCATCATTTCTTTTGCATACAACATTTTAAAGCAAATCTTAAAAATAAATTTCGAAAAAAACTTTTATGTGATTTATTAAGAAAGGCAGCTAAGAAATATAATATTGCCGAATGTAATGCAGTGCTTCAACAAATTGAGACTAAAGATAAGGAAGCTTATGATTGGATTATATCAGGTGACCCGACACACAATGCACATCATTGGTTAACAGCTTACTCACCCGTACCACGGTATAGGATATTGACATCTAATATAGCCGAGTCTTTTAATTCAGCAATTAGACATTTACGAGAGAAACCAATAACAGGACTTTTAGATGGAATTAGGTGCAAATTAATAAAATTACATTATAAACGTAGAGAGGTTTGTCAATTATGGGAAGGTCAACTTGTACCTAAATCGTAAAAAAACTTAAAAAACAAATTGATAGAGCAAGATATTTAGATATTTTACATGTCAATGAGATGCAATTTGAAATAATTGATAATGCAAAATCTAGACGTGAAATCATTGACCTAGCAGAAAATACTTGTACATGCGGAAAATGGAAGCATACACTTATTTCATGTCAGCATGCAATATGTACGCATGCAACTTTAAGAGATGGAATATTTATGATTTGTGTCCAATAGAACTATATGTGGAAACATATAAACAAGTTTATGCTACTCCTATGGAAGGGATCCCAAATCCATATGAGCTCCATAATCCGTCACAAAGACAAAATCCTATCTTACCACCAAACACTAGACATCGTCCTGGTCGTCCAAAAATTAGAAGACAAAATACAGATGTTAGGGAAGTGCGACCTTTTCGTTGTAGTCGTTGCCACCAAATTGGTCATAGTCGAACAACTTGTAGGAATCCCATAGGACCCTATTCCACGTCTTGATTTTGTAAAATCAATTATTTGAAATTATATCTCATTGACATGTAAAATATCTATATATTTTGCTTTTGGTACAAGTTAACCTTCCCATAATTAACTAGTCCCTCTACGTTTACAATGTAATTTTATTAATTTACACCTAATTTTAGGGTTTAGGATTTTGGGTTTGGGTTTAGGGTTTAGAGTTAGGGTTTAGGGTTTAGAGTTTAGGGTTTAGGGTTAGGGTTAGGGTTTAGGGTTTAGGATTTAGGGTTAGGGTTCAGGGTTTAGGTTTAGGGTTTAGGGTATTAGGGTTCAGGGTTTAGGTATTAGGGTTTAGGGTTTAGGTATTAGGGTTTAGGTACTAGGGTTTAGGGTTGAGGTTTAGGGTTTAGGTATTAGGGTTTAGGGTTTAGGGTTTAGGGTTTAGGTATTAAAGTTTAGGGTTTAGGTTTAGGGGGTTTAGGATTTAGGGTTTTAGGGTTAGGGTTTAGGGTTTTAGGGGGTTTAGGATTTAGGGTTTTAGGGTTAGGGTTAGGGTTAGGGTTTAGGGTTAGGGTTTAGGGTTAGGGTTTTAGGGTTAGGGTTTAGGGTTTAGGGTTTAGGGTTTAGGGTTAGGGTTAGGGTTTTAGGGTTTAGGGTTTTAGAGTTAGGGTTAGGGTTTAGGGTTAGGGTTTTAGGGTTAGGGTTTAGGGTTAGGGTTAGGGTTTAGGGTTTTAGGGTTTAGGGTTTTACGGTTAGGTTTTAGGTTTTAGGGTTAGGGTTTAGGGTTAGGGTTTAGGGTTTAGGGTTAGGGTTAGGTATTAGGGTTTAGGGTCTTGGTTTAGGGTTAGGGTTTACGATTTAGTGTTTTAGGGTTAGGGTTTAGTTTAGGGTTAGGGTTTAGGATTTTAGGGCTAGGGTTTAGGGTTTTAGGGGGTTTAGGATTTAGGGTTTTAGGGTTAGGGTTTAGGGTTTAGGGTTAGGTTTTAGGGTTAGGGTTTAGGGTTAGGGTTAGGGTTTTAGGGTTAGGGGTTTAGGGTTAGGGTTTAGGATTTTAGGGTTAGGGTTTAGGGTTTTAGGGGGTTTAGGATTTAGGGTTTTGGGGTTTAGGGTTAGGAGGTATTAGTGTTTAGGGTTTAGGTTTAGGGTTTAGGGTTTTTGGGTTAGGGTTTAGGGTTTAGGGTTTAGGGTTAGGGTTTTAGGGTTAGGTTTTAGGGTTTAGGATTTTAGGGTTAGGGTTTAGGGTTAGGGTTAGGGTTAGGGTTTTAGGGTTTTAGGGTTTAGGGTTAGGGTATAGTTTAGGGTTAGGGTTTGGGATTTTAGGGTTAGGGTTTAGGGTTTTAGGGGGTTTAGGGTTAGGAGGTATTAGTGTTTAGGGTTTAGGGTTTTAGGGTTAGGGTTTAGGGTTTAGGGTTTTAGGGTTTAGGGTTTAGGGTTAGGGTTGGGGTTTAGGGTTTAGGGTTTAGGGTTTTAGGGTTAGGGTTTAGGATTTAGGGTTTTAGGGTTTTGGGTTAGGATTTAGGGTTTTAGGGTTAGGGTTTAGGGTTTAGGGTTAGGGTTATGGTTTAGGGTTTTAGGGGGTTTAGGATTTAGGGTTTTGGGGTTTAGGGTTAGGAGGTATTAGTGTTTAGGGTTTAGGTTTAGGGTTTTAGGGTTAGGGTTTAGGGTTTAGGGTTTTAGGGTTTAGGGTTTTAGGGTTAGGGTTGGGGTTTAGGGTTTAGGATTTTAGGGTTAGGGTTTAGGATTTTGGGTTTTAGGGTTTTAGAGTTTTGGGTTAGGATTTAGGGTTTTAGGGTTTTAGGGTTAGGGTTTAGAATTTAGGGTTAGGTTTAGGGTTTTAGGGGGTTTAGGATTTAGGGTTTGGGGTTTAGGGTTAGGAGGTATTAGTATTTAGGGTTTAGGTTTAGGGTTTAGGGTTTTAGGGTTAGGGTTTAGGGTTAGGGTTAGGGTTTAGGGTTTAGGGTTTTAGGGTTAGGGTTTAGGGTTAGGGTTGGGGTTTAGGGTTTAGGGTTTAGAGTCAGGGTTTAGCGATGAGTTCCTATCTCTCTCTCTCTCTTTCTCTCACTTTCGCTCTCACGGGGGGTAGCGATGAGTTCCTATCTCTCTGTTTATCACTCTCAAGATACAAAAACAATCATAACTAGTAATGTATACGAGGGAGAAAATGTACAAAAACAATCATGATTACTAATGCCGACATCCTGGCGTATCTTGAATACAATCCCCAGATACAACCCTAGCATAGTGCCCAGCAACGTACCTCTTCCTTGGAGGCAAAGAAACCTGCTCGACGACAGTAACTGCATGCGGGGTATGGAGTGGACTGGTAGTAGCTGCCTGTGAGGACCCCTGGCCGTCTAAAGTAGCTGTCTGTGAAAATACCTGGCCAGGGTCTAAAGTAGCTACCTGCGAGGACCCCTGGCCTGGCTCAAAGCTGGTCGACAACTGGTATAATGGTGAGAGCCCCTGACTGGACAAAACTTGCGAGCAATAATCGTACTCAATCATATCTAGAATATCCACCCCTGGATCCACCTCTCCCTTCTCCTGTGCCCCACATCCCTCCCTCTGTACCCCACCTCCCTCCTCCTGTACCCCACCTCCCTCCTCATGTACCCCACCTCCCTCCTCCTGTGCCTCTCCCTCTTGTGCACCAACTCGGCCTTTCGCTCGACCTCTACCTCGACCATCTACTCGACTTCGGCCTCTCGCTCGGCCTCTACCTAGGCCACCACACCCCGTGCGATATGGTACTGACGGCTGTCCCTCAACAGGTGCATAGAGTAACCGAATATCTGGAGCAGACCTAAGCAACTCTATGACACCTCTCACAGTATCCTCAGTATACAAAGGACCAGCAGCCTCTAGATCGTCAGCCTATAATATAAAATTTATTTATATAATTTTATAATTATATATTAAAGAGCACTTATGATAAATTTACTTTATGTAAATATTAAACTTACCGCCTGGAAACATCTGAGGGTGTACTAGTGAAAAAACTGGTCCCCGTATCCTTGGGGGAGAAAACGTGGCTCCAAGTAGTGCGTCCGTGGATTGTAGATCCACGGAATACCAAACCACTGACGGTACTCCAATGTCGGACACCCGTCTGAAACATATACGAAATACACATATAAGCACATACTAAGAATTTAACTCTGTACGCAATAAACATAACCATATATTAAATTAATAATATCTTACCGTGAGAGTCCAAGCAGAGAAACGGGGCTAACTCAACTCTGTAGACAACCAACCGCTGTTCCCACGCCTGGAGGGCAACGTGTCCCACACTCAAGCCTCTGTCGCTAGAAGCCCACGAAAGAGGTGTAGCAGGGATGGGCTGGTATCTGGCGTACTGACGTAAACACCGATCTAGTGGATGATATAGCGCAAGCACCATATGGATCACACAAGACCGGTGACATGCCCAACTCGCCTCCCAAGCCTCCCGTAAAAAAGTGGAACATCCAGCTCAAGCGGAAAGTGAGGGAACCAGATGACCTAAAAAATATATTGTATTGTTTAATAAGACAATCAATATTAAATTATGACTAACCTACTAAAATATCTAATGTTAATGTTTAATTAACTTACCTCACTTCCAGTCAGTAAATCCAGTATCATCCGGTACAACGGGATGCTGTGGTGAGGGTCAGACTCGTACTGCCGGTACGGAAGGACCCACCTCAAAGCTCTAGGAAAGGGTCGGGTGCCCTCGGGAAGGTCAAAACATACCGGCCTCCCTACAGGTAGGTACTCATGGACCCAAACCTAAAACAATACAATAAATATATAAGATTTTAAACAATTCAAATAAAATATAAAAAATTGAACAATTTATCTTCTTTACCTGCAGTAAGGGGGTGCAACCCACTAGCTGGTGTGCAACATCCATCGCAAAACGGCTTAGGCCAGAGTATAAAAATGTTATAACGGCTGCACCTCAGGTATACTGGGAAGTAATGGTCAAATCCTGAAAAAAAAATAGATAACTGGCATGCACAAGATTGTCAGTTGCATCTGGAAACAGGCATAAGCCACACAGTGCCAACAAGTACGCACGTGTGTACCTCAATGCCTTAAATACCAAAAATGCATTATTAGCATGTCATTATGTACGAATATTAACATGTATTGAATATAATTAATAAATAAAAAACTTACCGTCTCAGGGTGTACCGGCTCTGGAGGTGCCGGTCCAAACTGAGTACGAAGCCAACTAAGCTGGATGTACCACTCCCCCTGTGATGGCGGAGGCGGTACATCTCCTAAGCTGTCGTAGATCAGCTGACGGTAGTCAAACGGCGGGGTGCCAGGAGGTACAGTCACAGGACGGCCGGTGATGGCCAACCCTATAATCTGCTGAGTGTCCTGCAACATGATCGACATCTCTCTGAATGAAAAATGGAATGTGTGAGTAACCGGCCACCAACGCTCAGCTAGTGCGTAGCAGAGACGCAGGTCGCTGTTCAGCCATCGGATACGGCTGAACCAACCGAACCCGGCCTGCTCCACTAACTGAGTACGGGAGCCGAACAACTCCCACTCGTCCAAAAGATTCCCGTGATAACGGGAACGAATGTCGTGATAGTCGATCTAATATACAAATTTTAATTAATTAATTTTTTTAGTATTAATTAATTTGAATACTACAGTATGCTTGAATATAAAATTTAAAACGTACCTCAGCATGCTCAAATACGGCAGTAGCACGATGTCTAGTTCGTGAGAGAAGCACTTGATCTATGGTCGGGTCTTCCGAAAATCGTCCATCATTCCGCTCCATTCCAGCCCATAGAAAATAGAAAATGCTTTCAAAGAGTGCCGAACACCCCAAACCCCACACCTCAGCCTCACAGCACAGACTGTGCCCTACAGTGCCCTGTGGCCCGAACACCTCAATGGGCCGAACACATCACACCTCAGTGGGCCGAACAACCGAACACCTCAGCCCCATAGCACTGTGCACACTGCCCTCACAGTTCAATGGCTTGTGGCCCTCACCCGAACACCCCATAGTGGCCTGTGGCCCTCACCTGAACACCACCCGAACACCCCACAGAGAGACCAGAAGGGAGAGGAGAGGAAAGGGAAATGAGAGGAGAGAGAGTGTTTTACGCCAACTGAGAGCAAATGGCGTAAAAACTGGGGATATATATTGTGGGGACTTTACGCCATCTTAGATGGCGTAAAGGAAGGGTATTTTAGGTATAGGCCTTTACGCCATCTGAGATGGCGTAAAGAAAGGGTATTTTAGGCATAGTCCTTTACGCCATCTCAGTTGGCGTAAATGAAGGGCATTATCGGCATTTTAAAAAAACTCAAGTTTTACGCCATTTCAAATGGCATAAAGACTTTACGCCATTTGAGATGGCGTAATAGTCCGTTTTTAACAATTTCCCAAATTTAGTTCCGTTTATTAAAATATTAATATTTTTCATTCCGTTTCTCAAAAATTTCTGTAGGGTTATTGTTCAACAAGAAGGATGCAGTTGCATGTGCCAAGCTTAATTAGCATATTGATTTTGATCTTTGAAAAGAAAAAAAAACTCGGACCCCGTATTTCCTTTATTAATTGGTAGTGAAATATGGCCCTATCCCTATATGACACATCAACGGTTGAAGTCTCCTGTTTCATCCGCGGTTGGAGCCAAGTAATACATCCAGAAAAATAGTTGATTTAAAAAAAAAAATCTCTTTTTTTTTTTAAAAAAAATGACAGTAAAATCTCACGCCCGAGGTTTCGCGCTACAAAGTGAAATTCGGGACATTACAGGTCGGGTCCAGATCTATGGGGGTTTTGGACACGACACAAACACGACCTGACATAACCCATTGCCACCCCTAGTTCTAATTAATGCCCATATCTTTTTTTATTTTTTGGTATTTCAAAAGGGAGATCACTGGACCTCCGGGAGGTGCCACAGCCCGGCGCAAGCATGACCATAGCACGCGCGGCAGAAAAGGACAGGCCACTGGCCTATCCCCACCACCGTCCAAAATGGGGGCTGTGGTAACACCACCATACACCGCCGCACATCGCTAATGCCCGTACTCTACCCAAATATTTTCCTTGATGTTTTTTTTTTTTTTTTTTTTTTTGACATCGGCGGGTGTCCCGAAACCTTTCGGGCAATGGCCCACTTCAGGCTCGGACTAATCCCTCCGGGAGTGAAGCCCGACCCACTCGGTAATTCCCACTTCACTCCTGGGTAAATCGAGGGGAGGAAGAGTTGAACCCACAACCTCATCACCAAAGCATCAGTTGCTTTGCCAACACTCCAATCCCCTGGTGGGTTCCTTGATGTTGTTTTAAAATATAGGATTTGATGGGGAAACAACACCGGCTCAACCAAGATAACCGACGGTCTCTCCCCCATGAGACGATACCAAGATGAACAAGCAACAACAACCACAAATGCAAAAAAAAAAAAAAAAAGCAATCACAAGTATGAGAGACGACACGAGGGGGTCGTTTGGTTCATGTATTTTTAAACTGTGATTCGGAAAACACATGTGCAAACAGTTTAGGGTTGTTTGGTTAATAGGGTGTGATGTGTGTAAATAGATGCACACTTGCTTAATTTGCACAACTTTTGTACATAAAACTATACAAATAAAATTTCACCTAAACACGTGAAATTTTAATTGCACATGTCACATGTGCAAACAGATGTATGCACATCATTTGCACGGCAACCAAACGACCCCGAGGGTTTATGTGGAAACCCTTGCGAGAAAAACTACGATGAACAAATGCTCCGGGGAGGGTTTCACTATCAAAGGCGGCAAGCAAGATCCGAATACAACCCGACCCTAGCAAACTGCAAGGACATACCTCCTTGCAAACTTCAATCCGATCTATCCGTCAATGATCGATCCCCAAGGAAATCTCATCCTTCCTTGTAGAAGAAAACTTTCATTCTCCCTTGAAAAATCAGCTCTCGAAGCCCTCTCCAAGTCTTTCAAAGTCAACACAAGCAACACACCAAAACCCCCTTCAAAGAGCCTTAAAACATCCCAAAACGGGTCTGCAGAAAAACCCAGAAAAACATATCCGACCCGACTTCGCCCGGGCGAGTTTGCTAAATTTTTTGTCCGTTTGTGGCTTAGGAACTCGCCTGGGCGAGTCGAATTTCGCTTGGATGATTCGGCTGCAAGTCCTGTTGGGCGGGAGCTGTGCTCCCCTTCCCTTTGGGTCTCCTCCATGGTGATGGAACCCCAACAGGATTGAGAAGAACAAAATGGAAAATAAAATGTAGGATGGAAGAAAAAATTGGTTAGTGGATTAGTGGGATTATCCTTCCCATTATAACCTCTTTTTTTTTTAATGGATAAATAAGATTCAATTGATTAGTGGCAAAGAAAAGAAGGGCAAAATGAAGAACAAAAAGTAGGATGAAAGAAAGATGGGTTAGTGGGATTTATTCCCATAACAGCCCTTGGTCTTTTAAATGGATAAATAAGACTCAATTGATCAGTGGCAAAAGGGTAATATTCTTGGATGGTATTTGTGATTGTGTAGGGATAGAATGGGAAGGGATAAAAATGGTATATTATGGTCCTAGTCTTTGTGTTTGTTTGCATGGCATATGATTTAAAATACTGAGTATAGATTAATATATAAGGTAAAGGGTAAAATGGAAACTCAATACAAAAGGATGGACGGATGTAAGGACCCAAAAGTGCGGATTTATGTAGGAGGTATGGATGAAAGAATTCCTAATGGGCTTGGGTTTTTGTTTGGAAAAAGTGACACTTAAGGAGGCCCAATTAAAAAACAATGTGGAAGTCTATATTGCTCTACAAAACCAAATACGCCCAACCTTTAGGAGCCCTCTACTCCCTCTAGTCTCCCTCTTGGAGTGTGTTTTTGAGAACCGTCAGAGGTGAGGGCGATCTTGCATGGACCCCAACTGGTTTATTAAGTGGACCCCTAAGAAAAATCGTAAAGACGATTACATACACGGAGGCAATCCGAGAGGCCAGTGGATATACCTGCACTCCACTCGACCACAAAACATCGAATACACCCAACCATCTCAATGATCTCATCCACCGATCGAGCGGTGTTTGTTGGAGGAGACTTAAGTATTGCGCTCTCTCCACACATGCCAAACCACGACCATAACAAAAACATCATACTCATCTTGTTGTCTCCGTCGAACATAACATTGGTGCCGAGGGGTCCATAGCCTGTAGAGATGATGGTGGTCGTCCTCACACACCTACCAATGCACGGACATGCCTCCACACCTTCATCACTTGTAAAAAATTAAGCAACAGATGAGCGACAATCTCTCTCGAGCTAGAATTGCAGCAAAAACAAAATGGATCCGTAATGTCTAGGTGCCTGCGCCGTTGAAGAATGACCTCCGTCAGAATATGGTCCTTGAGTGCTATCAACATGAAAATGTGAATCTTCAACGAAGCCTTTTTCTTCCACATGCAACTCGCTACTGGGCAAACAAGCCCCCCATTGTTTATGAAACCTTTTTGGTCTTCACCACAAAGACACCATTGATATTATGGTGAGAAGTAATGCTATTTGAACATAATGCGGGACAACCTCACGGACAACCCGAGGTGGTGTGGATCCGTCAGCAAGTGCTCGATGCACTCACCGATGAGATCATTTTTGCTATCCGATCGGTTTGCTCTTACGGCCCAATCAGGTAACGTTATGCCATGTCCATCATTAAAAGGGTATATCGGGATCAAGTCTGTCTGATATCACAATCCAATTGGACCATAAGCAAGTACAACAAAGCGATCGGATAGCAAAAATGCTATCCACACCGAGCACCGGTCGATGGACCCACACCACCGCGGGTTGTCGGCAAGATTGTCCCATAATATGTTCAAATAGCATGGACCTATGCTGAGGCAGTCCAGTTGAATTTATTCTCGATATCACCATTGTCGATAACATTTCATGGACTTAAAAGGGATATTATGGTCAGTTCAGTCCAAATTCACCAATCACCACCACTAAGGCACTTAGTCTGCACGAAGTGGAACTACTCATTTGTATTAAGGTACTCCCTAATCATCACCAAGGCACTAAGTTCACTGAGCTTTCCTCTCTTTCTCACCAACTTAGGCTGTGTTCGGCTATGCTTATCAGGCCCGCGTACGAGGCCCGTTGTCGTCTGGCCCAGTGTTCCTATCGGGCCCCAAAATGCAATACAAACCGACAGCCATGGGCCCACTCTTTAGAAGAAAGCAGGGGTGTGCAGGATCCGAACCAAACCGACCAATTTTGATCGGTTTCGGCACACTCAGTGCATTAGATTAGATTGGATTTTTTAAAAACCGGCATGATTGGATCGGTTGACAGATTTATAAATTTAAAACCGATCTAAACCGACCCGAACCATCATATATATATATATATATATATATATATATATATATATATATATATATATATATATATATATATATATATATATATATATATATATATATATATATAATATTTTATTAAATATACCATATGTTCTCAAATATCCTTGCTACCAACAACCTTTGCAATAATGTTAGATGACTCACAATCAGATAAAAATCTTATTTAGGCCTAATGATTTGACGACAATTATTATTTGGGGTTATCAGTCTAACGCCCCTGTAAGTAACCCTGTAGTTTGATAAGCCCCTCGAACTGTTTCATAGTGCATTAAGTCCCTCACACTCAACTTTTTTAAATGATCATTTTAACCCTCTAACTATTCCTTGGAACCTGATGTATAAGTTTTTTTTACATGTGTTATACAATGGAATCCCTAATAGTAGATCCAAAACACTGTAGCATTCTATAGTCATATTTTATTGTAGCAGTAATGTTTTAAAGCATAAATTAAATTTCTACAATGAAATCAATGTAGCTACTATAGTGATTTCATTGTAGTGACCAAATTTATACTCTATATACACTCGAAATTATACTCCATAGCTACTAAAGTGATTTCATTGTAGCAATATAATTCTGCAGTATAAGTTCGATTGCTCCAAGGAAATCACGATAACTGCTACAATGATTTCACTACTCTATATACACCCAAATTTATACTTCATTCCCAGAATTGAAATCACTAAAGCTATAGATCTGGGAGTATAAATTTGGGTTGGTGGAGTATAAATTCTGAATTATCAATTAAGTCTATTGAACTATAAATTTAGGGATAATTTAGTCACTTGTTAGGGGTTGAACAAATCAGCAAGGGTTTAATGTAAAAGTGTCTTTTCGGGCTGGTTCTTAGCATAAACCGAAACATTGTTGGGATAAGTGATTAAAAGCATCTTCTATAAAGGGCTTTTCACCAAGTCCACCTTATTATTTTTTAACTTGAAACTAGGTTCTAATAGAAGAAAAATAAGTCCAAAACGTATATGGGCCAAAGCCCAAACCAAACATCCAGTCCAATCCAAACCGACTTTAATTGGGTTCGATTGGATTGGATTCCAATCACAGTTCGGTTTGGATCGGATTGAAAACCTCAAAACCGATCAAGGCTGGATCGATTTGGGTTTTGCCTAAACATGTTGGTTTCGAACCAATGCACACAAAAGAAATCATCTGCGATTGCTGATAAACAAAGCTGACATCGTGGGGCGAGCTTTCCGTCAAAGCCGTTTTGCCTTGTTTGCATGCCTTTGTTGTTATGTTCACGGGATGATGGAATTAATAAATACCAGCTAACACCTCCTCCTATTTTGATCTTTGGACTTTTTTGAGCCCTTGCTCTAGTGCCCTGTCTTATGCCACATGGCCAGTCTAGCAAAATAATAATAAAAAAAAATTAAAATAAAGGAGAAAGTTGAAGCGGGCCACTTCCACTGAAATAGAGACCGTTGCCTACCACAACTAAGCCAATCACCTCATTATAGTGGTGCCATCTAATCTTTGCATCAACTTTCAAATGGCAATAAAAAAATTATACATTTTATATTTCTCTCTTTTTTGGAGCCCTCATTCTATAAGGCATTCCGTACCCTTTTTTTGAGAAACATAAGGCATCCCGTACCGGTTGACGGACTGATACATCTACCGTCGTTGGAGCCGGTTGAGTGCCATTCAACTGCCGGGTTGCCCGCCATCAGCTGAATCGGAACCACCTCCTTACGGTACGGGATATCTTATGGGATTATTTCTCTTCTTTATAATTCCACTTCCTCACCTGCCGCGTCCTCTTTTATCAAAATATTTGATTTTTTATATAAGTCACGATTAAAACATGATTTATTCAATAAATATTCATTATGTGACTCTTTTTTGATTTTTTTTAAAAATTTATAATTTTATAAAAAAGTCATAATTTTTACGTTTTAATTCCGATTTATATGTTTTAATCTCGATTAATTATATTTATAATCCAGTCATGTATTGTTCAAAAAATCTATTGTAACATCTATATACAAATCTATTCTAAAATTTTACCGTTTCTTTTTCTTTCACGATCTTTAATTGGGTGTTTCCTTTTGATATATCTGTTGGCGGAAAATTTCGCTGGCAAGGATGCTCGACCTGCAAAACAAGGGAGTCACGTGAATGGCTAGCTCCGTGAGAAGCGCAGACCCTCCGACGCTCAAGTCAGTAAATATTCAAAATGGGGAGGCTTAGTAGCTGAAAAATTCCTGGGTTTCAGAACTTCGAACCTGTACTTTGGAGTCGGGGATCTACCTTTATAGACCTTTTGCAGACCGCCAAAGTTCGACACATGGTCGCTCTTTCCTGCGCCTTCTACGCCTTTCGTGTCAGCCGACCTTAATGGACCCTGTCGTTTAGCCTGGCAGGCGGTGGCTAGGGGCCACGTGGGGGGACGCACTAATCTTGTCTAGGCCGGGTGGGCATTCTAGAAGGCTCCAGTCAAGGTCGTTCTAGACCAACTTTGGCCGGCGAACGTGGCTCACAAACGTCCACGTCGTCCCATGGGGGTGATGACATCTGTCGATCTGTTGCCGCCTTACCGTAGGCGACGCCCGCAAGCAGGTAGGTGAACTACTTTGCGGTCGTGTGATAGGGCGAGCTGATCAGCGCGATAGTTCGGCAACCCAACTATTGTCGTTGTTTAGCGCCTTTCTTCTTTCTATTGCCAACAGGCGAGCTCCCGCGGGTGAGCCGACGAGCTATCGGGTGAGCAGGGGAGTGTCATGGATTTCCTTCTAAGTTTCCTGTTAGCAAAAGGTGATCTTTCCGCATGCGAGCTGATCCCGTGCGGTCAGATCGTTCTCTCATGCGGGCGGACAGTGTGCGATCAGGGCAAGCTCTTTATCGGGCTGGGGGTATTGAATCTTCTGAAGGGTTCTTTGAACTATACTAGGGGTGACCTCTTCCGCGTGCAAGCTGACCCCGTGCAATCAAAGCGAGCTCTCTGGCGGGCTGGGGGTACTGAATCTACTGAAGGGTTGTTTGAACTATGCTAGGGGTGACCTCTTCCGCGTGCGATCAGAGCGAGCTCTCTGGCGAGTTGAATAGGATGACTAAAAGTGTTCCGCGTGTGAGCTAACCGCGGGCAATGTGGTTCGATTTAAAGAAATGGAGCCATCATTCTGCCTCTCGTCCTTCTCGGGGTCATGAGGCGGTCTCTGCTATGGGCGAGTGGGTCACATGTCGTCAGATCGAGCTCCTGATGCTGAATTTTTTGAAGTATTCGACCTCTTCTAAAGGGTTCTTTGAACTATACTAGGGGTGACCTCTTCCGTGTGCGATCAGGGCGAGCTCTCTGGCGAGTTGAATGGGATAACTAAAAGTGTTCCGCGTGTGAGCTAACGGCGGGCGATGTGGTTCGATTTAAAGAAATGGAGCCATCATTCTGCCTCTCGCCCTTCTCGGGGTCATGAGGCGGTCTCTGCTATGGGCGAGTGGGTCACAGGTCATCAAATCGAGCTCCTGATGCTGAATTTTTTTAAGTGTTCAGCCTCTTCTGGGTTCTTTGAACTATACAAGGGGTGACCTCTTCCGTGTGCGATCAGAGCGAGCTCTCAGGCGAGTTGAATGGGATGACTAAAAGTGTTCCGCGTGTGAGCTAACTACGAGCGATGTGGTTCAATTTAAAGAAATGGAGCCATCATTCTGTCTCTCGCCTTTCTCGGGGTCATGAGGCGATCTCTGCTATGGGCGAGTGGGTCACATGTCATCAGATCGAGCTCCTGATGCTGAATTTTTTGAAGTGTTTGACCTCTACGCGAAGGTATCCTCTTCCACGTGCGAGCTGGAGCTCCTGGATTTCTAAGTGTTCTTCGAGTTGCGGACAGGATGGGACTTCTGCGGATAAATCAATTGTATGTGGTGAAGGGCGATCTCCTGTGCGAGTTAAAGGTGGGGTTTCGACGAGCTGCTTGTGGCGACGAGGATACTCTTTCCAGCTTCCCTGTGATGACCAAGAGCCAAGAGCCAAGACTCCTGAGATTGGAATGCCAAGATGAATGAGGTGAGGTGAGTTGAGGTAAGGTGTACAAGGCCATGTGTTAGCCCCACATCGCTTGTAGATCAAGAAGGAGTTCCTGAGCTACTTCTATAATTGCCCCTCCCAAACATAGAAGACGCGTTTTAAAATCGTGCACCGCTACAGAATTTGTAAGAACTCCGTAGTTAAGCGTGCTCGGGCGAGAGTAGTACTAGGATGGGTGACCTCCTGGGAAGTTCTCGTGCGGGCACGGGCAAAGCAGACAAAATCTTGTGTGTTTGGGAAGGATGTTGCAAAATGGTATCAGAGTGCCAAGACTCCTGAGGCTGGAATGCCAAGATGGATGAGGTGAGGTGAGGTGTACAAGGCCATGTGTTAGCCCCACATCGTCTGGAGAGAAGTAGATCCTGAGCTACTTATATAATTTCCCCTCCCAAACATAGAAGACGCGTTTTAAAATCGTGCACCGCTACGGAATTCGTAAGAACTCTGTAGTTAAGCGTGCTCGGGCAAGAGTAGTACCAGGATGGGTGACCTCCCTGGGAAGTTCTCGTGCGTTTGCACGGGCAAAACGGACAAAATCTTGTGTGTTTGGGGCGGATGTTACATTCTCGCTCGCAGTGATCTTCCGAATTGATCCAAGGAGAGAGGTCGACAGAGGAGAGCATCGGTTTTGCTTGTATCTGACCCTTAACCTTAAGTCGAAAAAGATATTGGATGTCTTAGTCTTGGGTATTATGTTTCTTGGTAGGAGTAACCACTGGTGAGCTGATCGCGCATGATCTAGGGGCATGCTTTCTGCGGGTGATGATTCGTAGATATCCTTCTAAGTTTCCTGCCATCAAGAGAATGTCTTTCCGCAGGCGAGCTGATTGCGTGCGTATAGGACGAGATCTCTGGAGCTGAGGGTGATGAATCTTCTAAAGTGCTCTTTAAGCTCTATGCAGAGGGCGGTCTCCTCCGCGGGTGAGCTGATCGTGTGCGGTTCGATCAGCGCGGAAGCTCGGCAACCCACTGGTGTCGTTACTCCGCCCACTTCTTCTTATTGTCAACAGTCGAGCTCTCCCGCAGGCGAGCAGATCGCGTCCGGGCTAAGCGAGCACCCGGAGAGCGAGGAGCGATGGCGGTACCAAGGGTGAGGTCAACCATTGACATGTTACCCGCCATCGAACGGTATACCACACGTGTGTCCTGCGGCGTCCGAGCCTAACATTCTCATCGAGCGGAATTGAACCCCCTCGAAATTGACCTCGAGTACTTTGATGCCCGATCGGTGTCAATTTTTCGAGCACCGTCAATATCCTTGCAAAATAGGGACGGCAATGGATCGGATTTGAAATAAGCAATCATAGCCCGAGCCTGTCCCTTTAAAGAGTACCTTGGGCAAAACCAATATCAGGCTTGGAGAAAATTTTCTAAACCTGTCCCATTTATATTAGTAAAAATCCAAACCCGATCCATCCCAAGTGTATCAAACTAAACGGATCAAAATGAGTTTGATTGGGTTTGAACTAAAAGAGAAATACAAAAATAGTAAAAAAATAAAATCATTTTAACTAAAAAAAAAATACTAATTCAATAAAAAAAATTGAACAATATATTCGTGGAATAAAATTTTGGGCTATGGCAAGTGCGAGTAATATCAATGTATGTTAATTGATATTTGTTTTTGTGTTCAGTTCGGGTTCGGTATGGGTAAGGCTAAATCCGGCTCCATCCAAAACCTGATCAGATATTTTCAAACAATCCTAAACCCAGCCAAACCCATTTAATTTCATCCTAAACATCTATCCTACTCTTATAAAGCCGAGGCCTTCGGTGCCACATGGCAGCCTCCCCATTCCCAGGCTCTTTCCCATCTCTCTCTCTCTCTCTCCCCTTATTAACATATTCCTCTCCCTCTCCTCCACACAATGGGGATGTGGTGCCGGATGTGCGATCTGATCGGGTAGCATAGTATTTGTTTGTGCATTGCACGGGATTAGTACTAGTACCCCAATAAAATCGGATCGGGGCGGATCGGATCGAATCGGGTAGCCTGCTAACCCTATTTAATTGCCATCCCTAAAGCCAAAGGAAGCCATTGATGGTTAAAGCCATTAACAAAAGGATGAACCCACTACTATAAAAAAGTTACCATTTAAACCTAGAAAGCCCATTTCCTAATCATACATTGTTGTAAGTGAATCTCTACCAATAGGCTTCTGTTCCACTTGGACCCCAATCCAATCAACTTAAAAGAGACAAAAAAAGAAGTTGATCCGACCCCACTAGATAGAGTGGATGTCTCTATTAACCCCATGGCTATCAATAGCTGAACAAGACATCACTAGCCTCCATGCCTTATCATCAACACCCCCATCTATTGGTACTCCCATCCATCCCTCCTCCATCCAAAAAACCAAAAAAACAAAAACTAATAATTAGTAATTGTAAGATTAAAAGAAAAAACTTAACCAAAGCTATGCCCTCTGAACAATTTAATCCTTGAACTATGCTCCATCTTCATTTAGCCCCTTCCGTCAACCTTTTATCCCCAAAATACTCTTCAATTCTCAATATGACTCAAAATTATTTTAGAGTACTTAACTAATGCTTACTAGGACAAGGATATTTTTGGAATAAAGGTTGATAGAGGGGACCAAATATAGACGGAGCATAATTCATGGATCAAATTGGTCAAAAAAAAAAGAAGTTGAGGGACCAACATGAAATGAGGTGTATAGTTCAGTTGAGGTTTTTTGTTCATTAAACCCCTAGCAAATGACTAAAAAATCTCAAATTTATACTCTTATAGACCCAATTGATACTTCAGAATTTATACTCCGCTAACTGGAATTTATACTCCCTTATATGTAGCTATAGTGATTTCAATCCGGGGTAATGAAGTATAAATTCGGGTGTATATGGAGTATAAAATTGGTTGCTACAGCAAAATCATTGCAGTAACTACAGTGATTTTACTTTAGGAACCGAATTTATACTCCGAAATACTATTGCCAAAGGAAATAACTGTAGCAGCTATTGGGTATAAATTCGATTGCTATAATGAAATCACTGTAGCAACTATAGTAATTTCATTGTATCAACTGGATTTATACTCCGAAATATTACTACTATAGTGAAATAACTATTACAGCTACAGTGTTTTGGATCTACTATTGAGGATTTTACTATACACCGTATGTTAAACCATACACATAGACCTCTCTGGAGGACCCCTAGAAGGGTGATATGTTTTTCAAACTATAAGGAGGCATTTGTAGGTTTTTAAAGAGGAAAGGGGGGGGGGGGGGGGTCAAACTACATGTGGTCTATGTGTAATTTACCCCAAAAAAAATTGTACATCAGGGTTCTAGAGGGATAGGTAGAGGAGCAAAATGATCATTTTTTACAAAATTGAATAGGAGGGACTTAATACACTACGAAACATTTAAGAGGGGCTTATCAAACTACAGGGTTAGTTAGATGGGCATTACAATAATAGCCGAACAAGGGTGTCACATTAAAAGAAACCAATCTATTTTAAGTGCTAAACCCCTAGGTTTGAGACCTAATGGCAGACCTAACGTGTTAGGTCTTGACCAAATGAACCGGTCATCGACGTCGCGACCGGTGCGACCACGACGAGCTTGTGGTGGGCAAGCCTCGTTACCATCCACACCAATCAATGTTGACCAAGGGGGTGGGATGGTGGTGGCCCACTGTTGCGGAAGATGGATTCTGGTCCCAGTACTACGAACGGGGTTAGGACCCAAATGACATCATGGCTTAGGATCAGAAGGGGACGTGGGGTAGTGTGGGGACCAGTGAACCACTTGATCGATGCGAGGGCCACACGCGACGTCAGCCGCGCATCCCGAAACCCATTTGGGATGTTACGACTTTCTTGCTTTGCTTTGGCTAGATGTCAACGGATCGAATTCAGATGAGGCTATATCCTAATCCGACCCGTTAAGTAAACGGGCTATCGGTTTCAAGCTATTATCATAATATCGATTCAAAATAACTGATCCAAATCCATTTTAAGTTCGGATCGTATCGGACTCGGGTTAAAATCCCGATTATCGTCGTTGTACATTAGACGATTATGATCTTGTTGAGCGTTAAATCAACAGAAGAGCAGTCGATTTCGGACACAACACTCGAAAGGACAAGGATAGAATTTGAGACTCGATTGGGATATCATGATGATTTTTTTGGGGGGGTAATATATGCCTTAAGTTCTTGACAAACAGATCGGTTTAGTATAGGGACACCGAAACAAATGCTTTTAGTGTGGTCCCTATTATACCAATTTTATTATCTATAGTCACTCATAAAGGCACGTGGGGTACATGCATCACGATCTGAGTTTGTTACGTGTAACAAACTTCTGAAAATGATCAAAGTATCCATCCTCCTTTATCCTTCTTCATATGTACAATTTCATCCATCGTTCAAAAAAATTGTAACAGTGATTTTACTGTAACAAATTTTAACAATTTTTTTTTTTAAAAAAAAAAATCTTGACACAATGATTTTTTTTTAATGGGGGATTTTATTAAGGACCCTGCCTAAGAAAAACGAAAATAGGCATACAACTCTGGCATTTTATATCAAGGCTAACAGAGAGATGAAAGGAAAAGACAAGGCAACATAAAATGAGCAATGTCTCTTAGCAAGGATGCTTTCTAATGCCTCAAAAGGTCGCCTCATTAGCTTCGTTCATAAGTTCTACCGATCTTGTCAAATTCAATGGCCAATCGTATGTTTTCCTTGAGATTTTTGTGGAAAAATCTCTTGATCTCATTCCCATCATACCCCAACTTTGCTATAAGGTCAGCTGGTGGATTACCTTCCCGAAAAATGTGAGTGATCTTGTGATCAGTGAAATCATGAAGCTTATCTCAGATACTTTGGACTTGATGAATATATTCTAAGAAAGTGAATAAAGATTTTGGATATATTTGATGGTTAGCAAGGAGTCTGACTCTATCCAAATATGGTGAATTCCCACCTCATAAACTATATTGATGTTTATCTCAATGGCTTGCAGTTCTATATTCAAGATACTAGGATAATCGGATGGTCCTGCAAAGGCACAGGTGATATCTCCATTATTGTCTCGTAATATTCCTCCAATTGAGTTGTTATGTTCCAAAACTGATTCATCTGTGCTAGCTTTGCTCCAACCAGCATCAGGTTTGCACCATCTTATCTGCATACAGGGGGCAATAATAGTTACAAAGGTACATTCTCATATCGCCACAATATTTTTGTTATCTTAAGTATCTAAATCTGATAGATTTAAGCTTGCATAAAAAATCTTGCTTGTTCTTGCTACAATGATTTCGCTGTAGCAAATGTTACTCTTTAATATCGAAATGTTAGTCTTTCTAAAGAGTGACATTTCAGTATTAAAGAGTAACATTTGCTATAGGGATTTCACTGTAGCTATTGTTTTCGTTTTAAACGAGATTTATCAAAAAAATACTACTGTGATTTCACTATAGCAAATATTACTATTTGTTACATAAATATTACGGAAATTTCACTATAGCTATAAAGAGTAACATTTCTGTAATAAAAAACATTTGTTGCAGTAAAATCACTGTAGTAAAAAATATAAAAATTTTATATAGAGTATTTTTTTAAAAAAAAGTTACTACAGTGATTTCACTGTGGCAAATATTAATTTTTTTTAAAAAAAAATAGTAATGCTTGCTACAATGCATCTGTACGTTTGAATTTCAGTTGATGGCAGGGTTTGTAATTTGAGCAAAATCTGATGGGTATATGTTGGCATTCAAAACAGTGAGATGGTTAAAAATTGTTGAAGGCGTTTCGTTTTTTGCAGAGGGACCCCAGCTTAAACAATGTGTTGGGCGTCCTTAGCGCTAAAATGATTCACATGTAGGGGACCGACCACTAAGTCCCCCTTTTTTTTTGTGGGACTTGTGAACTGTCCAAACCAAGAGATTAGTTTAAGCCATAGGACATATGATGAAAATACCCCTCAATGTGCTTCAAATTTTCATTTCCATGCCACTCATTTCTATACTAAATTGATTCCTAAAATATAAATTGAATCATAAAACCTAAAATATATAAGCCATGGGATGAACCCTAGACCTAATCATAATCCTAATCCTAATCTGAACCAAATCGAGCTGTGTTTGTCGTCCGCCTCTCATCTCCACTACTTGCCGCCATCGCTGCTTCCACTGTTAACGAGGAAGAAGGAGATGTTAGGGGGTGGGAGGACCCAGAGGCTAAGGTCACCACTGCTGCAGCTGCTCGTCGTCGCTGCTTGAGAGAGAACATGAGAAAGGGGGAGAAAGGGGATTAATTTTTCAGACTTATGAAATGATTTTGGGACCTTCCATTAAAGGGATCTTATGAGTGTTATGTTCATCACATCGATCTGTTGTCTGTGACCTAACACCCATTTTCTCTTATATATATATATATATATATATATATATATATATATATATATATATATATATATATATATATATATATATATATATATGGGTCGGGATCCAGAAACACACTACTTTGCCACAGAGTTAGACACGCATCTCCAAAATCCTGGATAGAGGTTTCAGAATTTGTTGATTTTTTGTGAGGATTATAACAATGTCTTAGATAGCACATCAGCAAAAAAACAGCCCATTCTAAAACCTATAGACTAATCAAATATTCCCTTTAATTTAACGATTAAAATGAACGGTCAATAAAAGCTCTTTAAATTTGATGCACCTAAAGGGTTTAGAATGTGCTGATATTTTATAGATGTGCTATCTAAGGAAAGTTGATCATCCTTACAAAAAATCAACAAATTCTGAAACCTCTATCTAAGGTTTTGGATGATGCGTGTCTAACTATGTGGCAAAGTAGCGTGTTTCTGGATCCCGACCCTATATATATATATATATATATATATATATATATATATATATATATATATATATATATATATATATATATATATATATATATATATATATAGGGGAGGGATACTCTTACTCCTCTTACTCATATAGTTACCTATGATCCGGGCCGTCCATTAGATCCCGACGTACAGTTCGGATTAGATGGGGAGTTAAAGCAAATGTGTCCGCATTAAATGCCCATATTAAAAATCTGAATTAAAAGCCCGCATTTAATGCGACATCATTGCATTAACTCCCCATCTAATCCGAACCGTACGTTGGGATCTAATGGACAGCCCGGATCATAGGGAACTATATGAATAAGAGTATCCCTCCCCATATATATATATATATATATATATATATATATATATATATATATATATATATATATATATATATATATATATATATATATATATATACTATGCGGCGTGCGGTGTCGCATCGCAGCCGTCTGATGCACCGCTGCGTGCATCGTGGAACACCGCACTCCGCTTTGGAGAGCCACAGCCCCCTCAACCTTCCTGGTTCCGCCTTTGGTTGTTTACTTTTTAAAGGTGAGTGCATCAGACGGCCCCCTGCTATAAATAAAACTCCAATTTGTTGAGAGGAGTCGAACTCGATGACAAGGGGCTAAATGTTGTTTACTCCTAGCCAGCCCAATAAAAAGCCGGTGCTGAGTGTTGTTCATCTTTTTAGGGTAAGTGCATTAGACAGCTCCCCACAAGTAATAAACTTCCAAACCCTCTACTATGGATATTATTGGGAGGGTTTTCTTTTTCAAATCAGTATTCTTTTAGAAAAAATTGCTTTAATAGCCATCTTTCAGATATAATTTTAAAAGTGATCATTCATCTGTCACATCAGTTTTTTGGTGAATTTTCTATCCAATAAAACCGATAAGTTAGATATCGATTCTGAAATCAGGATTTATTCACCGATTTTTTTTTGATAAACGGCCAACGGAAATTATACATTCGACTCACCACAATTTTTTTTTAAAAACGCCTTCAATCATCAAATCTATCGTAACACAATTCACTGTAGCTACGCGGTCCACCAAAAAAAATATAATTCACTGTAGCTCGGGGCCTTCGACGAGTAGGCTTTCCCACTGGATTGATGAGTCGTCGTTCCAACAGTTCGGCTTAAACGGCGTCACTGACACGTGGACCCCACATGCTACAGTGTTGATTCACCATAAAGCGGGCGACGGAGGCGTGTGCGGCTGGAGTGCTCGGTCCTAAACTATTATTGGCACCTCAGTGCGCGATACGTGGTCACGCTGATCTCACGGGCTGGGCCCCTGACAATGACGGCGTTCATCTGGCCGTCAACTTGGGACGATAGACACGTGTCCTTCATCTACTCGAAAGGCTAAGCTTACAAGTACACCCGTAAGGATGCAGCCCGTCCACTCGGGATAGACACGTGTCCCTCACCTACTGGAAAGACTAAGCTGACAAGTACAGCGGTAAGGATGCCAGCCCAACCAAGAGCAACCCACGTGGCGGAAGATTCCACGCTTGGAACGCACGTGCCAGGTGCACAAGCAATGGTACTAGGTTCACACAATACGCCCACGGCCCATCCATGGAGCTCCCTTCCCAATGAAACATGTACGTCATATGTGTATAAGACTCGCACCGTAGAAAACAATTGTAATCGTCGAAACCTGATCCTACGGTGGTCGATGGATATCGGAAGAAGCACCCGGTCTTCGATCAGTGCTGAATTAATCCGCACGAGCCGGTCCAATCGCGCGACAACGCCAAAGCCGCTTTCCCAAGTTGGGCGAAGGGAGGAATTGGAGGCGGTATGGTGCGCCCCACCTCCGAATATCACGACAGGGGCCACGTCGGCAACCTTTCCCTTCAACCAATGCCGATACGCCACGTGTATTTCGCTCCTTCTCACCTCACCTGCACCCGCGAAGACCACAGAACTAGACGGGCGCCGCCGGTGACCGGAATGAGCCGCCGCAACGGCACCACCACGCCAAAATTAGGAAAGGAGCCACCACAGATGCTCACACCGTTCTCACCCCACGTGGTGGAGATGGCCTTTTTTTATTGAGTTCGAATCTTCGATCATTTCGGTCTGTATGCGCACCATGTGGTACTAACAGCATCACAGTCTATGACTAAATGTGATTCATCAGTGGGATACCATGCCAAGCATGATTCACACTCAGCTCGACGGATATAAGTCACTCGAACCGTAGAAGATTCACTCTTTTTTCACAGACGGCTATGATCGGGCCACATTGTGATGGCCCAATCTGGATGAAAACCAGGATGGCCGAATAGCATTTTTTGTTATTTCATTCCCAACCATATACATCAAACTCCTACTCAATGCAAACACAAAGCTCTTTATTACATTACATTACATTACATTTACTCTCTCTCTCTCTCTCTCTCTCTCTCTCTCTCTCTCTCTCTCTCACTTCCTTTCATATTTACAAATTTACCAAGGCTAAACCCTAATACTCATCTCACAAAACTTATCTCACAATAACTTAACCTAAAGAGGAGAAAGAGAGAACTATTCTACATCCAACACTAATGACATATGTATCACTGTAGCTATTGCAAGCCTAATCTGCACCCTTTCCACTGCTCTGCTCCACTTTGTACAGATTTGGACTCCCAGCACTGACCTCCTCACATAGGAGCTCATAGTACTGTAGCAGTAGGTACTAAATATCAACAGTAGAGCTTAAGAGACAGGGGGGGGGAGGGTTTGGTTCTTCTATAATTTCTAGTTATGTGGAGATAAGTAATGGGTATGTTTGGGTGGAGATTGGTGAGGGTGGGCCTAGAACTCCAATATGAGGCTGCCAAAGGGCGCCCTGTGGGGGATTCCCTTCCGCCTCTTGGCGGTGCGGTAGTTGACGACGGTCGGCGGCGGTGTCGACGGCGTGAAGCTCTGCACCACATTGGTCTTCTCGCTCCCCCGGCTGGTGCTCGCGTACGACTCCTCCGAGTCAGAGGCCGCTGTGGATGCCCTGGGGAGCTTCTTCTTCTTGTTTTTCTGGCCGTTCGAGGTCCCGGCTATCTGCGCATTTCATCGAACAGTTGGAATTTTTCGATCAGAAGCTGTTTGATGTAATTCCAGAACAGAATTGAGATTGGTGAGGGGAGCGGAGACCTTGCAGCCGAGGGAGCAGAAGCGGAAGGAGTCTAGGAGGCTGCGCTCGCAGACCTCGCAGGTGTTGGTGACGCCCTTGCCGGGCCTGGGCTGGGGCCGCTCGTTGAGGAACACCACCCGGGCGCTGTTGATGATGTACGTCTGCACGCCGGTGATGTCCAGCACCTTCTGGATCTCCGACACCCTGATCACGTCGTGATAAGACGACCTCCTGATCTGCAATACCCAGAAAACAAATGAATTGGAGCTATCAGTAAACTGACTCGATCTACAGCCATTGTTGTAAAGCGAATGGGGGGTGAAAACCCCTTAGCAATGGCGGATATCGAGGGAAAAGCAGAGACCCAGATGTCCACAACCGGAAAATTCGTCAGAAAACCCATTGCTTTGGTGGGGTAAGGATACCTAGATTCCCAGATGGTAACAAACAACCAAAGATTCCTGCTGTCAATCAAGACCCAGATTCCCAAATCGCAAAGGGCGTCGGGCGCGCACCTGGATGGCGTGGTGGTCGCGGTGGTGGGCGAGGCAGAGGGAGCAGATGGCGCCGTTCATGCAGTCGAGGCAGTACATGTTGCACTCGCTCTTGTGGGAGTCGGCGTGGAGCTTGCATTGGACGAAGAAGCTGGTCCCCAGCAGCGGCCGGAGCCACGGCGGCCAACGGGTGTCCTCCTCCGGCCCTCCTCCCCCCTGCTCCAACACAATCCCAACATACATCACACCCACGTACAAAACAACCCAAATCGAACAAACCCAAAACAGAGAAAAGCCATTGAACTCACCATGATCCTTCTGTTCTTGATTTTGAGCTCTTTGAAGGGGGATTCCTGATTGATCGCCAGCTTGATGAACCGGGTTTTCCTCTGCTTTGCAATGGAAGTCGGAGTCGCAGAGAGGGATTCGTTCGGGGGGGAGGGGAAGGGTTAGAAGGCGGTTGAGGTGTTTGTGTATTTGTGCGAGAGAGGGAGGGGCTTCTTCTACACAGACTTTGCGGCTGTGGGCGCTCGTTCTTATCTGCTCGAAGTCTCCTCCGAGCCTAGCTCCGAGCCGGAGCCTAAGATACGTTGGCCACAAGGAACCTCCTTTATTTTTTTATTATTACTTCTTAAATTAAATTCCTGATTTTTCTTCCGCCTCCTAGCTTGTCTATGTGCCCAGACATTCAACCATTAATTACGATGGTGCCACGTGCATTAGAAGGGGGGGGGGGGGAAATCGTCCTAATCGCCACCGTAACCACTTGCCAGACTTGCACATCAAGGGTTTCTTCCTTCTGATTTGCTGATGACAACAACGCAGCCTGCTCCGCCAATGAAGGATGGACACGTGGACAACAGACCAAACGAGCAGGACGCATGTGGGCGTTTTCAATGAGAGCTTTGGGCTTGCAAGTGACACGCATTACTTCCAAAGACTAATAAAAAAACCCAACTTGTATTACTTTGGAATCTCAAATGTTTTGTGCATCATGACTAACCCTGAACCCCTATCGGACACTGGAAAAAAGGCACGTACCATTCACACGTGCGAAGAAAGAGGAGTGTGTGCCATATGCCATTCACACGTGCGAAGAAAGAGAGAGATTGGGAGTGTGTGCCACATGCCATTCATGTGTGCAAAGAGAGTTGAGGGGGGGGGGGGGGGGGGGGGTGGGTAAAGATGTCATGGATTGGTTGTTTCCTCCATTCATGCCATTTTAATTTGTTGGATCAAAATTTTGAAATTACTCTAAAAATAATAATAAAAAATCATAATAAGTTTTTGTAATAATATTTCAATTTAAGTTAGGGGTAGCAGTGGGTATTGTTTGATTTGAGTTGTAGTATACAGGAAGAGATACCACAATATAAAATAGTGATGCTTTTAGGGGGGGGGGGGGGGGGGTGCACTACTCCTCAAGCGTAATTAGAATACATAGATTCATCCGGTACAAAATTCAAATTAATCCAATACTAGTAGAGTAGAGACACAAGTGGGAAGAAGAGAACGCTCTCGATTAGCATGTTGGAATATATAGATGGAATAAATTAGAGAATCAGACTTCTGAATTAAGAGAAGGGAATCGGAGGTCAAACAACATAAAGTAGGAGTTCGGGGCGTGTTGAACACTGTCTTCAAAATAAAATTTGCCGTCTTCAATTTACTAGGGGGGTGTTTGGCATCATTCCGGAACAATATGTTTATATTCCAAGTTCTAAATTTTAAAACTAGCGGATAGCATTTGGGTATTTGTTCCATTGGAATGAAGGGGTTGGGAACGATAGTATATCACTTTGTGCGTTTCTATGCTAACCGGAAAGTTGAACCAACGAATTACATTAGAAATAGTAATTGATGAAAATACCCTCTTCTGGATAAGGATTAAGCAGAATAGCTGTTCCTCATGCCAAACACCCCCTAGGCTTCTAGCAATTTATTCCCAAGATTCAACGGATGTGAGTATTGGTATTGTGTGCAAAGCAAAGTATCAAACACGGAACTCAATCCTTTGCTCAACCTGAAACCAAAGAGATCTAATTAGGAAAACCGAAACACCAAAACTGAATTCAAACAAAACTGTAGAAATACCATTTTCCAAACAACCGTACGACTGAAAAAAAAAAAAAACTACCGTAGTCGATGTAGTACAATTCATTTATCACGAGTGCTTTCTTTTGGAGTTTTGGCAGTCCCCCACAGCGAAAGCGGATCTCCAATCAGAGAGTTAGTATAGCAGATCTACCACATCATACAGAATAATTCTTCAAGACAAAAAATAAACAAGTACAGAGACATATATACCATGGTTCACCCCAATCAGGGTTAATCCAAAAAAATGGGAGCATGAGATCTCTTCTATTAACACCAAAACATAATCAAGCTTACATGCATTATACATGAGATACAGACGTTACAGAAACTCATCAGCTTCCACGAAGTACCAGGACGACGAGGAGATCCACCAAGAAGCGGGTACAAAAACGAATAAAGAATACCACGCTCTTCCTCCATCAGATTCGTCGTTCTTCAATCCTTCTATTTTCTCCGGGATTTTCTTATTTCTAATTAACCAAACTATTTTTTTTAATCAAAAATCCTTTTAGCCACAAAACACTTGTTGCATATTTTCTAATGAGATGGGAATGATACATGAACTAATAGTAATATAAGCCCATCTCTAACACATGAGATAATGTATAATATATGGTAGTGTGGATTTCCTACAAAAGCCACTAAGGACACACAATGATGCTTTCCTTCTTCGATTCCCATATTGGGTTTGGGAAAGTATGCGACCGGCACCGGCCTCCCCCGATTATTGGCCAAACACCAACCACATGATCACCCCCACATCATACATAAACTACATCTTTAATTCGGATTATGCTCCTCCCATCCAAGATCCTATTCGTCCTTCTAAAGCAGCCAAACAATCCGATATTTCGCGACTAGCTGTCCGAAATATCCACGATTCTTCCAATTCAAATCCGACCCATAGATTTGGATTTTCCGCATATCGGGCCATCACCATGTGGCACCTGATCACAGCTTTCACTGGCGAATTGCGGTTGGACCAACTGGCAGACAAAGGGAGCGACTGTGATCAATTGCCACATCAGAGGATGACCCGATCCAGATGAAAAACCAGATGACTGAATAGCATTGCCAAACAAACAGCCTTTGGAGAGAGACGTCATGATCGAGCTGCTGGCAAGCATCTGAAAGCTCCTGTGAATGAAACTAACACAGAAGAGCAAGCCTCAACTTCCAAACAATTAAGTATCGTTTATTCCAATCTCAATTTACACGTGTTTGTTTTTCCTTTGTTTTGGCCATTGGGAAAGCAAAAAAAAAAAACTAAAGAGACCGAGAGTGAAATTATAAATGATATATTTTTTTTTAATTCAATAGCAGCAGAGAAGAAATATTTATCAGACTAACACTCTAAAAGACATGTGGCATGACGTTACAGAAAAGCACTCGTCACATTGGGGGTTTTTTTTTTCTTTTGTCATGTTCGATAATCAGACATCCGGAACGCGAGTTTAATAAAAACCTGGTTTCAAAAAAAAAATTGAGCACAAATCTAATCCAAAACAAATGTTGTTTCGATTTAAATCAAAATTTCTGTTAAACTCGGCATCCGAAAAGCCGGGTTAATTGGGCAAAAGGGAAAAAAAAAGAAGAAGAAGAAGAGAGAACTGGCATGGCATCCAAGTGGTTGTCAGAGAGAATCAAATACATCTCTTTTAAGTCTTAATTTAAATTAATGATCAACCGCTATTGAATTAAATATTTTTTTAAAAAAAATATTATATTGAAAAAAAAAAATCCCTTCATTCTATTATCACTATACAAGATTATGCTTGTTAGCCTTCAAGGGACCATAATTAAACAGATAACATGGAACAATTATAAAAGTTCAATATATCCATATAATGGACTAATTATTCAAAAAAAAAAAGAGTTTTAACAATTTACTCCTTCCTCTGTCTCTCTCTCTCTCTCTCTCTCTCTCTCTCACACACACACACACACACACACACACACAAATTCTTGCATGTGATCTGTTGTAGATGATTGTCATGGGGATTAAATAATACTAAACAAAGTGACACAGCAGACAGAGTGTGGATTAATAAAGGGGGGCCGGGGAGACACAGAATCCGATATTTTGGGACAAGCCGCCCGAAATATCCACGATTCTTCCGATTCAAATCCGACCCGCAAATTGGATTTTCCTCACAGATCAGGCCATCCTCATGTGGCACCTGATCACACTCACAGGTGCATTGCACTTGGTCCAACGGGCAGGCAAAGGGGGCGGCCGTGATCAGTTGCCACGTCAGGATGGGCCGATCCAGATGGAAAACCAGATGGCTGAATACATTGCTCTGCAAACAAACATTTAAGTATCGTTTTTCCAATCTCCAATGAGTAATGCTGTGCAGCCAACTCGTTTACCAACTTTTGTTGCCGACTCCACGTGATGTCGAGTGCTGGCAGCTCCTCATTGCTGGGAATATTTTCGTAGGGGGGGTTCATGGGATGAGCCCTAATCGAGTGCCACGTAAAGTTGGCAAACTAGTTGGCTACCTAGTATTTCCTCACATGTTTGGTTTTTCTCAAGTTCAGATCTCCTCCAGTCGGTCACCCTAGTTGGTGGGTCAGCATGCATCACAGTCACACAATGGCAGGCGATCCAAAGTGAATCATACTCCAGCCCGACTGCAATGCGGATTTGATGCACGCCAGATCCACTGACCAGCTGGAGTAGATCGGAACTCGTCTCTCGGTTTTGGCCATTGGGAAAGCAAACGAAGGGAACTAGAGAGAACGAGAGACTTTGATCTCTATTTTCATTCTTAGTTTATTTTTAATTCAATAGCAGTAGATAAGAAATATTTATCAGACTAGCGTTCGAAATGACGCAGCATGACAGTGCCAAAAAGTGCTCGCCTCATTGGTTTATTATTTATTTTTTGTCATGCCCGATAAATACGGCATCCGGAACGCCGGAGTTCATTCAATTCCGCCATCCGAAAAGTTCAATATATCCATCTAATGCACTAATTAACTCAATAAACATAAAAATAAAAAAAAAGTTCACAATTTACTCCCCCCAACACACGCACAGAAAAATTCATGCATGTGACCTGGTGTAGATGATTGCCATGAGGATTAAATAATAGTAACAAATTGATGCAGTAGACACAGGGGGTGGATTAATAAAGAGGGGGAGGGGAAGGGCTAACAGTTCCCAATAAGATTATATAATTCAACAAGCAAAGTATAATTAAAAATGTAATTGAAAAACAGTGACTAGGTCCAATGGGTCATGATGCTCTTGTAGCTGTAGAGGTCAAACACAGCTCCATGAGGGAAGGATCATATCATTTTAGAACCATGGTCATGTTCTTCTCTTATCCCCTAGAAACAAGGACAAGCCACTTAATTGAGGTGCACAGCCCAAAGGAGCCTACTAAAACTCAGACCCTTGATCTGGACTCCATTTGCATGACAAACTGAAAAAAAGACTAATGGTTCCTAATGGGACAATCTTGCAGCGGGCGACGATCTGATTTGATGGATTCACGAATGATTTGTTGATACGATGTGATCTTAGCGATAGAAGGAGACCTTATTTATATTCAGATTCAGATTCAGACAACAAAGCTTTCGGGATGGTTAGTGTCGGTTGGATTTTGAGATCAACAGCCTAACTTAAAAGGATCAAGTGTTTTAAACTGATATCTACTGTGGTCAGTTTAAAATAGGAGTAGCTTGCAAGAGAGGCTTCACGTACTCCGGCTGTGCTGGCAACGAGGAAGCTTGATATCTTTTTCAGCTACTCCCAACAGGTTTTATTGATCATCTTATTTCTTCTTCAAAAGTCTTTTATCTTCTTAGAGAGGTCTGCGACATCCTTCAACTGTTATCCGAGCTCCATTTCCTCTTGTATCATTGGCAAACAGTTCAGCAAATACCTATGTGCACTCCTCTACGAATCGCTTTCCGACAATCACAAATCTATAGGAGGGTAAACTTGTAACTTCACCTACACTGGGTCTTCCTCTGTTCACCAGGTATCAACGCGATGGCAAACTTGTGAATATTACCTTGTTTATTACTCTTCACAATCCCAATTCATCTTTCGGCTCTCACATATTCCTCTTTCCTCTTACCGATTCCTCTCTCTATTGTCAACTTATATAGCCTATAGCTTATGCGAGATGCAAACATGTGTATGCCTATTTTTATGCACCTACACTTAAGAACCGCACGATTTCTTGACTCTTGGAGAATAATAGCTTAGAAAAATCATATTACAACGATTTCATGTTTGTCATAGAGAGAATCGAGAAGATCATATATTAAAACCAACTACCAGGAGGGTATCCCCATACATGGATGATAATATGTGACCAGCACAATACAAGGGTACAAAAGATCAAGTTCATCTCGTATTGTATATACGTATAGCCAATCGCTGAAGATTTTATCACTTGATGAAAATGATGTAGAGGCGTTCGATGGAGGGGGCATAATGCAAATACAACCATACTCTACTATAATGAACAGTGGACAATAATACATGATAATTGTACACCACAATTTTCTTGTTTGTCAGTACAGGCAATCATATGATCTATGAAGAAAAATGAAGCAATAAGGTTGCATCATCTTATTTTACTGATAATGTAATATAACATCGATTAGCGGTATCACTCCATAGGAGGAAGAGTACGGTGATTAACAATACATCCAAGTACTAGGTTTGATTTAAATCAACAAACAAATGTCATTACTTACACAAACCAATAGGCTCCGTTGGAGAGTCAATTGTAGGGATTTATTTCTTCAAATATACAACAATAATATTGAGAGCAAAATCTATACACATGTGTCTTAACATCGAATGCTAAATGCACTGCTTATGGATCGATTTCTACAAAGAATATTATATAATTTTGTATTAAGTGTAAGGTAAAAGGAATGCCTATGCTTTCCCTTTCTTTTTACCATCTAAAGCCTGCATGGAACAAAATTGGGATCATTAACTGGCACAAGATTACAAGAGTAATGGCAAGAACATCAGAATAATAGTAATAGTCAAGCTATAACCCAAGGCTTTAAGATACTTTCTTTGAAACAATGCTATTCGGCCTCCCACTTGGTCCTCGTGGACCGGGACACCCCGACATGGCATCTGATCACAGCCGTTCCTTTGCCTGCCAGTCGAGGCCGAGTGCAATTCACCAGTCTGGGCTACATGCAATGGATGGCTGTGATCAGTGCCCACATCAAAGTAGCTCGGTTCGGGAAGACAAACTGGGAGGCTGAATAAATCACTTCTATAGCCAATCTGCCAACACAATCCATATAGGTAAATTTTGTATCTTGATTTCGTCATGAAGAGAGATGATAAAAGAATAATTAATATAACCACAAGGGTTACTTTAGGATAGATGAAGTGCATATTCTTCTGAACGGCTGGAGGACTGCCACAAAAGACCGAAAAGGGGATCTTTTTATATAACATATTAATCAGGGTTGATTAACAATATAAATCAGGCTTCAGCCAAATAGTTGCCAAGCACAATTGAACCTTAAAGCTCCATGGAAGTTTCTTCACGAGTTGTAAGAGATAAGCACGGTAGGTTTATAGAATAAGCCTTGGGATGACTGATGAAATAATCAACAAAGGTTTTCTTTTCCAAAAAATTAAAAGGAAAAAAATATGGGTTAATTAATCCTAAATCCCTCCACATGTCTTTATTTAAGCTAAACGATACAAGTTGTTAGAATATTAGCTAAAGTCCCTCCTGAAGGACACGTTTGTACAGCAAGTCCTTAACCGAAAATGTTAACTTTTTTTACCCTTTAAATTACAAAACTGCCCCTCCAACAAGAGTATCCATTTGTTTCCAGAAAGAGTATCCATTCGTCTTTGGCATGAGTATCCAATCGCCGATTAACACTACATGTAGCGATTGCTACAATGATTTCACTATAACTACAACAGCGAAAACACCGTAGCAAGAGTATACATTCGTCTCCAGAAAGAGTATCTATTCGTCATCAACAAGAGTATCTATTCACTGGATGACACTGTGAATGTTGCGGTTGATACAGTGATTTCACTGTAGCAAGAGTATCCATTCGGCTAATTGATACTCTTGCTACAGTGAAATCAATGTAGCAACAAACAATTCGCTAAATTGATACTCATACCAAATCGAATTGATACTCTTGCTACAATGATTTCACTATAGCAGCTATAATGAAATCATTGTAGCAGCTATAGTGAAATCACTGTAGCAGCCATAGTGAAATCACTGTAGCAACCGCTACATGCACAGTGTCAACCAGCGAATAGATACTCTTTCTGGAGACGAATGGATACTCTTTTTGTAGCACGTGAAGGGGTAAATAAGAGAGACTTGCTGTAGCACGCAATGTTCGGGAGAGACTTGGTGCAATATTGAAACATTGCACGTCCTTTAGCTAATATAGCATCTGCTTAAAGGACTTAAGGCAAAGTCTCCCAAAAAATATTGCATTTGCTTGAGTTATGTATGAATTTTAAGGAAAATTTTCCTAAAGCATTAGTTAATCTTTTGAAATCACCAACCATCCAACAATACCATCACCGTTCAGGATGTACGCAAATGAATCCGTTTGTCTAATCATCTAGTGTCTTTTATGAATTCTATAATTAAGCTAATCCAATTAGAAAAAAAAAATTCTGGATTAAGTACCAAAATGGAGGCTTCAATCAGTGGTGTATATTTGCCAGAAAAACACAACCACGGTAGCCAACATCTACATTGGTAGCGATGCTGAAATCTAGTCTATTCTTGTCCAACTCTCAACTATTTCAAATTCTGTGTTTCCTTCAACTGAATTTGCTATTCCCACTTAGTTAGAGTCAACAGCCACTAACTAGGCCATCCTTCCAATACTTGAGCTCAACTGCCATCCAAACCTTGCCTTCCAAATCGGTCCAAAAAAAAAAAGGTGACGATGGAGAAAAGAGGAATGAATGAATTTACTACTAGTAAGACAAGGCAACTGGACTCTCCACATGAGGTGAAAGAGTGTTTTTTCAGGCTGGTTTAGAGAGGGATTATTAATAAATGCTGGGGGTGATTACATGCTATTTGGAGTGAGCAACAGACCTAGGCGAACACAAAGTAATGAAAGGTTTGAAACTACTTTGATTTCCCTCACTTCTATGAACTTCGAAACAAACATGAGGTCAGAGAACTAACAAATTAGATAGTTCTGATTTGTCTTGTTTGTGAGTGTATAAATGGGTTTTTTTTATTGTTCTTTGGTAGGAACCTACCATGGTGAGTGCACCACCACTGTACTCTTTGGACTGTTCCCTAATGAGAAATTAATGATGTTTTCTACCATGGTATTCACCCACTAAGGATACATGCCTCATATTTCTTTTTGACATTGATCAAATTTCTTGGCCTTAATCAGGAGCCGTTGCTCTTGCTTATCTCATGAAGACTGATTGTAATTCATGAGATCACCGAAGAGTCACATCCTTGATGGGAATGAAGAGTCAAACAAAGCTGAAGCGCATCCGGAATGGCCTAGATTGATATGTAAAGCTATCCAAACACCATCGTGGACATCTTCCACGACTTAGGCATTGCATAGAACATAAATATGAAGAAAAAAAGGGCTGAAGTAAATATAATAAGTCTAAAACAGCAAAAATAAAAGAAATTTCTGCTACTAATGTTCCAACACATGAATATAAAAAAACGCATAGCATCATGATGCAGAGCAGGCCGCATCACCTCTGAAGGGTGTTTTGAGAAACATATCCCTTGTAATCACTGCCTTGTGCAAAATCGCTTTGTCAATTTTCTTCTGAACATCTATACTTTGAATCAGGAGCCCCTATGATCAAGGTTCGAAATCTCCATTTCGGTGGAAATTTCGACCTTCTGGATATGGAAATATTTCGTGGAAATATTTCGACAGTGTGGAAATATTGCAATTTTGTAGAAATGGTGGAAATATTGATTTTTTGATGGAATTTTTTAATGAAACTCCGGATAGTCATAAACCAAGTATAGATACACACTTTGGAACACTCACATAATATGTGTACCCTATCAAGGGGTGTAGAGCTTCACATAACATGTATTCAATGTATTAAGTCTGTAAGTGTTGTGCAATCTTATTTAGTTCAGTTTTGATATATATTTTTCAAATATTTTTTAATCCTTTTTTTGGATAACAATATTTTTGAAATAAAGATTAGTTGATTGTTAAAATAATGTTTCAAACGATTTTGAAAGCGGACTTAAAACAAGAAAGTTATGCAAATTTGAAATTGTGCAAAAATTATGCTGAAATGTGAAACACTGTTTTTTTACTAAGTCTGAAAAAACGAGTTTTTATATAGAAAAGTTTTTATACATTCAAAATTTCCTAAGACGGACCATGGTTTTCTAGATGTACTCGTACTTCTACATCTTGTGGAATTTTTTGAGCTAAAAAGGAGTTGATTTAATCACTTTTCTCACCATGTAGATTTTATAAAAATCCATAAAAACTGTTTTCTCCTACTAAAATTGAAAGTTTACTTTTTGATTCCTTTGTTTTTTGATTTTTTTGATATTTTTATTGAAACCAAATGGGGGGGTATTTGCTTATTTACATATAATAACTTAAAGTAAATGGAGAAAATAAAAATTAAGTAAAACGACATTTACTTAAATGTTATTATATGTAAATAAGCTGCTGAGAACCAGGCCCCCCAGTCCCCTTTTATAACCAGTCAGTCACAGAATTTCGGATAAATTTCGCGAAATTTCTCGAAATTTTCGCGAAATTTCGATAAAATATCGCGATATTTCGTGGAGATGGAAATATTTCGTGGAAATATCGCGATATTTCGTGGAGATGGAAATATTTCGTGGAAATATCGCGATATTTCGCGAAATTGCTCGATATTTTGACATTTTCAATTATGCTCGAGATTGCAGGTGATATTTCGTATCGGGGTTTCATTTTTCCGATATATTTCGCGATATTTCGCGAAATATATCGATTTTTTGTTCCATGCCTATGATTTTGTAGCATCAGCAAAATCTATGTATACCCCTAATCATTTTAACTATTTGAGGAACCATTCAGTGAAAATCTTCAAATTCTCTTCCCTAACAAACCTATTTGCTACCAAGAGGGGAGCCACAAGGTACAACCCTCTTGTAATTACTGCCTCATGCAAATTTTATTTATCAATAATCTTCCAAAATCTATATTTCCCTCAGACGGAGTAGCATCAACAATGCTATGGTTGCATGAAGTGGGAGACGAAAAATCATTTGGGTGCAGCCAACAAGGAAGCAACGACCCCAGGATATCGCAAGTGATAGCGCAAAATAAGGATTTGAGAAAATATTGTTATTCTCGGTAAATCATATAGAAGCTAGCTGAATTATATCTTTTTTACAAGACTGTTATCTTCTAAGTTCATATGAAAGACAAACATTAATGAAGAGCAGTAATATTATACTAATTATATAATAACTCATATTTTCATAGCAGCGTATGCTAACATTATATGCACTAATATGCTGGAACAGGAAGTGTACATTAGCAGGAGTGAGAACACCTTTTTAAAGTAACACCCAAGGTAGAACTTCCGGGTAGTAGGTACAATGCCTAATAGTGACTCAAATAAAGTAAAATTAGTGTGGATGAAGATATTGAAACTTGTCCTACTCATGGATCTGAGGCCCCTGGGCGCCTAAGTGACCCCCTAGGCGGGCGGTTGTCCTTAGGCGGCCGCTTGGTGCCTGGGCGCCTAGGACTGTCTGCCGCCTAGGACCACCTAGGCACCTGGGCAGTTTTTCACTTGATCCAATTTCGAGTTTTTTCAAAATTGAGTAAAATTTTGCCCAGTAAAATAAAATTTTGGGAATTTTTCAAAATTAAGTGAATTAACGCAAAATTGAGTTGCATTAACTCAAATTGAGTTGAATAAACTCAAAATTGAGTTGAATTAACTCAAATTCTTATGATGGGTTCATAAGAATTTAGGGATTTTTCAAAATCGAGTTGAATTAACTCAAATTGAGTTAAATTAAATGAAAATTGAGATGAATTAAAGCTAAACTTAAACCCTAAACCCTAATATTTTTATTTTCTTTTTCCTAATTTTTTTAGATATTTATCTCTCTCGCTCTCTCTCTCTTTATTTATATATATATATATATATATATATATATATATATATATATATATATATATATATATATATATATATATATATAGAGAGAGAGAGAGAGAGAGAGGAATGCTTAGGTGCAGTCTGCGGTCCGATGCACCACTCTGTGCATCCGATGCACGCAACGGGTGCATCGGACGGCTGCGGACCACGGACCGCATCTATGCATTCCTCTCTCTCTCTCTCTCTCTCTCTCTATATATATATATATATATATATATATATATATATATATATATAGAGAGAGAGAGAGAGAGAGAGAGGGTTGTTACAGTGAGCTGTGGGCTGCCGGGGGGGGAAGTGAGCTGCGGGTATTTCGACCCCTCAAGAAGTTATGGAATTTGATGAAATTTGGTGATGTTATTACCTAGTATAAGATGATCATCCTCACCAATTTTCATCAAATTCCACAACTTCTAGGGGAGTCAAATGGTCGAAACAATTTCTGCCGTCCGTAGTCACCGTTAAAATTGCTTCGACCATTTGACCCCCCTAGAAGTTTTGGAATTTAATGAAAATTGGTGAGGATGATCATCTTATACTAGGCAACAACCTCACCAAATTTCATCAAATTCCATAACTTCTTGGGGGGTCAAAATACCCGCAGCTCACTTTCCCCCCCGGCAGCCCACGGCTCACTGTAACAACCCTCTATATATATATATATATATATATATATATATATATATATATAGAGAGAGAGAGAGAGAGAGAGAGAGAGAGGAATGGGATGCTGCCTATCAAAGCAGCATTTTTTGCTACTTTGAGATATTGTTTGACCATCCTAGAAGTTTTGGAATTTGATGAAATTTGGTGAGGGTGTTGTCTAGGGTAAGATGATCATCCTCACAAATCATCAAATTCCAAAACTTCTAGGGGGTTCAAATGGTCGAAGCAAAATCAGTCGTCTGCAGTCACCGTTAAAATCTGCAGCATTTTGCTTCGACCATTTGACCCTCTTAGAAGTTTTGGAATTTGATGAAAATTTGTGAGGATGATCATCTTACCCTAGACAACACCCTCACCAAATTTCATCAAATTCCAAAACTTCTAGGATGGTCAAACAATATCTCAAAGCAGCAAAAACGCTGCTTTGATAGGCAGCATCCCATTCCTCATATATATATATATATATATATATATATATATATATACACTATAACATGGGAGTGTTGGTAAATAGTTTGGGAGATAGTTTGTGAAGATAGTTTACGGCTCGGATTAATTTAGAGGTGGGGATAAACATGCCAAGGGTTAGGATATATCCCCCTTCTCTTTCCCTCCTCTTCCCCTTAAATTTGAATTTAAAAAAAAAATCATTCCCCCTCTTTCCTCTCAAATTTGAATTCAAATTTGTTTTTTGAGCATTGTGCACTCCATTACACTATACATCACACTATGCATTGCACTGCATCACAGCCACACGTTGCACTGCACTGCAACCAAGGAACAAAAAATCGATATATTTCGCGAAATATCGCGAAATATATCGAAAAAATGAAAACCCGAAACAAAATACCACCTGCAATCTCGAGCAGAACTGAAAATGTCAAAATATCAAGCGATTTCGTGAAATATCGCGATATTTCCACGAAATATTTCCATCTCCACGAAATATCGCAAGATTTTGTCGAAATTTCGCGAAAATTTCAAAAAAATTCATGAAATTTATCTGAAATTCTGTGACTGACTGATTATAAAAGGGGACTGGGGGGCCTGGTTCTCAGCAGCTTATTTACATATAACAACATTTAAGTAAATGTCGTTTTACTTAAAGTTATTATATGTAATTAAGCAAATACCCCCCATTTGATTTCAATAAAAATATCAAAAAAATCAAAAAACAAAGTAATCAAAAAGTAAACTTTCAATTTTAGTTGGAGAAAACAGTTTTTATGGATTTTTATAAAATCTACATGGTGAGAAAAGTGATTAAATCAACTCCTTTTTAGCTCAAAAAATTCCATAAGGTGTAGAAGTACGAGTACATCTAGAAAACCATGGTCCGTCTTAGGAAATTTTGAATGTATAAAAACTTTTCCATATAAAAACTATTTTTTTCAGACTTGGTAAAAAAACAGTGTTTCACATTTCAGTATAATTTTTGCACAATTTCAAATTTGCATAACTTTCTTGTTTTAAGTCCGCTTTCAAAATCGTTTGAAACATTATTTTAACAATCAACTAATCTTTATTTTAAAAATATTTTAATCCAAAAAAAAGATTAAAAAACATTTGAAAAATATATATCAAAACCGAACTAAATAACATTGCACAAGACTCACAGACTCAATACATTGAATACATGTTATGTGAAGCTCTACACCCCTAGATAGGGTACACATATTATTTGAGTGTTCCAAAGTGTGTATCTATACTTGGTTTATGACTATCCGGAGTTTCACTAAAAAATTCCATCAAAAAATCAATATTTCCACAATTTCTACAAAATTGCAATATTTCCACACTGTCGAAATATTTCCACGAAATATTTCCATATCCAGAAGGTCGAAATTTCCACCGAAATGGAGATTTCGAACCTTGACTGCATCACAGCCGCTACACGTTGCACTGCACTGTATCACAACCACACGCTGCACTCCATCAGCAAAGAGACATGGAGAGGGTTACAGCTGTTCTGGATCGTTGATAGATTAACAGAGGTTACAGCTGTTCGTATTATGCACTGCACTGCATTACAACCACACGTTGCACTGCATCACAGCCACATGATGCACAACATCACAACCCACCACACGTTGCACTGCACTGCACACAACCACACGATGCACTCCATCATTAGCAAAGAGAGGGTTACAGGCTTACAGTTGTTCTGTTTTTATGAGTGATTAGCCGCCCATATATTCTCTCCCTTCACATCCTCTCAACATCTTTGTTCTCCCACAGAGAGATGGAGAAGTCCGTCCCCTCAGCAGTCCTCCCCCTCCCCCTCCCCGGCCCCTTCCTTAAACCCCCTTCCCTATACTTTGACTTCCAGAGAGAATAAAGAGAGAGAGATGACTAATAAGAGAGAGAAGAGCTAGAGCACATCGCCTAAGAGAGAGGAGCTGAAGCACGTCGCCGATGAACAGGAAGGGAAAGTCCCTCTCTCTCAACATCAATTTTTGGTTTTTGATTGCAGGGCTCTTCTATCGCCGTCGGGGTCGTCTTCGGTGAACACCATAGGGAGGTCTCTCTCTCTCAACATCAGTTTTTTTTGCAGATCTTTTGTCGCCGGTGGGGTCGGGGTCGTCGCCGGTGATCTAGAAAGCGACTCTCTCTCTCTCTATGTGTGTGTGTGTGTGTGTTGCCAGTGCAACCGGCCAGCTCTAGCTCTTTCTCTTTGCGTTGCCGATGCCCATCCCGACACCGTTTGGTTGCCCGACACTCTAGACGTCCTCCTCTGCCCGCCCCGCCGCCCATCACCACCCCAACAGTCTCTCTCTCTCTGTGCGTTGCTAGAGCTCAGCCCCGTCAGCCTCCCGACACCATTAGGCTGGCCGACCCCCTAGTCCTCCTCTGCCCCCGTCTCTCTTGGTGTGTGAGAGGCCACCGGCCACAGTTGCAGCCGCCGACAACCACCTCGACAGCAGCCTCTCTCTCTCTCTGTGTGTGTGTTGTCGGTGCCCAATCGTCGGTGCCCCGTCGGCCTATCGACGTTGTTAGGTCATTGCCACCTCTAACATTGTTTCTCTTGGTCTTTGTGTGTCGGGTTTTCGGAGTCCATTGCCACCCCTAGCCCTTTCCTTTTTGATCTCCAGTCGGTTGGTGGGTCGGCACACATGCGCTAATCACAACTGCATGACTCCAGTCGATCGCTGGATCGACGCTCATCACAACTCCCGACACCGTTAGGTGGGTCGCCTCCTTTTGATCTCCTCCAATCGATTGGTGGGTCGGTGCTCATCATAGCTGCATGACTCGAAAGTGAATCTTACTCTAGCGGACTGCATGCGGTTGCGATGCATGTCGACCCGAGTGCAGTCGAACTGTCTCCCCAATCTTGGTGTGCCACATCGTTTACCCCTTGAAGTTTAGCCCAAAATCACAACCGTCCGTTGGAACCATACCCAATCGATGAATCGCACTCATCCCCAACCATGGTGTGCCACATCATTGGGCCTTAAGCAAAAGCAACATTTTTGCTACACGATTGATTTGTTGCACTTGCTGACGACCTAATCCTGGTGTCCCACGTCGTCTATTTAAACAACACGATTAGACCGTAACTAAGTGCAACAAATCCATCAGGTATCTAAAATGCTTTCTTGTTATGGGAAGGTGGAAACATCCGACCAAGTCCTTCATAATGAGTTTTAATATTTTTTAAAAAAATACGATTATTAAGCAAGTCTTATTTTCTTCCATTCATGTAGCTCGTGCTTACTGTGCCCGTTGTCGCCACGCCTCTGCCTATCGCGTCTGTTCCCACCACTCATATGCCTGTCTCCTCCACGGTTAGTTATTTACATATGTTAGGGTGATTAAACAATTAAGCTGATATAAACGTGTTTTTGTTGACTAATTATCTCTTTCTTTCTCTATTACAAACGATTATGTCGCTCACTGTGGTATCTGCAGCAGTATCTGCTTGCGGCGCCTCCATGGTTAGTCATTTACTTTAGATATTTTTTTACTTCAAAAGTTAAAATAATTACATTGAATATGTTAAGATGTAATAATGATATCATAGATTTTTGTTGGGTTGATTAAATAATTAACATGGTATAAATTTTGATTTAAACAATTTAACTTGATAATTTACATAAATACATTTGGAATCCTAAAATATATATCTTTAACTTATGTAACTTGCAGTCTTAGGATATATATATATATATATATATATATATATATATATATATATATATATATATATGTACGATATATTCCTGAGAAACATGATGGTGTGTGGAGATAGTGGCTCGCCGTCTCACGTCCGTGCTATATCTTTGGGAGGATAATGCGAGTCAGTGGCCATACCAGAGGTGTTGTTTGGTCTATACGAATGGACACGTTTAGACTCTCGATACATATTGAGAATATGGAATCGCTTGAAAACTAAGTGTATGTGTAAATTAACACAATTATTTATTAATGTATATATTTATCACTATAATTTTATATATTGATAGTAATTTTTACAGGGAGGGTTGCGATAGCTCAACGACATGCTCTAGAGAGAGCACGGTTGCATGCTGTAGAGAGGTGGCGCCAACGAGAGGTTGCATGATTGATGTTTGCAGAGGCGATACGACTGCATGCTGCAGAGAGCCGCCGCCGACGACCGGTTGCTGATTCTGCACGGAAGCAACGTTGAGGGTTGGATATATGTATTTTTGGGACACATTTTGGATAGATATATTCTTTCAATACATTTTGTATTAGATGTGTCTTTTTTCATATGAGATATAGTATTGATGTGATTAAATTGGTATTCATTTCTGCTTTGACCCATGAGATGCGTGTTGCTAGACCCAACACACGAGGAGGTTCAACGGTGTAAGGGCTTCTATTGAAAATTTACGTCACGATCGAATATGGGCGCTCCGCCGAATATGGGGGCCGACAAACGATTTTTGATGCCCCCATCGATTGTGGATGCCCTATCGAAAGTTGGGGTCGACGAACGAATTTTGACTCTCCCGCCAAATGTCGGCGCACCCGAATCCGTCCGAGTGCCGACAGACACGGGCATTACTAGTGTGTGTGTGTGTGTGTGTCTCGCCTAGGCGCTGCTTCGCCTAGACAGGCCAAAATGCCTAGGCATTGCCTAGCTGCCTTAACTACACTGCATCGTAAAGTATACACCCATCTCTTCAATGAAAATGAGAAAATGTTTTATGTAAAAAATCTATTGTCACTTAACGCAGAGAAAAGTTTGTTTCTTATGCAATATATTGTGGCTCATAACATGTGATTATATCACAACAAGATTTTTTACAAGTACCTTGGTCTGAAAGATCCTCGTGGTTAGCACAATAAGATCACGCAATCTGCAAAACAATTTGATTCCAATTATATCATTTTACTTTCAAAGGAAGAGGATATAACAAAAATGTAATCATGCTCAATAGAGTTTTCTTAGTCAAATATATCTCATTGGAAATAAATTTCATTCAGTTAGTGAGAATTAAAGATGTTTAAGCATCAGATTAGACTTCATAAGATTTAGATAAGTTGTTATTTCATAAAATATGGTGCGGATTTCAATATCTTCATGGTTGTAAAAGACAGACAAAGTAGAGTATATGCTTGCATAAAAGGCATAGGATTTACCATATAAAACCTGATGTACAGCATAAGGATAATGTTCTTTCAAGTAAGACCTAAATTGCAATAGTTTCTTATCCAAGATTTCACAGAAGAATAGTAATAGGGGAGCCCCACTATATAGCACCCATCAACAGGTCCCTATAGGTGGCAAACATCCAGCGAACCAGCTCCCACTTCTGGAAAATGTGGCAAATGACAGATTTCTAAAATGCCCTTGCCTACTATAGACACAAGGTATCTAAATTTAATTTTAAATCTTTTTTAAAATCATTAAATCCTACCACTGTCAGATTTTTTGGGCGGAAGTTACACAACTTAAAAAATTCATGACTTTAATTTTATATATCCAATCTTTACAAATTAATAATTTTGAAATCTACTCATCAAGATCTTCAAAACAAAGACACATGATGACTATCAAAATCTGAAAATAAAAATCGATTACAGAATTAAGTGACATTTCTTGAAACAATAAATGTCACATAAAAAACTGATAATTAAATGACATTTACTAAATGTCGACTAAACTGACAGAGTAAACATCACTTTGAAAAACCGTCACATAAACTGATAGTTATAAATTAAGTCACATTTATCAGCAGTTGCGTAATAACCCACTTTCAAATGTCACATAAACTAATTGTCACCTTCTAAATTAGGTGACATTTACTCAATGTCACCTACAACTGATAGACAAAAGATCAAGTGACAGTGAATGTCAGATTATGTGACATTTGGTTCCAACGTGATATTTTGTATCTTATTTTTTTTCCTCATAATATAATAGTCATAATGGGTCTAGTTTTGTAGAGCTCAATGAGTAATCTAAAAATATTAATTTTCAAATTTTCAATATGTATAATGAAAGTTATGCATTTTTTAAGATGGGTAACCACCTCCCACAAAATTGACAAAATCAAGACAAAGCAAGGTATAGAGAGTCTTTAGGCACGTTACCACGTCAAGGGGCCTGCGCAAGGCCTGTAGAAGGTGATGCATGAAGCATTTTCCTTCACAGAAATAGTATCCAAGATCAATTTTTATCTTAGCTATTATACAACATAAATTATACCCTAACTGTCTATAACAAGATTTTCAATCATGCCAATGACTGTCTTGTGAGTTATTTGATAGTATAGGCTAGCACGGTGCATATACTTCCCTATAAACCACATTGTGTCACCAATAAACATAAAAACAATTAATCTAATTAAACAATAGAGACCATATACATGCAATTAGAACTATCCAGGTGAATACCGTGAATTTGACATACTTTAAGCTAGTAGGTTCATACCACACCTTGGTTGAGTGACACATATGTGCAATATCATCAAGCAAAGTCTTTGTATCCGATATATAATTTCATATAAGCACACACACGGAAACTGACTCACAAAAATATATGTGCAAAGCACATACATATATAGACTAGAACCACACACCACTTAAGGTGGTTGAGATCATTGTCTATTGCATGTGAATTGCAAAGATGGACAAGTCCCATACATATGACACTGGTGATAGTTGAACATAAGCGAACTAAAAGGGTTCTAATTATCACACAATGTCAAACAATCAATAAATCATATAGATTGATATGCATGCCAATAGTCAAAAAAATTGAAAACAATCGTTTAATTTGTAGTTCAACTTATATTTGAAATTTTTAAGCTTCATGTCAGTAACTTATTCCACCTTGATACTTGGCATTTGAGATCAGAAAACCCGGGCAATTTTGGTAGAAATGCAGGATCCATATTAGCCTGCATGATCCACACTAGAACCTTGACCGTGCACTATTAGGCATGTGACAAGCAGAATGCCATCAGTTCAGGAATCATCTAAAAAGCTACCAAATTGGTATAATAGGCAGGGGGGGAAAAAAGAGGGGAATATGGAGAGGACTAGAGGAATCAGTGATTCAGTAGCGAAAAAAGTTCTGTTCAAAGAAAAACCTTGCACAGGAAGTCCATACCCCTTTTGTAAACTAAATTCCTATCTGTGCAAGTACACGATGCAGTCCTTGATTAGTCACAATGCAACAAAGGCAAGGTCTAAAACGGGGAAAAGGCTTCTAGATGAGTAGATCAAAGTTTCTACCTAATGATCCATGTGAAAGAAACATGGATGGGAAAGCAAACAGGGATTAAACTGACAAAATTTAAAAGAAAATCCCCTCAGAGGGCCAATTGTAGTCTCAATAGTAATAACTAAAAAAACAATCTGCCAAAACACGGTTCTTATAGACATACTCAAAAACAAAACTATAGACCTCCACCCATGGGATTTAGAGCGTCATAGAGACCCTAATGCATATAAGGGCTCAGAACACTTTATCCCAACATGGTATATGATAGAAACAAGGAAAACATGCAAAAGTCTAATCTCTTACAGATGCAAGTGTTACTGTGTTAGGAACAAAACCTAACAGCATGAAGCCCAACATGTTGTCCCTAGTAAGCAACCCCTCTCCGCCATTGATGCAATAAAGTGGTCCTTTCTTGCTTTCACCCAAGTTTGAAAAGCTACATTCTAAAATTCAATCTTCTGAAATCGGTTTACCCTTTTGTCTCACCAAATGCTTCTTATTAGGATAAGTTCTACTAGTATTTACAAAATAATATCTGTTGCACTTGGTCTTAAGGCATTGGTGGTAACACCAACTGAACATCAGGAACAACATTTCTTTCACAAACACAGTAGTAGTAATGATCTGCAACGTTGGAAATAAGAGAAATACCAAATCATTCAGAAAGCCCAATATGTTAAGTAACAGCATGGGACGAAGCCCAAAAGGCACACCACGGGAGAAACCCTCATAGGAAATGCTCAAATGTATTAGGGAACAAGGTCAAGAATATATACAACCTACAAGGATGTGGACACCTACGGATGAGAATACCACACAATGTAAAAGAGATACATAAACGTAAATGACATGTAAACATAACGATAACTACTCTTAACATCCTCTCTCTCTCTCTCTCTCTCTCTCTTTCTCTCTCTCTCTCTCTCTCTCTCTCTCAAACTCAAGGTGAGGACCTAGGAAGCATGGACACTTCCCCAGGCCTCCCGTACCCGTGTCGGACACCGACACTCGTCGGACACTCGCCGGACACGCATGTGCCGTGTCCTACGTGCTTCCGGGAGCCGAACATGATCGGACACTCGCCGGACACTCCTCGGACACTCGGGACACTGCGGGTTGACGGATTGTTCGATATAGGGTCGAGTTACAAGCAATGGTGATTCAGTTTTGGCTTCAACCTATCTAATCCTCTGAGATTATAACCTCAGAGAATCAGATAGGTTGAAGTCAAAACTGAATCGCAGCCGTTCTTTTGCATACCATTTGGGCCTAAGTGTGATTCACTTGTCAGGATGGTTATGATGGACGGTTACGATTCAGATTTGGCTTTAACTTATTTTACCCTCTGAGGTTTCAGATAGGTTGAAGTCAAAACTGAAACACAACCATTATTTTTCATACCATTTAGAGCTGTCTGCGATTCACCGATCGGGCTCGATGTAACTAACGATAGCGATTGAGTATGTATTAAATTTTCATTTTAGCAGTGTTCTAAAAAGCGGTCTAGGCGGCGCCTAGGCGCTAGGCGGCCCCCCACCGCCTCGCCTAGGCCCTAGGTGTTCCAGAAAAGCGGCCAAGCTCCAAAGCGGAGCTAGGCGGCCGCCTAGGCGGTCTAGGCGGGGCAAGGCGGTCGCCTAGGCGGGCTGAGGCTGGCCAGGCGGACCAGGCGGGCTGAGGCTGGCCAGGCGGACCAGGCGGGCTGAGGCTGGCCAGGCGGACCATGTTTGCTTTTGTTCTTGTTAATCACTCAATCTTGAATTATGGTTATATACTTGTTCTTTAAAATAATGGTTTGGGATAATCTTGAACTTATATTAATTTTTAAATATATATATATATATTATATAATATCAAAATAATAATTAAAATAATTAAATAAAAGGCAAAACGCCTAGGCGCCGCCTAGGCGCTAGGTGGCCCCCCACCGCCCGACTAGCGCCTAGCGCTTTTTAGAACCTTGCATTTTAGTTGTTTTCTATGATGTTTTTTCGGTTATTGAAATATATATGAATTGTAAACACACATAAAATATAAATTTAAAAATATTAATTTATTTTGTCGTGTCCCCGTCGTACCCGTGTCCTCTTTTTTTAGGATTAGCCGTGTCGGCGAATCCGTGTCGTGTCGTACCCGTGTCCCCGTACCAGTGTCGGTGCTTCTTAGGTGAGGACCCACATTGATTTTGCAAAGGGAGCAGAAGCAAAAGTGTTGGCCAACCTACAAGCAGATCGAGTTAGGAATCCAATTGACAACAGGGGAACCTAACAAACGTGCAAGCAGGTCAATCAGAAAACCCAGCCAACCTACAAGCAGGCTAATCGGGGAATAGACTAACATGAAAACTAATAACCATATTGACATCTCAACCATCCCCATCCCCCCCCGCACGCGCGCCTAAAGAAAGACAAAATAATAGACCGCCGACATTGTAGACAATGAAAATAGCCCACGCAAAGGCCCGGTGATGCGGAACAGATGCGGGGATGGTATTATCAGTATTTGATTGAGCAAGCAGGGCTTAACTATTAATTTTGACACCAAGCGAGAAAATTAGTTCAAATAAATAACATGGGCATATGTGTTGGAAACTACTGTAACAATGCCGATCGCTTTCGATATCAGGTGATAAAGAACAATCCTTAAAATTACCGGTTAATAGTGCTACTCGCAATATTTAGATTAGCAACGCTACGGGCAGGTGGAACGCTCAATCTCACGAATATGGATAGCAGTCGGCAATGATAATAAACTAGAGAGTCAATTAATTGGCGTCTACCGGAAACACCTTATCGGGCGGAAACATACCTACTGAGGGTTGTGGGGGACCTCAGGGTTCTCAACTGGTGGCGGGGTCGATGTCGATGCCGAGTCCTCAGGCTGTGCCGGGGCTTGAGCGAGGGCCCGGAGTGCTAGTATGTTGGGGTGTACAGGCGCGTCGGGATGCCACCGCTGATGGTTCTCCGAGATTCCCAGTCGTGCTTCCGCATCCTTGGCGACGAGGTAGGTGATGCGCTCCACGTACTCCTTCACGCTCTCGCCGGCGCTGAACCGGAAATCGAGGAAGGGAGACCGGATATCGAGGAAGCCGTCTTCGTCGTCAATCAGGCCGTGGTCCACATCGGGATCCGCCATGCCGTCATGCCGAGGGGTTTTGGAACGATGGGGAATCGGATTGGATTGTGAGAGAGAACCGGGAGGGGGGAGGGGGCGGGCGGCAAAGGTAGGGAGGGGGTGTTCGGGTGGGCTGCAGGGAGGGAAGGGGAGGTGGTGGGGTGAGGCCGGTCGGGTAGGGATGGAGAGAGGGGCTCGGGGTGGTGGCCGGCAGAGGGAGGGAAGAAGGAGGGGGGGGGGGGATCGGGGTAGCCGGCTGCACAGGGGCAGGGGCAGGGGTCGGGTTGGGGATCGGGGCAGCGGGGTGGCCCCGGTGGAGGGCAGGCCGGTTGGGTGAGAGAGAGGGGAAGGGGATCGGGGTGGGGTGGTGGTGCCGGTGATGGGGGCAGGCCGGTCGGGTGGGGGGGAAATAGGGAGGGGGAATCGGGATGGGGGGCCGGGGCTGGACGGGCGGCACGGACAGGGGGTAGGGGGGGTCGGCTCGCGGGAGAGAGAGAGAGAGAGAGGTATGAGGGGCGGCAGGGGGCTAGGGAAAAGAAAAGAAAAGAAAAGATTTAGGGTTTCACACGCCTAATCTGATCCTAGGGTTTCACACACCTAGGCTTTGGGTTTGGGGTTTCACACGCCTCACCCTAGTTCTCTCAACACACATGTGGAGGAAAACGAAATTTTATTATTCATTCCATCCCATTACATGATCCATGGGCAGGCCTATATAAAAGCCTGTGATAACAAGCGAAAGTCCCTGGAAGTCGAGGTGGGACTAAATAACACAATGCAAGAAATAAAAAACAAATGAAAACATCCATGATGGTGCTGTTTGTCTGATCAGAGCCATAGGCTCAGGTGGCGCCTCCTGCGCTGGTACACGCGCCATGGGCGCTGCTCGATGTCCCCATCATTCTCCCAGGGTGGGAGAGAGCTCGACTCCGTCGAGTAAGGCTCGGTGCGGCTCTCGTATAGCTCTAGCAGGTCCGGGTCAAGCCGTTGCAGTTCTTCTCGCTCCACCCATGTATCCTCAGAAGGAGGTTTTCCTTTCCAGCGAATCAGGTACCTCCGGGTTCCACCGTCTCTACCAGAGACAATCTCGTCATCTAGAATTTTATCAATGCTGTCTGCTGTGGGATTTGGGATATTTTGGGGGAGTGGAGGTAAGGAGGTGCTCTCAGAAACAGGGTCCAAGGGAGGCTCGTCTATCAGAGGGTTACTAGGGTTGAAATTTGGGCCCTTGTAGGCCACTAAATCTTCAATATTGAAAGTCGGACTAATGCCAAAACCCTCAGGTAGGTCGATAACATAGGCATTGTCATTTATCTTCCTTAGGATCCGAAAGGGGCCGGCACTACGTGCATGTAGTTTCTTAACAGTCCCCGGGGGAAACCGTTCCGGGCGGATCCGGACCATCACATAATCCCCGACGTTAAAAGTTTGAACTCTTTTTCGGGCATCGGCTCGTAATTTATAGTCAGCATTGCTTTGCTCAATCTTGTTACTGATTTCTTTATGTAGTTCATGCATGTGTGATGCAAATGCAGATGCAGACTCGGAGACTCTATGATGGTTGGCCATGGGAATGAGATCTATGGGTTGCCTAGGCTTAAAACCATGGACAATTTCATGTGGACTCATGCCGGTAGTTCTATTAACAGATGAATTATATGCAAACTCGGCTATTGACAGTTTCAGATCCCAACTCCCAACGTGTTCACCCACTAACGTTCGCAGAAGATTTCCCAAGCTCCGATTGACTACCTCGGTTTGACCGTCGGTTTGGGGGTGGAATGCCGTGGAAAATTGGAGCTTTGTTCCTAGCTTATGCCAGAGAGTCTTCCAGAAGAAACTGGTAAACTTGACATCTCGATCCGACACGATGGTTTTGGGTAAACCATGTAACCTCACGATGCCATCGAAGAAGATTTTTGCGACACGGGAGGCATCGGAAGTTTTAGAGCACGGGAGGAAGTGAGCCATTTTAGAGAATCGGTCTACCACCACCAAGACCGACTCATGTTTTCGCAGGGTTTTCGGAAGGCCGAGTACGAAGTCCATACTAATGTCCTGCCAGGGGCAGTTGGGAACCGGCAGTGGTGTATACATGCCGGTATTTTGCTTTTGCTGCTTGGCCAACTGGCAGGTGTGACATCGACTCACATGTTTAGCGACATCTCGCTTCAGACTTGGCCAGAAAAATCGATACTCAATGGCCTCAATGGTTTTATTAATGCCAAAATGGCCAGCAAGACCACCCGCATGAAGCTCCCAAATAAGGAATTCACGAAGGGATGTTCGGGGGATGCACAGCCGACGGCCACGGAAGAGGTACCCGTTTTGCATGAGGTACCCATCTATTTCTTGAACTGTGCCGTCTACTAGTGCGGCATAGACTTCACCGAAATCGAGACAGGACTCGTACTCAGCTCTCAGCCTCTCAAAACCTTCGACTGAAGCGGTCAACTTAGACAGAACGAACATGCGATGACTGAGGGCGTCGGCCGCCTTGTTTTCTACTCCCGCTTTATGGCGCATGGTGAAAGTGTAGTCCTGGAGGAACTCAACCCAGCGACCATGCCGTGCGTTAAGCTTCTTCTGTGAGTAGATATACCGCAGGGCCTCATGGTCAGAATAGATAACGAACTCTTGCGTAGCAGGTAGTGTCGCCAGTGGCGAAGCGATTGGATCACCGTATAGAATTCCTTATCGTAAATGGAGTATCGCTGTCGAGTTTCATTCAACTTCTCGCTAAAATATGTGACATGATGACCTTCTTGGGAGAGGACGCCCCCAATGCCGATTCCGGAGGCGTCACAGGCTACTTCGAAGACTTTGGTGAAATCTGGGAGGCGCATCACAGGGGCCTCAACCATTCGCTTTTTGATTTCCAGAAAAGCCCTAGTGGCAGCACTCGTCTACTCAAACTCGCCCTTTTTTAGACAGTTTGTGATTGGGGCCGTAATGGTACTGAACCCCTTGATGAATCTCCTGTAAAAGGTGGCGAGACCGTGGAAGCTTCGGACATCCCGGATGTTCTTGGGCTCAGGCCATTCTTCAATTGCGCGGACCTTCTCCGGGTCGGCAGAAACCCCGTTGACAGAAACAACAAAACCGAGGAAGTGGACTTCGGTGGCAAGGAACGTGCACTTCTTAGGATTGGCGAACAGCTCTTCCTTTCTTAGCACGGCGCAGCCTTGCCGAAGATGGTCTAAATGTTGCGCTTGGGACTGGCTATAAATGAGTATGTCATCGAAGTACACCACAAGAAATTTTCCCATAAAAGGGCGGAGTACTTGTGTCATGACTCTCATGAAAGTGCTAGGCGCATTGGTCAGTCCGAACGGCATAACCATCCATTCGTACAGTCCGTCCTTGGTCTTAAATGCCGTCTTCCACTCATCTCCAGGGCGGATGCGAATTTGGTGGTAACCACTCTTCAAGTCAACTTTGGAGAAGACTGTGGCTCCAGACATCAGGTCTAACAGATCATCCAGGCGAGGGATAGGGAAACGGTATTTGACCGTTATCTTATTGATGGCACGGCTATCTACGCACATACGCCAGGTTCCATCCTTCTTGGGCGTAAGCAGAGCTGGAACCGCGCAAGGACTCATACTTTCTTTGATGAAACCCTACTTCAATAATTCATCAACCTGCCGTTTCAGCTCGGCATGTTCTGTAGGGTTCATTCGGTAATGGGGCAGGTTGGGGAGGCTGGCTCCAGGAACCAAGTCGATGGCGTGTTGTATGTCACGCATCGGAGGCAGTTGGTCGGGGAGGTCCTCAGGGAAGACATCAGCGAATTCTTTCAGTACTGGGGCAATCTCTAGGGGAATGACTTGGGTGGACTCTTTAGGAATTTTCCGGGCTGCAAGGATCATGATTGGAGCCCATTTTTCCAGCTCGAGGCTCAATTCTTTGGCACCGATAAAACTGACGTTGCTGGTTTTCTTCTTGGAGGTGGGCTGTTGCGCAGGCTGACCACTCTTGGGTTGAGAGGGTAACAATTTAATTTTCTTGCCTTCATGTTCAAACAGGCACATGTTGGATCGACCGTAGATGAGAACATCGTTATCGAAGAGCCAGGGCCGTCCTAGTATAACTTGACCCACATCCATAGTCAAAATATCGCACCAGATCTTCTCCTGGTAGGCATTGAAGTTTATGGGGACCAAACATCTTTGCTTGACCTCCATTGCCGTAGAGTTGATCCAGGAGACTTGGTATGGTCGGGGATGGGGAACTGCCTTCAACCCAGTTTTGGAGATCACGGCAGACAAAACTGCGTTAACGCAACTTCCACTGTCGATGATTACTTTGCAGTTCTTATCTCCGATTCGGGTAAAGGTGTGAACGATGTTGGTACGCCTCCAATCATATTGTTCTTTGGGCTGGGACAAGGCGCACCTTACAACTGACAATTTAATGGGTGACGCATACCTAAGGCAAGCTAGCGCGGGATCACTATCATCTTCGTCGAAGTCTCCCTCGTCTTCATCGGCTTGGTACACGAAGCCGTCAACCTCTGACTCTAATGCCTCAACAGGTGTGCCATCAATGATGTTGATTTTGACGGGGCTAGGGCAATTCGCAGCCACGTGCCCATAACCCTGGCACTTGTAGCACTTGATGAGGGGACTGACTTTGGAGAAGTCCCTTTCGGGGCCCTTGCCACGGTTGTCCTTCTCATGGCTTCGACTTGTGGAGTCGGATCGTTGTTGAGATTGAGTGGGGTAGGGCCGACTGGGGTAATTGCTTGAGGAGGATCGAGGGGTATTACTTCGGGAATCTTGGCCCCGATGAGAGAGGGCGGACCTAATACTATCAAGATCTTGCACTAAAGCGTAGGCCCTCTCTAGCTCCGTAACATCTCGAGCGAGAAGCTCGTTCCTCAGATCCTCTCTCAGACCTGATTGAAAACGGGATAAAATCTGAACAGGGGTCTCAGTCCCTAGAACGTTGCAGCGGGTCAAGAACTTGTCAAACTTGGCGACGTAGTCCCTTGCTGACTTGTTACCTTGAGTGAATTGATGCCACTGATCTAAGAGACGCGCTTGATAGGAAGGTGGCACGTATTTCCCCTTCAATTCGTTCTTCATGGCTAACCAAGTATCGATGGGGTCTTGGGTTCGGGCCACTCTCAAGGCTTCGACGTTAGTCCAGTATTGACTGGCAGGGCCACTGAGTTTCATCGCGGCAAATCGGACCTTCCGGGGTTCCGTTAATGGGTACCAGGCGAAATACCGGTCCATGGATTGGAGCCAGTCTAGGAAAAATTGGGGATCATGCCGACCATCGAAAGCGGGCACTTCTAGCCTGATGCTCCGGAGGTATTGTTCATCCGGATCTTGATTATTCTGCCAAGGTGGCCGAAAATCCTGAGGGTCCATGGGTGGGGGAGTTCGAGGTGGAACTTGGTCCAGACGGTCAAAACGGGCATTGGTATCGCGCTGGTAAGCTGCGGAATTTTGGTTCATTGTGGCAATCCCCTGAGCTAACTCAGCGAGTGTCCTAGCTAGGGCGTCGGGATCCATGTTGCAACTGTCAGACTCACTAGACTCCCCTAAAAGATATGGCCTACCTCTACGGGTTGGCATGCACACACGACGACAACTGATGCAGAGGAAATGATGACATACAATAAATACAGGGTTCTTATCTAACAACCATGCTCTGATACCAGAAATGATGCGGAACAGATGCGGGGATGGTATTATCAGTATTTGATTGAGCAAGCAGGGCTTAACTATTAATTTTGACACCAAGCGAGAAAATTAGTTCAAATAAATAACATGGGCATATGTGTTGGAAACTACTGTAACAATGCCGATCGCTTTCCATATCAGGTGATAAAGAACAATCCTTAAAATTACCGGTTAATAGTCATACTCGCAATATTTAGATTAGCAACGCTACGGGCAGGTGGAACGCTCAATCTCACGAATATGGATAGCAGTCGGCAATGATAATAAACTAGAGAGTCAATTAATTGGCGTCTACCGGAAACACCTTATCGGGCGGAAACATACCTACTGAGGGTTGTGGGGAACCTCAGGGTTCTCAACTGGTGGCGGGGTCGATGTCGATGCCGAGTCCTCAGGCTGTGCCGGGGCTTGAGCGAGGGCCCGGAGTGCTAGTACGTTGGGGTGTACAAGCGCGCCGGGATGCCACCGCTGATGGTTCTCCGAGATTCCCAGCCGTGCTTCCGCGTCCTTGGCGACGAGGTAGGTGATGCGCTCCACGTACTCCTTCACGCTCTCGCCGGAGCTGAACCGGAAATCGAGGAAGGGAGACCGGATATCGAGGAAGCCGTCTTCGTCGTCAATCAGGCCGTGGTCCACATCGGGATCCGCCATGCCGTCATGCCGAGGGGTTTCGGAACGATGGGGAATCGGATTGGATCGCGAGAGAGAACCGGGAGGGGGGAGGGGGCGGGCGGCAAAGGTGGGGAGGGGGTGTTCGGGTGGGCTGCAGGGAGGGAAGGGGAGGTGGTGGGATGAGGCCGGTCGGGTAGGGATGGAGAGAGTGGCTCGGGGTGGTGGCCGGCAGAGGGAGGGAAGGAGGGGGGGGGATCGGGGTAGCCGGCTGCACAGGGGCAGGGGTAGGGGTCGGGTTGGGGATCGGGGCAGCGGGGTGGCCCCGGTGGAGGGCAGGCCGGTCGGGTGAGAGAGAGGGGAAGGGGATCGGGGTGGGGTGGTGGCGCCGGTGATGGGGGCAGGCCGGTCGGGTGGGGGGGAAATAGGGAGGGGAAATCGGGATGGGGTGGCCGGGGCTGGACGGGCGGCACGGACAGGGGGTAGGGGGGGTCGGCTCGCGGGAGAGAGAGAGAGAGGTATGAGGGGCGGCAGGGGGCTAGGGAAAAGAAAAGAAAAGAAAAGATTTAGGGTTTCACACGCCTAATCTGATCCTAGGGTTTCACACACCTAGGCTTTGGGTTTGGGGTTTCACACGCCTCACCCTGGTTCTCTCAACACACATGTGGAGGAAAACGAAATTTTATTATTCATTCCATCACATTACATGATCCATGGGCAGGCCTATATAAAGACCTGCGATAACAAGCGAAAGTCCCTGGAAGTCGAGGTGGGACTAAATAACACAATGCAAGAAATAAAAAACAAATAAAAACATCCATGATGGTGCTGACTGCCTGATCAGAGCCATAGGCTCAGGTGGCGCCTCCTGCGCTGGTACACGCGCCATGGGCGCTGCTCGATGTCCCCATCACCCGGCCCATACACGAAGCCCCGCTCAAAAAAGTGGCCGAGAACACTACTCAATGAGGGCCAAGTGAGCCCACCCCATACAAGTGGGGCCCACCAGATCCACCCAAAGCCAAAAGGGGGCTGGGTGGGCCCACACGGCCCCCTTTCTACAAATTGTGGCTCCCTCTCCTCGAGAGGTGTGGCCGGTCAAAAAAAGAAAGAAAAAAAAAAGGAAAGATCTAAATCAAGGAACGCCAAAACAAAGCCGAAGCAAAATCTAAATCCAGACGCCAAAAACAAAATCAACGTCGAAAACCAACGATCAAAGGTGCCGAGGTCTAGTAAGAGCCAAGGGAGACACGAAAACCAAGGAATGACGCCAAAATCCCCCTAACCAACGAACGCTCGAAGCACGGAAGGGACAAAAGCAACTGGCAAGACTCCTTAGCCTCTCAAGAAACCCCGAAACCTTGTAAAGGTCTCTGTCTTGGGCAACCTCTTTAGAGTCTCGCACGAAAAACCGTAAAGACAAGAATCGAAGGGACCCTCCAAAAGATCTCTCCGACAATCTCCTAATAACATCTTCACCGCCCCGACTCACTACCCTCGAAACCCGGGAGCGGCTGTAATCCCGTGAGACGCAATACAGACGAACAATCTTTCCGCGACCACAAACATAAAAAGAGGAATGTCAAGAGTAGCATAGCAAACAAAAAAAGGTGGCAAAAGAAGTGGGAGAAAAGTCCCCAAACGTGCTGAAGGAACCACGATCGCGAACAAACCAGGGGAAGAATCCTCAACTGGCAGTACTGAAAGCTATGAGCCACGAACAATGACCACCATAGAGGACTGCAGGATAAACCGATAGTACTGAAGGCTATGAAAGAAACGAACATCAAACTCCACAATGGAGGACTCCAGGATAAACCGGTAGTACTGAAGGCTATAAAAGTCACAAACAACTACCTCCATAATGGAGGATTGCAGGATAAAGAGGCCCTCTGGCGACGCAAAGCACAGATCAATGAAGAGCGACAACGTGGCTGGAGAAAGAGCAAAGCTGAGGCGGTCGACGGTGATTTGAAACCGGAAAGGGGGGACAAATGAGATCCGGAAAAAGTCAAGTGCTCAGCCGAAGCAAGCGCCTGACCCCTTCTGGGAGATCTCAATTATCACAGCTGAAGGGTAATGGTGCGAGGCACGACTCAAGAGAACGAAGTGCAAAGCACAAGCACGACTCAAGAGTAAATAACGACTAATTGGTTATTTGATGATTTATTAGGAGTCAAGTTGAGACCTTTTATTATTTTTTGCTAGGTTTCAGGCATATTTTCCATTTTCTCGCTTTTATCAGGGTTTTCCATATTCGTTCCACCACTTTTAGGGCTTGATTGTAATTTGGTCCAAAGTAGGTGGTGTTTTGATCTTTTGGGCGGAAGAGACATTAAAGAAATATGGTTAATATGGGAGGAATAGACTAATGATTTTAAAACAACAACAATCATTTTATATATCAATGAAAATTTAAGAATTTAAATTGTTGAATTTTATTTTAGAACCAATTGGTCTTCTCTCTCTCTGATTCCCTCTCTTCTCTGTTGGCAGCTTGATGAATCCTCTTTAGCTTGGTCTTTCTCTTATGTCTAGTGGTATCAGAGCATACCAATCCTTGCGCTACATATTGGTTTCACATTTCCTTTAGGTTCAACTTTTCCTCCCGTTGAGATGCTTAATCCACGTACACCTTAAAATTAGGGCCATGGGACATGAGCCTATTATTTTTTGTTGAGGGATCACCTTTGCCTACTAGGTCAAGGAACAACGTTTTGTACTTAGCAATAATAGAGTATATGATGATTCCTCTATGTATGTTCTATAGTCAAGGATTTTAACTTTTTCATCATACTCGGAAGAGTAATTTCATATTTTCATGCGTTCACTTTATAGGTTCAGATTTAATTTACAAATTTGGAAATTGTCCCTCCCTAATATTGGTTGTATGTCCAATTTGGAAATTTGAGATTATATTTCAATTTGACTCTTTGGCTTGTAATTTTTTCCTCAGATACAAATATAGTTCCCTATATCAAATATTGCATTCCAATCTAAGGTCCCTTGGAGTGCACTCTGTGGTTGCATGACTCTTTGGCTTATAATTTTTCCTCAGATACAAATACAGTTCCATATATCAAATATTGTATTCCAATCTTTTTGTTCAGATTCTTTCTAAGTCTAAGGTCCCTTGGAGCACACTATGTAGTTGCACGAGATTACAGCGCATAACAAATAAGTTTCCACTATTTCCTGACTAGCTTCCTAAGTTTGAAATGCCATCTTGTCCAACGTTGCCAACACTAGAAATTGACAGCAGATAGACGATTTAGGTTGAGATGTGGTCATCTCTAGCTTTAATGGATCATACATTGATCCATATAGTGACCCAGAATACATGTGAAAGTGATTGTTGGCTAAGGTTAATGGTAATGATTTAGTTGGAAATATGATCTTCCCACAAACACACGATTATATCTTATTTCGCAGGTCACTTTAAATTATAAATCCAGACCTTCATTCTTCAACAAAAAAATAAAAAATAGAGGAACGAATAATGCCTTCTCTGTGAATTTTTCTGGTAATAATAGTGGCCAAGAATGATTAATTCCAGTGTTTTGCTGAACTTAAAAATTAGGACAGAAAAAACAAATGATAAAGGACATAAGAATCAGGTACTAGAAATAAACCTTTACTAAGAACAAGAACAAAATTGACAGATAAAATAAATGTAACTTGAGGACTATATTACCGAATATCATTGTCCATGCTAAATCGTTGAGAAGTTCCATCTGTGTTGAATGGTAGAGAAGTCCCATCAGAACTAATTAACACAAACTGTGTTGAGAGTCCATATGGAACTTTGATCTGAAGGGTTAACCATGGAAAGTCACGTAAGACGTACACCATAATGAAATCTCAACAAACAACATGAGAACGATATTGGAAATGAAGAGAACATACATAGAGGTCAGGTGAATAGTTTTCTTCTATTAACACAATGTCCTTCTGACTAATTTTAATCTGATAGCTAGATCGTTTTAAGATCAAAATCGCTGGCTCCCAATCCTCGGAAGAGTCCATCTGTGAAGTAACCCATGATCAACAAGTGATTACGAATTTAGTCTAATTAAATACGTAACATAAAAATTATTTAGAACTATAGAAATTCTGAATAAATCAACTTGGTATTAAAGTTTCCACTTTGTTACCATGTTCTTTCGTTTCAACCAACTCTGTATTTACACATTTTTGGAGACATAAAGAGGATATATGGTGGGTGATGATACATCAACTTGAGAACCTTGGTTTAGTGTGAACATGTTAGGTTGAGATAAAGATACTGTAAGTTCATTGCATGCTCATATTCCATACATGATTAGAGAGCTCATCCATAAAAAACAGAATACTTTGGTTTCACTTCACCATTTGGGTATTATTTGACCGATGGATGCGCATCGGAATAAGATCCCCAAAGAAAAAATGATAAAGGATCACTAGAACCATGTTGAAGCATTTCAAAGGAGAAAATTTCAAAGGATATAATGAAAATTCTCCATCCAACAGTAATAACAAAGGGTAGGTTGAAGATAATGGTCTTGCAAGAACTTGAAGACAACCATATTGACAAAGTTCTCTAAGATAGTAAGATGGTGATCTGATGTGTGAGATAGAAAATCTTTATCACACTGTCGAGATCTAGCCATTTGCAAGTGTCAATGAGTGCAAAGGAATCTTAACCATTCTACATGAAAAACTATACTTTCTTGTGCCAACATGATGTTCTTATGTTGCCAAGTGTAGTTGGTAGAAGCGTATGGCATAAGGTGGACATGCATCGTCAAATTATATATATAAAAGGCAAGATAAGTAGCAAACCAGTCAACATAATGTGAGGGCCCTATACCTTGTTCAATAGAAGTCAATGGTGTGGGACCAAATATTTTATTTTATTCTTGAACTGTCAGTTATATTTTCAATAGAAGTCCTCCGAAAACGTCAGTTATATTTTCAATAGAAGTCTGCCGATCTAGAGTTCTGCTAAATATTAGGTTTATGTAAGGAGGTTAGCATGATCGAATTAGGTGTAACTTTGAAAGTTCACTTTTCAGTCAATTATAGCCTATGCTTTAGGCTATTCCTTGAGAATCATGGGTACCTACAAACACTAGTACATATATTTTTAAGGTAACTAGATGATAATAATCTTCTGCAGGAGTTTTAAGTTACCAAAGATTTCCCTTACATAGAGTACTCATGTCCTGAGACTCCTGACAAATCCTATATCAGGATAAGGGCAGCATAGTAGTGAGACAACAGATGGTTAACTTGTTATGAAGATTGTTTCCAATGTTGCAACACCAATATCATGAATGATCTGATATAATCTTGTTAGTCGGGTGACTCCTCGAGGAATTGTTTAAGAATAAGATGAGACTTTGATCTCTTATTTAAGAAGAGAGGTTTGGCGCCTTTACTTTGTCACCCTTTTCATTTACCTAAAGAACAAAAAGGTTTGTTTATGAGTTTCATGCAATGTTAATATGCTGATTAATGAAAAGTTCTCTTTGATTGCCCTACATTACGTTTCCTCCTCAATGTTCTACAAAATCCGCAACCAAATTAGATAGCAACATTTCACCTTAGGTATGAACCAAAAAAAAATCACCTTAGGCACACCAAAATTTACGGTGGAATCAAGCACTGCACCTAGATGTTACACTACACCTAACTATTATCGACACCAAAGTTGAATCAAGGTTATGCCATGTATCAGACTGTGGGCACACAATGGTCCACTTCAGCAATGAGGCCCTGTGTGTCCTATGCCTCACAGAACCAATTATGTCCTTTAACTGACAACTCTGGAATGTGTCATGTAGTGAAGCGTCAAGAAGATTATTTGTGGAAAAAATCATGTTGAGAAGAGGTTTGATCCCAGGTATTGCCTTTGGAAACAAAGTTGATAATTGTGTGACACCCTTGTTGTTCCGATGAATACATGCTTAAAATAAAATATTCGGGTGTGCGCGAAATCACAACATATTTCACGTGCAAATCACAATGTTTCAGGACTTCACAATTTTTTTAAATTAAAAGTTACGAGTCTATATAGATGGGTGTCTGGCCATATATGTTGTGAAAATATATAAATCACTAAAATTATGGATTTGGAATTTCTGCTTTGATTAAAATTTAACAAATTCATGATTTTTCATCTTACATACTCCCAATTTCAACTTCCTTTCAATACAAACAAAAAAACTCCTAAAAAATGTTTCAATAATTTAAACTAAACAAAAGAAAAGAATCATGATTCTGAGTAAAAGCTTCCATATTAACGCTTAATCTTAACCATCGATTAGGTGTTCCTCAAAATCCAATTAGTAAGTAAGAAATAGGTCATCAAAGGTAAACGTTCAAGGCTAGTGCACCACCAAAACATGATGTAAGTTTGTAACTAAAGCTCAATTACATGCTAAATGTACATGGAATATAAAATTTTCAGACACATTGTAGCTACCTTTTCATTGTCAAGTAGCATGGAAGCTGAAAAAACAAGAAAGAATTATGCTAATTGAAGGATACATGAAGATGATTCAGACCGACATACCCATAATAAAACATTGAATTGTGCTCTCCCTCGAGAAGTATGGGTTTCAATCTCATGCTGCATGTCTGGATCTGTAGAACAGACACAGATAGATGGACATGCAAATAATACTCGTGTCTATGGAAACATACATCAAACTAACAAGCAGATAAGAAAAAACAAGATCCTAGCATTTTAAAATAAATCAAGAGTAATACAAACAAGATTCCAAGTCTACCAATATATTAACAAAAATCAAAGGATACAGGGATGTCCAACCAGACACCAATAAAATCAAAAAAGATTATAAATAATTTCGTCTATCATCTCTAAAGCTTTGCCTAGAAGAGCTATCTTCCACTGCTCCAAATGAACTCTGACAACCTTCTTGATTGTGTCTCTGCTCGAGACTGTGTTCCTAAAGATTATATTGTTCCTCTCATTCCAGATGCTCCAGCAGACAGCCATGACTATGAGATCCCATCTCTTTCGCGATGGTCCTTTAATCCTCTTCACTCGCCAAACAGTCCACATGGAAAAAAGGGAACCTGGCCTACCTCAGATCTTAAGGCCTCTTCTCATCTTTAAGAAGGGAGTGGGAGACAATCTCATGTTTCTTGCCTCTAGGCTCTAATAACTGAGGAAGTCATAGAATACACATGCCAAGTGAGGAAACAACGATATATGACGCCAGCGGTATGCGCATCATCAAAATAGGCATAGAGCTTACAGAAGTAGAGAGAAGCAATGAATTTTACATCCTGAAGATAGCGTAGAATACGAAGAACTACCAAAAAAGTAAGTCGTGTGAGAGGCAATGACAAAATGACCAACAATGTCAATGTCGTAGGTGATACAGGATTGTGAAATAGCGATTGGCGCTTGGCAAAGGCTCAACATCATCAGGCTAGAGCTTTGATGAAGTTCAATTGATCATGTGCTTATTGTTAGGAGATTAAATAGCAACGACAGCAATAAGCGACCTCGATGCAAACAAAGTAAAGATGTATGAAATCCATCTTAAATTGTTACAAAAGTGCTGCTTGAAGGAATGTGTGTAGAGGTCTTCTCAGTAATGTCCATGTCCATAAAATGATTATAATTCAGTAATGAGTATTGCAATAAACATATCGTGATGTACTTGATTGGCAAAATAAAATAAAATATCGTGATGGACTTGCCACAAATGCATCAGCTATCAAAGTTGTCTGACTAAAATTTTCAAATCAGGTACAAGGAGACTATATATAGAACAACAAAGGCAGCTATGAATCAGAAATAAGCTGGTCATGATGAGAGATCAAATGGTTGTGAGCAATCATTTACAGACTTCATAAATTATGTGAGTGTGCCAAAAAGTTGCTCCATATCATTGTTTTCAGTGTCAACAAGGTATGTATCGGGCCATCGGCAATACACATGATATGGTGTGATGCGTCAAACCTTGAGTATCACACCATGGCACCATATCCTCAAGAGATATACATTAGGCAAAGGCTAAATATAGTGATTAATGATGTTTTATTGTGTACACGCATCAATCGATACTCTTCTTAAATGCATCATACATCGTATGTGAGCAGCAATGGTCTATTGCAGATTGTATATACATGCACTGGTCCCATAGTACATTTAGTTGCATGAATGAAACCTTCAGCAATTTACAATCTTTTGTAATGACGACATAATTTGATGAAAATTATTACAATCTTTCTTTATTATTTATAGAATCTGTAGCCTTAAAGAATTTGAACTCGAGTCAGGTTGCGCATAGCACAATGACTATAGAATATGAAACTCCAGGTCAAGACCAAGGCAATGTCCATTTCATAAAAATGGGTCACCGGGTTCAGGTCAAATCATGATGTCAAGCAATGGTAATTAAACTAATACTGCAGCATGAAAGAAACATGACCGCTAATCACTATGAAACCAATCTTGAAGAATATAACCAACAAGAAAGAGAGAAAAAGCATAGTTATGGTTCTCTAAAGAAGTTATAGCGCAATAATGACTCACCACAAGTTATTTTGTTCTGATTATTCGCAAAATACCTCACCAACTCCCCCTAAAGACAACAGATAACTGATTTAGGATATGATTGTACTTGATACACAGGACAGAGAACTATAAACTTCGTGTGGGAGAAAGAATCATTGCATATCTAGCAACTTATACACTAAAAATTGTAAAAGAAGCAATTGAGGTAGGAATAAGAGTGATTCATGGAAAGTCAATGCACTTGATTATCATCGCAGGCAAACACATGGTTAGAATTCCATGGAAAATGCTTATAATTGGAAGGTGCAAGGTGAGGCATTCATATTCATAAAGTGTAAACATCATGACTTTTCCTTTTATATAAATGGAATTGCACATTTTAATCAGAAATGATGCATGGATATTAATTTGTAGCCTCATAAGCTTAGAAATCTTTTACCTTTATCTTTTCATAATCAAAGAACATCATGGGGTTATGATAATATCACATGAAAAAACAGCAGCGATAGAACCACCTTTAGTCAAGTACTAAACAACAGTAAACATGAAAGAAATTGATATAGAAAAGATAAACGGGGAGAAGAAAGGGAAAATGAGAACAAGATATAAGAAAAGGGGTGAAGGAATACGTGACCCTAGCTATTCTAGGCTACCATAACCATAGCCATCAAGCCATGTCCCATTTTAGTTAGTCTAGCATATTCTAGGGTGTCTACCTCTATTTCATAAAATCAGATTAGGGCACCTCCTCCCCCCGAACCCCAATTTATTAAATGACAAACTCGCCTAGAAACAAAAGTTATGTGAATACTCACAAGAGCTATTACCGTCACATCTGTAGTGTACAAGTTACAGAAGAATTTACAAAATCTAATGGTTGAGATTGCCTACGGATGAGCCAAGATAGTATAACATACCCAAAGTACATGCACGGAACCAGAGAAATTGATGAATGATACTAAGAAACTCAAGGGGGTAGGTTGGATGAGAAGCAAGACTTATTAGTAGGAGAAAACATCCCTAAATATACAACTACGTTGGGTTGTTTCCATCACATATGATATCAAATCCAATAAATATAAGAATACATGAGACATCTATATGTGGGCATGTATATACACGTGTACTTAAATAGAGACAATAATAAGAATGATAAATACTAACCGAAAAAACAATACACCCTACACTATTCTGTAAGTCCATGCACAATATAGGAATGCCCCTAAAAATACATATTGAATAGTTAAATAGCAAATAAAATTGTATTATACTAGGATTCTTTGGTCTGAAAATAACATATATTCAAGGATTAATGAACAAAGTAAACAAGATCAATGAGCCATTGGGATGTAGTACAAGCACGAAACCTGACGGCCACTGTCATCCATTGGTATGCAGTCAACAGCAAGAAGTGTGTCAACATCGTCAGCAGTTACCACATACTCTGGAACGGTTGCTCCTGTATAGGAGATAAAGTTATAAAAGCAAACAGGATGAAAAATACATCCTCCTAGCAAAAAAAATCTTCGGTACTGCATTAATCAAAAGCAGAACTATTCCTGCTGAAGTCACACCAATGCTTACCTTCAATTGACTGCCTAGTGCCATTTTGAAGATGACGAACCCACTACAAATGCAATCCATTATTAAATTATTACAGAATGGCTGATTCAACAATTAACATAAAAGAGAAAGCAGATTAGGGATATAAACTTTACATTCAAGAACTATTACCAGGATATGGGCACTGGTTTTGAATTTGGATTCTAAGAAAATAGAATATGGTGAGAAACTTACTTTATTGACTACAGTTACATAAATTTATATGTCAAAAAGAATAAACAAATGATTTGATTATTACTTCTCTTTGTTTTCATAATATTGACATATATATTACAAATAATAAATAAATGACGCAATTATAACTAGTCTTTGTTTCATAATTTTAACAGCATTACAAGTTTTACATCAAAGTCTATTTTTTTGTCCAGTTACACTTTTCATATAAGTAGTGAATCTTGACACTAGCATATGCCCGAGTTCGACTCCTCTATGGTTCGTCATTTCCCTCACTTCACTCGGTCGGGGCCCAGTGCGTATCACAGTCATGCGATGGCAAGCACCCGACAAGTGTAGCAGGCTAAATCCCAACTGCCCCTCCATCGGATGGTTGTGATTTTCGAAACGTCCCCAACCTAGTAAACCGAGGGAAAGGATGATCCATAGAGGAGTTGAACTCCATATCTCCTTGTTTTGATGGTTACATCACTTATTATTCACACAACTATAACTTGAGGTCATCCACAAAGCCTATAACTACATCTGTAAGAGACAAACCAAGCATCCAGGTCTAAGCTTAATTAATACATCTAGAAAATGAAAATAACAACAATGACACTGGAACAAAGAAACAAGAATAAGGTAGACTCATTACCTGAAAGATACAAAGAGAAGTCCCATTTGTGGGATAGCCACATGCTCTCAAAGTGCATCCTGGTTTAGCATCACCAATAACTTGAAATCCTTCTGTACCAGGTAATGAGACCTCGCCTACAAGGAACAGTCACTGTTAATCAATTTGAAAGTGATCATTCAGTTCTTATATCAGTGTAGATTTTCAATACCTTCTGAAATTGAGGATGCTCGTGTCTCATACGTGGTGGGGAAATTAAATTGTGTATCAGTGGTTACCCTTCTATTTGTAGCCTCGATAGTACTATCTTCCAAAAAATTGGGAGCAGTGGTTCCTCCAACCCCCCTGTGACAACATGTTTCTAAGTGTATGGCAAAGAAGTATACCCACTTGTGCCAATCAAAGTTATCAAACGAGGACCCCAGAATCAGCCAATAGAAATACAATCATTAAGAGCACAAAACAGGATGCAGCAACTTATTAAGATGTAAATGGGCTATTTTAAGTTAGAGTTTGAAACAGACTGACTATGCCAAGATGCTGAACATAGACATTCTTTCATCCTCAATATCAAAGCTCTTGTAACTCGAAGCAGATAAGTTCTTTAAGGAAATTCCATGTTTTCATACCACATAGTACTTGAAAAAATTAGAAAGTTTGTTCATAAATTTCAATCAGAAAAACATTGATAGCAAACAAATTAGTCCTACCAAAATTCATATTTCTTAATCAATCACTCATTTATGCAAGGTTCTAAACAGGTTTCACTTTTGGCTTCAGGTCAAGCCAAAATGAAATAGTTCAATAGTTTCAGCAGTAGTTCCAATGGTTCAGGTTCCACTCTATGTAGATAATTAGAAATATTAAAATATAATACATTATAGTCAAAGAAAGAAAAATGATACTTAGTAAAAGAAACATTAGTTTTACACATTGATTGGCGATAACTTAACAGACATAACGATGTCCTAGTACTATAACTACTGAAAGTGCATAAAAATTAAAATGACATAGCAATCTAATTTAGTATGTTTACTCGTTTGAGGAGTTAAAAAGTCAATGTAAATAAGCTCCTCTAAACAGAAATGGATATCTAATTGAATCATAATATGATGTTATTCATAAGCATATAATTTTCCATATAGTCATATATTTTGGTTACTGTCTTGAACAAACCAACTCAATCAAAACCGAAAGTGATTGTAAATTATAAACTAAACGTAAATGTTACAAGGCAAACCTTTGTTTTGTTATTAATGAATGAGGATGCATTACAGAATTGGGTATGATACTTACTTCATATTTGTCATGTCATAGTCTCGAGTATAACTTGACTGATTTGGTGTTGACTCCACACGCAGCTCAACCGGATACTGTTTGTATTGATGAAAACTACTCATATTTGAGTCCTATGGAAAACACAAGTGTTAAGTTGCAGTGCACAATAGAAACTGATGACAACCACATATAGATCATGCACATATTACCATATATGGTGGTTGAGAAAGCTGGTTGATTGAAGAACTTGAAGGCTGACGATTATCATTAGAGGTTACATTCCCAGATTGATTTCCTAACAGCTGGTTTACGTCATCAAAAGCAGCCTGCAGTAATAATGGAATTATTTCATTAAAGATTCTTATCACTGATTGTTCACTAGATGAAAAATTAAATAAACAATTAATCACTTAATTAAATCTCAAATTATAGCAGTAGCACAACAATCACAGCTCCAATGAAAGCCAGTAAATTAATCACTTCATTCAGTTCACTATTCTGTTAGAGATATAAGAATACAATCAACATGTGTACCAATAACATCAGTGGATATTTTATTCTTAAAACCAGTATCTCGGTACATAGTAATATTGTCCTGCTCACAGCATTTATCTGATTTCAATAAGGGTAACAAATTTTTGTACGAAACTAATGAGCTACCAAACAAAAATTGGCAAGCTTATATTCGTAAGTTCGTAACTAGAGTATGTACCTAGGAAAGAAGTTGTTAGTTGATGTACATCAGTGTTGTTACACTCCATTATATGGTATAAACCAGTGAACTTGTAGTAAACCTTTTTTATAACTTGAATACTACACTTCTTCGGATTTCTTTCAAAAATAAGGGGAAAATATAAAGGAAGCATTTCCAGAGAAAAGAAAAGTTCCCTGACCACAGCAGTGCAGATGTGGAAGCATTCCAGATATAAATGCAGCAATCTCAAAAAGGTCACCAAGATCAAAGGCGACTTCCTGATGAGGGGAAGAGAGCATTTGATTTGGATCAGTTGAAGAATTTTTAACATCTATCTCTACTACGTGATGGGTGAAATGACTAAATAGGCCGTTCTACTTGCGCTTCCTAATGTGTAGGTCCTTTGGTCTTGCTTTTAGCCGAAATCATAAATAATAGCCCCACTGATGTGGAACATCCATGGGCTCCTGCAAAACTTGATTCGAACGTCGTCGAGAGATGGATTGATGGAGATAAGTTGAGATATTTCTAAGGAATTTACAACCCTACAACTTCACACCGTCGACTTCGCAGTGGGAAACCCTAGGCTTTGCGCCGTCGGAGAAGACAAGCTTTCACAATCGTCATTAAAGCAAAGGTTCAAATTTCTTTATTCATTCAATGGCTTTGATCCAAATAACTGAACTCTAGAGTCCTATAAATAACACCCAGGTGCATTATATAATGTCCCTACAACCGATATGGAACTAAACATCAAATACTAAAACGCAAGTTCTTACATAAGCAACAACTGGAATAAAACAAAAAAAAATAAAGTAGTCCTCGGACACTAGTCACCCAACCAAAGTAACGCAGTAGACATCCTCTAACGCCATCGTTGGTGAACTCGAAGATCTGGTGGATATGCGGTGATGTACCCATCAACTCCCCTCTAGTGCCTGAAGCAAATAAGCACTCTGGAAATGCTCCAGTAGATCCGGGTCCAACTACTACAACTTCGCTCTGGAAATCCAAGTCACATCTGAGTTCGGGCGACTTTTCCATCTGACCAAGTATCTCTGGCAGCTGCCGCTATGTGTCGAGATGATTTGCTCATCCAGAATCCTATCAATCTTTTATTGCACCTATGAAGACAAAGGCAATGGTGGCAAAGCAATAAGTACATGACCGATTGTATCAAGAGAATGAGTCAAGCTCATCATATGGGTTAAAGGTATAATTATTGGACCTCGAAATGCTACCAAATCTTCGAGTTCACCAGCATTTCGAGGAAGTCAGGAAGTCAATTGGAGAGGAAGTCAGGTTGTGTTCACTTAATCTGTCCACAAGTGGAGAGTAAGTCAGATTGTGTTCACTTAATCCGTCCACAAGTGAAGAGGAAAACAGAAAAGAACAAGCTCTTTAACTCAATTCTTGCACTGGGTTTAGGAGGATGACACCAAGATTAATCAACAGGACAAACACAAAAACTCCTTGTGTTAAGCATCTCATCTTTCACTATGGGACTTAAGCATACATATGGAAGATATAACTCGTTCAAAGTTCCATCACTTTACCATCTAATAAAAGCCCGACCTCACTCCACTCCTCTTCACCAACAACTATGCGATTGTGAGACACTAATCCTTCCAACTATGCGTCTCTCCAAATCCTTAAAATACATTAGAGAAGGGGGAACAACCCACTCTATTGAAATTTCTTACCCACTGCCCTTTCTCTCTCCCCTACCTTCTTGAGTTGTTGAAACGTCCTTAAGTTTTTCGACTCTATTACCAATCTCCAAGCAATACAAGCATTGGCTGGGGCAACAAGGCCATCTCCTAGGTACACTAACAGCTTCGAATCATCTCCATCTACTTTAGAACTGGCTACTAGATCACTTCTGGCTCAAGAGCACCTACCTCCCATCTTGAGAACGTCATAATTGATCCCCTATCCTTGCCAATCTCATTTACCCTTTTCCACCACCCTTAAATAATCTTGCGCCATGATTCAACCTTTTTCCTATTGCAGCTTTTCTATACAACCTCCAGATGTTTCAATTAAAATTTTTATCTCTTAAACTTGTAGAAATTATTTAGTCTAGTGAAAAGGTATGATTCTCCATCCTTGTATTATCTCATGAAATTTTTTCCATATAAAATTATTTCTAAAAAAGGATAGAAATGCCCTACTCAAGATACAAGCTATAAACTACTAATAATACTATTATCGATATTAATGTTGATAGTTCATACAAATAAGACCGCTACAAGAAAAATTGGACAAAAATTATGGGTCCAACTGTCAGAGTTGCAAAAAGAAAAAAATAATATGATAGAAGCATTGTTAAAACGAAATGGTGAAGTACATGTGTTTAAAGAAGACATAAACAATGTTTATCGTCAAAGATACATGAAATAACTACAGTTCAATGCTAGGGGTATATAGGATTCAATGGGAACTTAATAAACATCTATGTACAAGAATGATAGAACATGGGGAAAAAGAGGATGACTTACATCAAAAGATCTAACCTTCCATTGCATATGCTGATATAAGCGCTGAAAATGTAAATGGGATTTAAAGTCAGATTGACCTGCCCACTTGATCATAAATCAGATGCACTAACTGAAGAAATAAAAAATTGTATGAAATAGAATATGAAAATGAAGATTGTTGCTCATCATTAATGACCAAAAAGAAATGTGTGCATTAAACTGTTATGTTCAACAATAAATGTTACTACATATAACTACAGTCTATAGATGAAATGAGCTCATCATGTTCATTAAATATATGAAAAAAGGGGGGAAACGAGAAAAAAAACGGTGTAAAATCTCATTTTTGTTCTAAAGCAGAGTTGCAATAACAAAGGACTAAAATATTTTTCAATAACAATACTAGATATCAACCACCCTCCCTAAAAAAAGAATGGCTTGAGTTAATTGTTTACTCCTAAAATCTATTGTATAGTAGACTATTGGGTGTTAGTAGTGTACCGAGGGAAAGGACGATCAAGTGAACAAAGGGAAAGGACTAACCATAGAGGAGTCGAACTCCAAAATGGGATCCTATTAGAGGCACCCCATAGATGAGGGTACTCCACAACATTTCTCCTCTTTCCCTCCTCCCTTTCTTTCCATCCTAGTATGTGCTCGTGCAGGTCATCGTCTCCATTCCCATTGATCCATGTTATCGTGTTGGTGGTTGCCACCATCCCCCCCCCAACACACACTTCCTCCTCCTTCCTCCTACTCCTTCCTCCCCACTCACCAAAACCCCAACCCTTCCTAAACCTTATGTGTCGCCAACTACCGGCTGACATAGTTGGTAGCGGGTAACCACCGACATGGTGTAGAATTGTTCGGTGGCTACCCATCGTTGTAATGTCAGTTGGTAGCCACCGACATTGTCGACCATTATCCATCGACACGTGGGTTAGGGTTCGGTATGGAAGATGGAGAAGAAGGAAGCATCAGGTCGAGGAACGAGGATATGACGGTGGATTGTTGCGGCTAAAAAGCACCCTCTAGGGGTCAAATGGATCCTCACACACTCATAGGTAAAGCACGGAAGCAACAATCTCAAATAAGCAATATAACATACATTTGGCGCTTCCAAGATATTACTCGTCTCTCTCTCTCTCTCTCTCTCTCTCTCTCTCTCTCTCTCTCTCTCTCTCTCTCTCTCTCTCTCTCTCTCATGCAAAGGCCAATGTATAAACATGCAACGCTCTAACCAAACAAGAATAACAATCATAGTTAGCACAAGGGGGATATTTATGAGTAACCCCAAATAGGAAAAGCCTCGTCAAGCAAGCTCGAACCCAATTAATCCACTATGACTTGGAACTTATAGAAGTTCAAAACGTTACCCAACAGGTTGGTCCAATGCACCCACGATGACACTGTCCATCCCCCTGTTGCTCTTCCACAGCCAAGTCCCACAAACCAGTCATAGCGAAGAAGACTCGAACGGATGCACACCGCACAACCTCTTGGATGCACACACCAAGAAGGGGTTGCAACAGGATATTACCAATTAGTTGCTCTCAATCAGATATTACCCACCAATGAGTTTGGATGAACACACCAAATAGCAAATCTCCCACAAGAGAAAAGCAAACAAAGAAGAAAGGCCTTTGCTAACGAATAATCAAAACAATGAGCTATACATCATGAATTGAATCTCCAATGAATGAAGGATGAATTCGAGATTCAATATAAAGAGGAACCAAAGAGCCATCAAGGAAGAATTGACTCACCAACAAAGGACTTAGGTTCCCCAATTAGGCTCTATACCCAAAATCCCCAAATAACTTTTGTTCTTACCCTAATTTGCTTTATCAACCATCCATTGTAACCAATAATTTTGCTTAGCACATTTGATAACCCTACAAGTTTTAGAATTTACTAATTTTTGGTGAGGAATCGAGGATGATCACCTTATCCTAGATAATACATCTACCAAAAATCACTAAATTGTAAAACTTCTAGGGTAGTAAACAAGGGAGGCGGTGTAAGCAACAAAGCTACACCTCAAGTACATAGTTCATGCTCTCTCTCTCTCTCTCTCTCTCTCTCTATATATATATATATATATATATATATATATACACACACACACACACACACACACAGAGAGAGAGTAGTGATACATTGCGGCCGGGGTAAGAGTGCGGCTTCCGTGCGGCCGACCGGGGGAGTGTACGGGCCGTCCGATCAACCGATCCAACGATCGGGATTCATCCCCCCCACCGACCGCATCTGTTACTGTGGCGGGCACAATAACAGCGATTTCGGTAGGGGGGTTGAACCCCGGCCGTCCGATCGGCGTGAATCGAACGGCAAAATTCTTTCCGCCCGGTTAAAATGTGTAGCCGTTCGATTGACTGATCGAACGAATAAGATCCCGTGGGAAACAATCAAATAGGACAAAAAGTAAAGATAGAAATCATTACTTTTTGTCCTATTTGACTGTTTCCCACGGGATCTCATCCGTTCGATCGAATGGCTACACTTTTTAATCGGGCGGAAAGGATTTGGGCCGTTCGATTCAAGCCAATCGGACGGTCAGGGTTCATCAGGACCACCAAAACCGGGGCGGAAAGGATTTGGGCCGTTCGATTCACGACTATCGGACGGCCGGGGTTCAACCCCCCACCGAAATCGTTGTTACTGTGCCCGCCACAGTAACAGCTGCGGTCGGTGGGAGGTTGAATCCCGATCGTTAGATCGGTTGATCGGACGGCCCGTACACTCCCCGGCCGGCCGCACGAAAGCCGCACACTAACCCCGGCCGCAATGTATCACTACTCTATATATATATATATATATATATATATATATATATATATATATATATAGAGAGAGAGAGAGAGAGGGATGCTTAGGTGCGGTCTGCGGTCCGCAGCCGTCCGATGCACCACTCCGTGCATCCGATGCACGCGGCAGGTGCATCGGACGTCTGCGGACCGCGGACCGTACGGACCACAGACCGCACAGAAGCATTCCTCTCTCTCTCTCGCTCTCTCTCTCGCTCTCTCTCTCTCTCTCTCTCTATATATATATATATATATATATATATATATGTGTGTGTGTGTGTGTGTGCGCGCGCGCGCGCACACGCACGCGCGCGTGTGAGCGCGCGTGTGTGAGTCGCTCTATTTATTAAGCAATTGACCCTTATGTTTGGCTTGTTTGCTAGAGATCTCATAGGTAAAGCCTACGAGCATCCTCCATATATAGAGGGGAGCTTGGTAAAGTCAGGTGCAGGTTTCCAAAGATCCTCTCGCCAAGCACGCACCAGTGTCATACAAACCAAACACATCCAAAAAGCCTCCATCATTCTTTATCAAAAGGTTAGTCCTAGCAAAAACTACTAGATACTTCTTAACTCATAACTAATCCAATACATGGTCACCAAAGAAATTAGCATTGATCAGGAAAGATAATTATCGATGAAAAGTTAAACTTTTCATCAATAATTAACATTTATTATTTAGTATGTTTGGTAGAAAAAAAAATGATCATAACATAAACATTGTTCTAAAAAACGGTTCGGGCGCCCGCCTAGGTGTCCACCTAGGCATTTTGGGCCTTAGACCGCATCGCCTAAGGTGAGACCCACTTTCCTCGATATCCATAAGAGAAGCTGTCGATGTTACCGCAAAAAGTAGTTATTCGTAAGTTTCCTTTCTCCCATTCGTCTACTTCATTTTCTTACTAGTTCATTAGTGCGTACACTGTAGTTGCTCCCTTGACCCATTGTGACCACCTGAAAGAATGTTGATAACGGCACCCTTGGCCCATTGTGAACTCCTGGAAGAAGGATGATACTGTAAATAGAATAGTTATGCAAATTCTAAATGAAGTGTTTTATAAAATTTTGGGCGCCTCAATCTCTGGTCATCTGCCTTCCGCTTACCGCCTTGGAACTCCCCTATTGCCTTAGGTCCGCCTAGTGCTTTTTAAAACATTGAACATAAATACACGCTACTTGAAGGATTTTAAGCCTGATCAAATTTGTCTCGGTATGGATACTTGTTAAAGATGGATATTAATTTAGACAACAAAGTCTTGTACAATGCATACCTTGATTGCCCAGTGTAACCCATCTTATGCACCATGTGTTGGTATTGTGGTTTGTCCCAAAGTAAGCTAAACAGTACTTAAGTAGACGTTTACTTTAGTCCAGATACACAGAAATTGTTTATAGCCAAAGTTCTACTTTAATGTTGACATTACTGCTTGTGAAGCAGACTCAAGGTATTGACTGTTCACTGTGTACTAGATGCACCCATACTTTAGCATGGTTCCTCCCAAACTGATAACTAGAAGAGTAGTCACTCCCATAATTAGACATTTAAGAATTTAACACAACTGTAGTCACATGAGTGCAACACCAACCTCAAACCTGTCCAAGGGCAGACCTACATTGGGCCCAAGGGGGCTCAAGCCCCCCCTCCCCCCTCACTTTGGGAAAAAAACAAAGGAAAGTTGCACATACCCCCTTGAAGTTTAGCTCAAAAACACTGAACCCCCTATAGTTTATTTTGTTCCAAATCACTCCCTAAAGTCTGAAATGTTAGCACAATACCCCTTTTGTCAACTATTTGATTTCCTCATTTGGTAATTTATTTGATCGAAGCTGAATTGAAGGGGGGCAAAATATTGTGTTTGAACTATAGCAGGGTTAAAATGTTTTTGAGCTAAACAAGTTCAGGAGAAAGGGGGGGGGGGGGCACAAAGTGTAATTTACTCAAAAAAATAATTATAGCTAGCTTGTTTGTCAACTTTTGGTTGCCAACTTCACATGGAGGTGGCCACCACCAGCCGCCACCATCCCACCGGCCACCCCCCCCCGCCAGTCAATGTCCACCGCCATGCCGTCGACCACCACCCCACCGGCCACATGGGCCACCCATCGTCGCCGGCCAGCACCCACCGTCGTCGCCCGTATTGCCGAGTCACGGCCAGCCTGGTCATCCGCCGGCCACCACTAGTCGTCGCCGCCCGTATTGGCGAGCCACAGTCGGCCTTGCCGTCCACCAGCCACCACCTGTTGCTGACCACCGAGACCCACTACTGTCCGACCGACATCCACCATCGTCTGCCACCACCCGCGAGTTTATCACATGGCCCTTAGTGAATGAGAATCGAGTGGGAATTGGAGCCTATTTACAAGTTTCTGGGGGTATGTATGAATCCCCCTCCCCCTCCTTTACAACCCGTGCACTCCGATCAAGTCGTCCAGTTATAGCTCCAAATTTTCAAAGGACTCCGATGATCAAAATTCTCCTCCACTCGAGGCAAAATCCTAATAGGCCTTTTATTGTGCGATCGAAGGAAGGGTAGAGACGTTGTCATGCCGCCTGACGAATCCTTCGACTGTGAGGCAACGACTGTAGTTACTTTTTAATAATTATGCCCCACCTAAAAAAAAATCCCCGCCACTGAACCTATCTGTGAATTAATGTCACCCAAAAGAATGTACCAAGCTATCATGTCACGAACTTATAAAATGAGCACCTGGTTATTCCACCCAAAGTAAAATTGATGCAAAACAATGCAGGTGGACAGGAAATCAGTAGTTTAATTGTACTAGCAGTGTTTCGCTATGAATTAAAAGTTTCAGGTAGGAAGTTTTATTCAAGCCATCAGCAGGGAATAATGGGTTTTAAACGAAACTACTCGCATCAGGCAGTTCGATCTCAATTCTAAGAATTACAATGAATAATGCTTAAACTAAACGGCACGAGTCCGTCCCGCAATATCAAATGCTAATGAACTTAACAGGCAGGTAGGGACGCACAACCTCACGAAGATGGACAGCTGTCGGCACAGATAATATACTGGAGATCCGATTAGTAGAATTACCGGAAATACCCTACTGGAAAGAGACGTACCTACTGAGGATCACGCTTGGCCTCAGGAACCCGAATCGAGCAGGAACTCCGAATATGGTGATCAAATATCCGGGGAGACGTCAGCATCCTCGATCGAACCCATGATCAGCATCCAGGTCAGCCGTCAGTGCCCTCAATCGAACCCGTGATCAGCGTCCGGGTCGGCCGTCAGCGCCCTCAATCGAACCCGTGATCAGCGTCCGGGTCAACCGAGGATGATGTAATCGGGGTCACGGGTTTGGACTGGAGTGGGGTCGATTTGGATTGGGGTTGGTTGAGAGGCTGAGGGAGGGGTTGGGGTTGTGTGGGTCGGGTAAAGGAGAGGAGACAAGGGTCGGGTCGGGTTGGGGTCGTAGGAGAGTGGCGGGGCCGGACCGGGGCGGCAGCACCGGGCGGGGCCGGGTCACAGGGAGGCGGGGGTGGCGGCGTGGGGTCGCAGGAAGAAGGGGGGGACGGGTAGGGGGTTTCGGGCCGGGCTGCGCGCGGGCCGGCGCAGGCAGGGCAGGGGCCGGGGCGGGGCTGGGACAGGGCGGCAGCACCGGGAGCAGGGGCGGGCCCGGGCCGGAGGGGGGGAGGGGGCTTGTCGCAGGGAGGCGGCGGGCTGGGCACGGAGAGAGGGGGAAAGCGGGTCGGGCTGGGGGCTCGGCCGGGGAAGAGGAAGGGATGAGGTAAGGGTTGGGCTAGGGTTTCACACGCCTAGTACCCACCTAGGGTTTCACACGCCTAGGGTTGGGATTGGGGTTTCACACACCTCACCCTGGTTTCTCTCAACAAGCATGTAGAGGAAAACAAAATTTTATTTCATTCTTCAGTACCTCAAATGAAGAGACAAGGGCCTTTATAAAGGCGTACAACGACAGGCCCACACGGCCAACAGGCGAAGTGGGACTAAACACAAGTGCAAAATATAAAGACACAAAAACAACATAGAAATGAGACGAAACAAATGATCATACAGGCTGGCTCCTCCTGAGTTGGTACACGTGCCACGGGTCCGACTCGAGGTAGATGTCCGCATCATTCTCCCGGGGTGAGAGAACTCGACCCTGTCGAGTAAGGCTCGGTACGGCTCTCGTACAGCTCCAGCAGGCCTGGGTCCATCTGCTGGGGTCCCTGATACTCACTCCAAGCGTCCTCAGAATGGGGCCTTCCTTTCCAGCAAACCAGGTACCGCCGGATTCCACTGTCGTCTCCCAGAGACAATCTCGTCATCCAGAATATTATCAATGCCTTTTGCTGTATATGGTGGGGATATTTCTGGGAGTGGGGGTAGGGGGGGCACTCAGGGGCAGGGTCCAGGGTAGGCTCAACTATCAGCGGATTTCCAGGGTTAAAATATGGGCCATTATAAGCCACTAGATCTTTAATATTGAAGGTGGGACTGATGCCAAAACCCTCGGGTAATACAATAAAATAAGCATTATCATTTATATCTTTTAGAACCCGAAAAGGACCCGCACTGCGCGTATGTAGTTTCTTAACGGCTCCCGAAGGAAGCCGTTCCAGACGAATCCGGACCATCACATAATCTCCCATACTGAAAGTCTGAACTCGCTTCCGGGCATCGGCCCTTAATTTATAGCTCGCATTGCTCTGTTCAATTTTTTTACTGATTTCCTTATGTAGTTCATGCACATGAGATGCAAAAGCAGATGCCGACTCGGAAATTCTATGATGCTCAGATATGGGAATAAGATCGACTGGTTGCCTAGGTTTGAACCCATGCACGACTTCATGAGGACTCATACCGGTGGACCTATTGACAGATGTATTATATGCAAACTCGGCTACTGACAGTTTCAGATCCCAAGTCTTAACGTGTTCACCCATCAAGGTACGTACAAGGTTTCCCGGACTCCTATTGACAACTTCAGTCTGGTCATCGGTCTGGGACTGGAAGGTAGTGGAGAACTGGAGCCTGGTGCCCAGCTTGTGCCATGGGATCTTCCAACAGAAACTGGTGATCTTGACATCCTTGTTGGGCATAATTTCAGGCAATCCGTGTAACTTCATGACGCCATCGGACGTCTTGGAACAAGGGAGGAAATGGGTCACCTCAGCGAATCGGTCTACGAAGATTAGGACCGAATCATGCTCCTTGAAAATCTTCTTAGCTAGGGTTGATTGTTGTTTGGCCGGATTACTCTTTGGTTGGGAGGGACCCAGTTTAACCTTCTTGTCCTCATGCTCAAATAGGCACATGTTTGAACGACCATAAATAAGAACATTATTGTCAAACAGACAAGGTCGTCCCAGAATGACTTGATCCGCATCCATGGTCAGAATATCACACCATATTTTGTCCAGGTAGATATCGAAGTTTATGGGGAGAAGGCTTCGTTGCTTGATTTCCATGGTGGTCGAATTGATCCAGGGAACCTGATAGGGTCGAGGGTGGGGGACGGCCTTGAGGCAAGTCTTAGAGATCACGGTTGATGACACGGTATTGGTGCAACTACCGCAATCAACGATGACCTTACAGCTCTTATCCCCAATCTTTATGAACGTGTGGGAAATGTCAGTACGTCTCCAGTTATCTTGATCCTTGGGTTGAGACAGGGTGCACCTAACAACTGACATGGAGGGAGATGACATCTATCTAAGGGAACTCAAGATGGCTTCGTCATCATCATCAAAGTCTCCATCTTCTTCTTCAGCTTGATAGACGAATTCTGCCTCTCTGGCCTCTATCACTTCAATGAGATTGCCATCAATAATGTTGACTTTGACATGGCTTGCACAGTTTGCGGCCACATGTCCGTAGTCTTGGCATTTACAACACATGATGAGGGGACTTACTTTGGAGAAGTCTTTCTCAGGGCCCTTGTCATGGTTGTATCTCTCATTACTTCGACTGGTGGAGTCGGCTCTTGGTTGGGATTCGTTGGGATAGGGCCGACTTAGGTAGTTGTCCGAGAAGGGCCGAGGGACTTTGCTTTAGGAATCTTGATCCCGATGGAAATGGTTGGACCTAATGCTATCGAGGTTCTGAACTAAGGCATAGGCTCTTTCCAACTCTGTAACATCTCGGGTAAGGAGCTCACTCCTCAGGTCTTCTCTTAAACCTGATCGAAAACGTGCCAGGACCTGGGCAGGGGTTTCTGTTCCGAGGACCTTGCAGCGATTTAGGAACTCGTCGAATTTGGTGACATAGTCCCTGGCTGATTTGTTGACTTGGGTGAATTGGTGCCATTGGTCCAATAGGTGGGCTCGATATGATGAGGGCACATACTTGCCCTTTAGCTCATTCTTCATGGCGACCCAAGTATCAATGGGGTCCTGAGTTTTGGCGGCTCTCAAGGCTTCTACATTAGTCCAGTATTGGCTGGCAGGTCCACTAAGCTTCATGGCAGCGAATTGCACTTTTCGCGGTTCGGTTAAAGGATACCAGGCAAAGTATCGGTCCATGGACTGGAGCCAGTCCAAAAAGAATTGGGGATCGTGCCTGCCATCGAAAGAGGGCACCTCTAACCTGATACTCCGAAGATACTGTTCATCCGGGTCTTGATTGTTGTGCCAAGGTGGCCGAAAATCTTGAGGGTCTAGGGGTGGTGGAGCTAGAGGTGGAGCTTGGTCCAGACGGTCAAAACGGGCATTGGTGTCACGTTGACAAGCGGTGAGGTTCTGGTTCATAGTTGCTATTCCTTGGGCTAACTCGGCAAGTGCCCTAGTTAAGACCTCGGGATCCATATTGTCCGACTCACTCGACTCTCCTAACAGATAGGACCTACCTCTACGGGTTGGTATGCAAAGACAAACTCACAACATGATGCATGCTGAATTTTTTTTTTTTTTTGTTAAAAATGGCAATCAAATGTAATAACTAAAAGAAAATTTTCCTCGATGCAAATATGCAATACAACTGACAGTTCCTACCTACAACCAGGCTCTGATACCAAAATGATGCAAAACAATGCAGGTGGACAGGAAATCAGTAGTTTAATTGTACTAGCAGTGTTTCGCTATGAATTAAAAGTTTCAGGTAGGAAGTTTTATTCAAGCCATCAGCAGGGAATAATGGGTTTTAAAAGAAACTACTCGCATCAGGCAATTCGATCTCAATTCTAAGAATTATAATGAATAATGCTTAAATTAAACGGCACGAGTCCGTCCCGCAATATCAAATGCTAATGAACTTAACAGGCAGGTAGGGACGCACAACCTCACGAAGATGGACAGCTGTCGGCATAGATAATATACTGGAGATCCGATTAGTAGAATTACCGGAAATACCCTACTGGAAAGAGACGTACCTACTGAGGATCACGCTTGGCCTCAGGAACCCGAATCGAACAGGAACTCCGAATATGGTGATCAAATATCCGGGGAGACGTCAGCATCCTCGATCGAACCCATGATCAGCATCCGGGTCAGCCGTCAGTGCCCTCAATCGAACCCGTGATCAGCGTCCGGGTCGGCTGTCAGCGCCCTCAATCGAACCCGTGATCAGCGTCCGGGTCAACCGAGGATGATGTAATCGGGGTCACGGGTTTGGACTGGAGTGGGGTCGATTTGGGTTGGGGTTGGTTGAGAGGCTGAGGGAGGGGTTGGGGTTGTGTGGGTCGGGTAAAGGAGATGAGACAAGGGTCGGGTCGGGTTGGGGTCGTAGGAGAGTGGCGGGGCCGAACCGGGGCGGCAGCACCGGGCGGGGCCGGGTCACAGGGAGGCGGGGGTGGCGGTGTGGGGTCGCAGAAAGAAGGGGGGGACGGGTAGGGGGTTTCGGGCCGGGCTGCGCGCGGGCCGGCGCAGGCAGGGCAGGGGCCGGGGCGGGGCTGAGACAGGGCGGCAGCACCAGGAGCAGGGGCGGGGCGGGGCGGGGCCGGGCCGGAGGGGGGGAGGGGGCTTGTCGCAGTGTCACGCCCCAGAAATCTGGAACCGACTCCTGGGGTGTGAAATAAGGAAAACCAAGGGATTTAGGGTTTGGTCAACTAACTACACCAATTAGGGTTTCTCACAGGGTTGCGATTCTCTCTTAGCTGAAGAAGAATGATAAGGGAGAAAACAGAGTATTTTAAAATTTGATTTTTAAAAATATTTTATTAAAAGGAAACCGAGAGCTAATTTTTTTTTGATAAAGATGACCACGCTCGACCTTCAACCGGGCTATCCTCTCAGCATGTGCGGCCTGCTAGTGCCCCACATGCTGACAGAAGTCCCTCTTAAGGGAGCACGAGACTTAGCCTCTAATGGCGAGCCGAGTAGCCTCGCCCACTCTCTAGCACTCGGGCACTGGTTTAGAGATCCTATCTATATGACTAGTCAATTAAGTCACTTTAAGATTTATATTTTATTGTGAGCTATCCTAGGCTTGGAGCCTTGAGGAGAGGCTTACCCAAAAATTCAACTAGCACATTACTACTAACAAGCTCAGAGCACTAGACTAAAGAACTTATAAACTCTATTTTCAATCCAGGTCAATTACATCGAATGAAAGAGTTGACATACTAAAAAGAATGACAAGCTAAGACTCCCACTCTGCCTCTGAACTACCACCGCTACTCCGGTCCTGAGCCTCTAAAACCTGCATAAGAGCCTACTCGTGGGAAAGAGTAGCCCCCAATAGGAAATTGGAAGATTAGCCAAATTAATGGCTAGTGACATCTAATAGTCTTTAATACTATGAGACAACCGAGCTAATTTAATTAATTTTAGCAGTCCTATTACATAATATAATATTTACAGCTGAAAACCCTAATCCTACCAGCAGTCTATGTTCTCATGCAATACATACTGTCACTAGATTGTCTAACATAAAGTTCACTCAATATTTTATAGTATTAATAAACTATTTAAACAAAAAGATCACCTAAATATTACCAGATTTGTCAATGCTCTAGAATTCCACAATTCAACAGTAAGGCTCCATACTTGTCAATTAGTAATCATATAAAATATCTATCCTAATGTGAACCCCGGATATTTTGTTCATCCTGCCCCCGGTCGGGCATTACTATAGGGCCTTTTATTTCGATGTAGAGGGCCAACTCTCTCGCCGCGCATACTCCGACACCATGCGCAAAGTCACCCATATGATCATAAGGGGTTTCCCGTCTTTCACGGTGGAGCTCTACCGCCCAACTTGCTTTCCTTGGGGGCTTCAACTACCCCGGGATAGGATTGCTAGGCTAATCCCTCTTCGAGGGCACCACCTATTGGCTTTACCACAATCCCTGCCCGTGACCCCCTAGCCTACTGACCTTCGGCTGTGCGCGCAGGGTGGTTCACGGCCCTTGCGCGCACGGGGTCCAATCTTTCCACAATATAGATTACCATATTCCATTATTAAAAAATATCAAAAACTCAACACAATGGATAACTACTTTTAAAAATATATCGAGACAGATAAAAAGGTACATGCGTTAATTAATGATTTGCAACGTTTTAACCCTGGTCCCGTACTGCTCTCGCAACCCATGCATCACATAAAACCTAAATTACTCTCGCCCGTATTCCCGTGTGTCCGGGTCTCCACACTCCACTCAGGAGGGTGGGCCCCGATAATCATTATTAAATTATATTTTAAATTAAGAGAATACCTAATTACGGTGTCCATGCAAAAATTATAATTATTCTATTAATATTTTAAAGCATGTTTATTTTAATAATAATTTAAAACATGCGTCGTCGGACTCGCGACTTCGCATGCAAGGAGGGGTCCACGTGACCACATGCGGCGATGCCCGGCGGGACCCGCATGCAATACCATGGACACCTACCCTAGTTGTTCTCATTTCCCACTATCAAAGACCACGGGAAGGGGAGTAGATGTCACCTGGTTGTCGATCACGCACAAACTCCTGTTAACTGTTCTCGATCTGTCTCTGCTCCATCTATGGCTGGATCGTCCCGGTTACGCACTGTCAAATTCACACACAGCGGACCCATGGTTAATACTTGCTACCGAGTGATACGGGTTTAGGGCCGAGTTGGCCGAGTCGAGAATTTTCAGGCGTCGCTAATCCAAGGTTATCGATGGGCCATTAGACCTTGGTTGTATGTGACTCATTAGACCCGGGGTACACATGAGTCATTAGACCTTTGTCAGACACGGGTCATTCGACCCTGGTTATGGAATCTATTTCAAACTTCTAAATAAAAGTAGGATACAACCTTCCTAACGATATCAGGTACGGTTTTTATACGGTGTAGGGTACGAGGAATCTTAGCCCCAAAATAGGTTCGGCCCTCAAAAGGACATGTCTTATAGGCCAAAGTGGACCCCTAAGTCATAGAGCTAGGTTACGCACTAGATTCCAGTAACATAATGATTTGATAGGTCTCAAGAATTAGAACCCGTTGTTGCCAGTATTGCGACAAGTCGGAGTCCGGACCGCAAGTTTGCGATCGATGCAAGATCGGCTAAACAGGGCCTCACTGTAGGGGCATTTTAATAACTATGACTAGTAGGATCCAATCTACTGTCAACAAGTAGGTCTCGAAGTTTGGAACTCATTGCTAACGATTTCATGGCAATCGGGGTCCGATCCTAAAAGCTATGGTCGATGGAAGATTTGCTGAACCGAGCCCCACGTAAGGGTATTCTGGTAATTAATTATTTTCTAAATAAACCTACCGTAAACAGGTAGGTCTCTTCGAACTGGTTCAGTTGCCGCCGGTTTTGCTGAATTCCGACAACCTCCCACGAAAAGGTAGTAAAGACAAATTTGGCGGTTTCACCGCGGTTCGATTCAATCAGGTGGGCCCACTGGTTAATGGTTTGGGTCCCACCATTAATGGATAGGGTCCCACCACTTAAGTGGTGTTAAATGTTAATGTCGACCTCTAATTACCAGAAAAATTCCATACAGATAGCCATACAATAATTCATATAAAATTTTTATAATTAATTAGAATACCATGGAACAAATTCGAAATGACGGATTTGTCCCCGTCTGCTAAAACCGACTAAACTAGTCGAGGGGCCATGCCTGTGATCGACGATCGAAACTCGGCCGGCCTCCACTGTATCACCCTTACGTAGAGGGCGCAGAGGAGAGCCACCGAGACACGAGCTAGGGAGGTCTGGTTTCGAGCAGGCAGACTCCGGGGTTCATTTTGAGCTTTGATCGTGGCGTCGCCGGCGGAGTCACCGGAGGACGGGGCACAGTTCGGGTCGGCCTCACCTACGGCCTGGGTTGGCGGGGGAGCCTCGAGGTTCGACGAGGATTTCAGGCCCGGCCCGGAAAGGCCGGGTGTTCACATAAACGGAAAGAGGAGTGTGTGTGTGTGTGAGTAGAGCTTGCCTAGGTTGGGGTTCGTGGAGGTCATCGGGGTCGTTGCCGTTGCCGCTGGTGTGCTGCGAGTCGAGGAGGAGATGGTGGTAGGGTCGGGCCATCACCCGGGAGGAAGAGCCACCGCTGCAGCCACCACGTGCCTCCCTCTCCTCTCCTGCTACTTCTTCCACTCTCCTCTAGTTTCCCTCTTTCTTCTCTCTTTTCCTCCCCTCTTTCTTCTCTGGTTTCTCTCTCTTTTCCTCTCCTCTCTCTTCTCTGGTTCACTACAATGGGGGGGGGGGGATGGCATTCGGTTTTCAACAGGGTGAGGGGGGTCAGGTCTTAAAAGGGAGGGGAAGGGCGGCGACTGGTAGGGGCCTAGGGGCGGCGACTGCAGGGTAGGGGGAGGCGGTGGCCGGGTAGGGGCGGCGACTGGCGCGATTCGCGATGGGATCCGGGGCGGTGGTCGGCGGGATTCGCGGCGGGATCCGAGGCGGCGGTCGGCGGGGTTCGCGGCGGGATCCGGGGCGGCGGCCGGCGGGATTCGCGGCGGGATTTGCGGGCTCGGGATAAGGGAAGAGTAGCGGGTGAGAGGGGGTGAGATCGGAGAGGGAGAAGAGGGAGATCGGTTTTGGGGGGTTGAGGATAGAGAGAGAGAGAGGGATCGGTTAAGAGGGATGAAGGGGACGGCTGTGATGGATTAGAGTGAGAGAGATGGTTCGGTTGGATGGGGTTTGAAGTGGTTTGGCTGAATGAATTTGGGTTGGATGGGATTAGGAGAGAGAAACGGAGATATAGAGAGAGAGGGAGGACGGTTGGGTGGGTTTGGTGAGGGATTTAAATAGGGGGTGAAAGTTGGGCCGTTGGATCACGTGGTGAGGTGGAGTGGACGGCTACGATTTAGGCAAAGTTTGACATAAGTCCTTCTTGAGAGATGCTTTTAGTTGTAGGACATGTAAATTTCGGAATATAGCTTAAGTCCATCTCGACGAATATATTTCCTTTTTAAAGAAGAATATCTACTTTGAGTGACCATAGCTAATATAGCCATTAAGATGTCATGCGACTAATATTGCAAAAATAATTAAGGATCTATCCCTAATTTGCTATTTTATTTATTTATCCTAATAAATCATAAAAAATTCATTTCGCATTCGAAAAATATTATTTTTCTTTCTAAAAATCCAGAAAATTTAAATGGTTGTTATGGGTCGCACTCGGTTGGTTTGGGTGTAGGTTCGTATTGCAGAATTACGTTTGATTCAAATAAAAAAAAAAAACTTGGATCTCGTTATTTTTATCGAGAATATTTAAGTAGCCGTAACTACTGATAAGGAAGTTGGATTCGAGTGAAACAAGATTCGTTGGAATCCTATCGACGATGAAGACACTGAAGTACTAATATTAAGTACTATATCTTCACAAGGGTAAAATTATAATTTTTAATAATTTTAAAATTCATGGTCGTTACACGCAGGGAGGGGGCGGGCTGGGCACGGAGAGAGGGGGAAAGCGGGTCGGGCTGGGGGCTCGGCCGGGGATGAGGTAAGGGTTGGGCTAGGGTTTCACACGCCTAGTACCCACCTAGGGTTTCACAAGCCTAGGTGATGGGATGAGATATCAACTAGATGGAATGCGTATGCTTAATTTAATCCAAGTGCAGAATTTAAATAATGCAAATCAGATTTCAGCATGTATAAGTAAATTTCAGCAATGCTTAGAATCACGTTTCAGCATTCATTCATCACCAATCAGATTTTAATTCAAAGAACAATAAAATGGACAAGATGAACACTAATTTCAGATTATAAGACTGAATTCCAGCAATGAGAACAAGAACAACCTCAAATTAATAAGTCAATGTCTCAATAACATGCAAAGATCTAATCGAATAAATCCTAATGGATGAGACTCTCGGGAAACAGGAATTTAGGGTTCCTATAATGAAATCAGCAATAAGGCCGGTTGCGAGAAAAGGATGTTATCACATGAAAACTACCGAGGATCGATCTCACCGTGCTTTGGTCAATGCCGGCAGCTTTCCGATACTCCGATGTTGCAGAGGAATGGCGCGGAAGGGGGAGGTGTGGTCCAGAAGACGGGGTGAAGAAGCCGAGACGATGATCTTGAAGAAGAAGACACTCCACGTCGATCTTCCGTGAAGCCGAGGATGAATAGCGAGGCGACGGGGTAGAAGCGTGCGGAAGGAAGAAGTAGACAAGAAGCCGAGAGGATTTCTTCGGAAGGGATAACCGAACAAGCGAGCCGCTTCTCCGTTTCTAGGGTTTCAATTCATATTTTTCATCTCCCTTTGTGCGATTAGGGTTTTAGGATTTATAGGGGAACAACTAAAGAAAACAAAAAAGGAAAGAAGAGAGAGAGAGGCCGGTCGGGTAGAGAGAGAGGGAGAGACGCGCGGGTGAGAGAGAGGGGATCGGGGGTGTCCGCGGGAGAGAGAGAGAGGGCCGGTCGGGTGGGGGATTAGGCTAGGGTTTTGGGTTTTTAGTTTTCCTTTGAATCTCATCCATCGAGATCTATCCCTAACTTAAGATCCTATGGCTAAAAAGTAAACACGGAAATGAGTCAGTTCGGCATCTGTGGCTCGAACCGGGTGCGAACATGGCTCGCACCTACCTAAACCAGAAATAAAAACTGAAATAACTAAAGATCCGTTGGTCGGATCGAAATAAAGTAAAAACCAAAACTGTGGGGCTTCGATTAAGCTTTCCACTGATGCAGACGGATCGACGATCGGGTTCCTGGATCTCCGGCGCGGATGAAAATACGCCATCAGCTGTAAAAAACTGCACGTAGTAGGCTCGTCTGCATCAAGTCCCCCGGACTCAAAAGAACTCGACTCCTGTCGAGCAAGGTCCTGGATCCGGCGGGGGCTCCCCTGGTAGTATCGGCAGCCGCTGAATCCGCTCGAACTGCTCTCCCGGGTCTGGTGGCCAAGTAATCCACCTCAAGTATGCAGCAACTCCATCTCGTATCCCTTGCCCCTTGACGCCAAGCGAAGACCTGAAAGTCAACACCAACATACTCCGCGGCACGATAAGATCGTCAAAAGACTCAGATAATTTCATGTGATAATAGGAATTCGGGTTGACATGAAATTCAAATGACATGTGAAAAGAAAGGCCGCGGGAGCATAATGTGTTGCGGGTCATCGGCTTGCGCAATAGGCAATGGTGTATTTGGAAGGCCATGGGGTGCGGGTGCATTATGTGGTGCTCGAGGTGGCCTGCGCACGGTGCAAAACAAGTGGATTCTAGATGACGAAGATATGTCATGCAATCATTGTCGGGATTCAGTGAAAAAAATGAGAAATTAAAATACTCATCATGCCACTTGTTATGATTTCGAAAAATTAAAAATGATGGGTTGTCTGAAATTTGAACGCATGATTCATAAGTATTTTGCATCGAAAAGTGATCAAACATGCCAAAATCGTCGTTATTGCCTAATTCAACACTTGGATGACAATATGGATGCACATATGAATGATCTATGAATGTATGGAGGTCAGGCAAATGATGAATGCCTACAGACTCTAAATGCGATGTGCATGCAATGGAATGCAAAATGTTGTCTAATCCCTTCTCAATTGCTAGTGAACCAGATGAACACCCTACTAGATAATCAGCGAATGGGGGTATGGAATATTTCTGATTCAGAAGAGCCTTAGGTGCATGGGGTGATGGAGACTGGTGAATAACCAGCAGTGGTGCAGTCATATCATCTTCCCCCAAGACTAACTCATTGACGTGTTCGCCCTCAGACCCATGACTGTCCTCTTCCTTGTCATTGTCCGCCAGATTTGTCTGTGGGTTGAATTGTCGTTGAGGACAATCGGCTGACTTGTGTCCTGGCTGATCTACTAATTCGTGCTCTTGTCGCAGGTTTTGGCAACTTCTGTTTTGGCTGATCTGCACGTAGTTTGTCATCAGATTTGTGCTCTTTTCCCTAACGCGACGACTAGTGCGCTCGGATACTTTCGAGGACGAATTCTGGAACACACTTTGTTTGGAATCGGAAGGGAGGAACTTCCGTTGCAGCTTTTCCCTCATGTGGGTCCAAGTGGAAATTTTATCTTTTCCTTTTCTACCCCTAGCGGTCTGCAACTGTTTCCACCAAACCAGTGCATGACCTTTCAGTTTAAGGCTGACAAACTTAACTTGTTTGTCGCGGGGGATTTTCTTCCACTCGAAATACCGGTCGATATGCTCGGCCCACTCTAGAAACTCTTCGGGATCCATCCGACCCCCGAACTCAGGAATTTCTATGTTGATGCTCTGATCCCAGTCCCAATGGGACTTCGATCTCCTATGAGTTCTGCTATTCCGCCTATCAGATCCATTAGAGGAACTGACGCTGGCTCCTCCTGACTCTAGGTCTAACGCACTATGCCCTGGCGACGCTCTAGTCCTGTGTTCCCGATGGGGTCGAGGTTGATTCTGGGATTTGGTGACGGCCAAGGTCAATTTTTCTATTTGGGTCTGAAGCCTACCCATGTGTTCCTGTTGCCTTAGGAAGGCATCGTGCCAAGTGCGGGGTGGCAACGATCCAGCCATTATAGATTCTATCGACTCACTACAGAGAGAAAAGGGATGGTCCTAATATGTATGCGATCACGCGATGCGTGTTACTAAGTAATACAAGATACAAACTAAAATGAAAATAGGGAAAATAAAAAAAAATTCCAGCAAACACGAGATGATGCGAGATGCGAGAGGACCGGCCGTTGCGTAAGGACGCGACGACTAGTGCGCTCTGATACCAACTTGATGGGATGAGATATCAACTAGATGGAATGCGTATGCTTAATTTAATCCAAGTGCAGAATTTAAATAATGCAAATCAGATTTCAGCATGTATAAGTAAATTTCAGCAATGCTTAGAATCACGTTTCAGCATTCATTCATCACCAATCAGATTTTAATTCAAAGAACAATAAAATGGACAAGATGAACACTAATTTCAGATTATAAGACTGAATTCCAGCAATGAGAACAAGAACAACCTCAAATTAATAAGTCAATGTCTCAATAACATGCAAAGATCTAATCGAATAAATCCTAATGGATGAGACTCTCGGGAAACAGGAATTTAGGGTTCCTATAATGAAATCAGCAATAAGGCCGGTTGCGAGAAAAGGATGTTATCACATGAAAACTACCGAGGATCGATCTCACCGTGCTTTGGTCAATGCCGGCAGCTTTCCGATACTCCGATGTTGCAGAGGAATGGCGCGGAAGGGGGAGGTGTGGTCCAGAAGACGGGGTGAAGAAGCCGAGACGATGATCTTGAAGAAGAAGACACTCCACGTCGATCTTCCGTGAAGCCGAGGATGAATAGCGAGGCGACGGGGTAGAAGCGTGCGGAAGGAAGAAGTAGACAAGAAGCCGAGAGGATTTCTTCGGAAGGGATAACCGAACAAGCGAGCCGCTTCTCCGTTTCTAGGGTTTCAATTCATATTTTTCATCTCCCTTTGTGCGATTAGGGTTTTAGGATTTATAGGGGAACAACTAAAGAAAACAAAAAAGGAAAGAAGAGAGAGAGAGGCCGGTCGGGTAGAGAGAGAGGGAGAGACGCGCGGGTGAGAGAGAGGGGATCGGGGGTGTCCGCGGGAGAGAGAGAGAGGGCCGGTCGGGTGGGGGATTAGGCTAGGGTTTTGGGTTTTTAGTTTTCCTTTGAATCTCATCCATCGAGATCTATCCCTAACTTAAGATCCTATGGCTAAAAAGTAAACACGGAAATGAGTCAGTTCGGCATCTGTGGCTCGAACCGGGTGCGAACATGGCTCGCACCTACCTAAACCAGAAATAAAAACTGAAATAACTAAAGATCCGTTGGTCGGATCGAAATAAAGTAAAAACCAAAACTGTGGGGCTTCGATTAAGCTTTCCACTGATGCAGACGGATCGACGATCGGGTTCCTGGATCTCCGGCGCGGATGAAAATACGCCATCAGCTGTAGAAAAACTGCACGTAGTAGGCTCGTCTGCATCACTAGGGTTGGGATTGGGGTTTCACACACCTCACCCTGGTTTCTCTCAACAAGCATGTAGAGGAAAACAAAATTTTATTTCATTCTTCAGTACCTCAAATGAAGAGACAAGGGCCTTTATAAAGGCGCACAACGACAGGTCCACACGGCCAACAGACGAGGTGGGACTAAACACAAGCGCAAAATATAAAGACACAAAAACAACATAGAAATGAGACGAAACAAATGATCACATCCACAAACTAGGCTGGCTCCTCCTGCGTTGGTACACGTGCCACGGGTCCAACTCGAGGTAGATGTCCGCATCAAAAATAAAATTGTAGACTATTTAATGGAATTAATATAGAAAGAATGTAACACTTATCCTAAGCACAGAACTATATGAAAAGTTGAACAATGCCTACAAAAGTTAAAAAGCACTATAGAATGTCAAATAGCTTTTAAGACATCAATGTATAGCAGATATATGAGAGTGGTTAACCCTTCACTACGAATATATTGCAGATCTAGGAACAAACCAATCTTCCATATGAACAACCAGCAAACTGGTCCCTATGGCGCTCGACCCACAAAATCACAGTTTTGGACTATTTATAGACACAGTCCAACTTGTGTGACATATATAGCTAGGTTTAAAGTATAGGAAATTTAAACAATGTGATGAAAGAGTTCATTATATCATCCCTAATGGCTTCTAGACATATAATCAAATCACAACAGTAAGATTAGTATGACCAATGACCATGTACGCTATAAAATGAACACTTTTTATCTTGTAAGTTCACACACTTTACACTGTTCCTTTGAACAGCACTTTGCCTATTAGTCTCGTGCTTCTTAGTTCTCATCATCAACACTTGATAATGTGTTAGGCAATTTAGTTTGATAGTTCCTTCCCAAGGTAACTTGGGTTAAGCAATCTCATTATGCAGAGGCTACGTATGACACCGATAGGCACCCACATCCAATACACAAGTTTGATGTCATTCAACTCCATTGTTAAATAATAATACTCTTTTTTCAGTAAACTGACAAAATATTTCTCAATCCTTTCTCTCAAATAAAGGCAGCACACTTATAGAACACTGTGTTTAGTTACAACTTACAACCTACGGCCCGTTTGGCACTTCTATAGATAAGTATGATCCCGTAATTTAATGATAATAAACTGGTAATATGTAAGAAGAAAACAGACCCTTTTGCAGAAATCAGGCCTTCAACGCTAGGTAAACTTTGGAGTAGAGAGAAACATGGATCTCACGAACTGAGGCCATTTTGGTGCATGTGGTTAAAGCGGACCATAGGAGATAGATATGTACATCTAAGATCCGATCAATATTGAAGAGAAAACCATCACAACAACAATTTTTTGCTTCGATTATTTTTAAAACAATCTCCAGTCTAAATTTCAAACCACAACTACATCTTATTCCCAAAACTGATACTAAAAGTTAAATTAAAAAAGTATAGGTCTAATCTGAACATTAGACATGCACAGGTGGATCACTGGACTGAAGTATATAATCAAATCTAAAAATATGAATCAGATCTGAACAATAGGATGGATTGATCAGATCGAGATCACTGGATAATCAACATGGAGAACACTATCAAGGCAACACATTAGATAATTAAAAAAAAACAAAGAAAGAAAAAAGGCGCAAGAAACTTCAGATCAAACAATGTACTTACTGTCTGAAATAAAGTAGAAAGGAAAAAAAAGGATGAGTACAATCAAAGGCACTATTCTTCAGATCTGGTTGAGAAAACACCCTTAAAAATTATCAATCACTTCAACGAAAAAATATGTATACTGATAGTGTAGCAGATCTATAAAAATATAAAAGCTACAGGTGTAAAAAGAAAATGAAATAATGATGAGTTTATATAGAAGTAAAAGAAACAAAAAAGAAATATGAACAAAGAAAGAAGAGAACAGGAAGAAGCATGGCCTTCACCATCCGATGGTGTGCTCCAGATTTTACTGTGAAATAAAATAGGACCCCATAATCCACTTACAATATGAATCAAGGACAAAGTGACATAAAACATGATCAAAGCAACAGATATAACTAATCTCATCAACAACGTTACCATTGTACCAGTGGTGATTGTGGATGCATTAATCACAGGGGGACGAATATTGTACTCAGCTAATAAGCTTAGCAGTGATGAAGTGAATATGTACACGTCCTCCTCTGTGACCTAATCAAGTAAACCAAATACAGACTTATAACCAATAAAAAGTATATGACTAAATAACATGCTACCCAAAAAAAGTGTTTCGAATAATAGACTAACATTAGAAGCAAAAAAAAATTGTGTATCAAGGAACAGGAAGCATTAAGATCAATTTTTGAAGGCATTGGTTAAGCATCTGTACGACAACTAGTCTGAACTATGATTTTAGCTCTCCAAGAGTTACATCACCTCACTGGAAGTTGAAAGAATTGTTCACACTTTCACCTACTGTTGATCAATCATTTGAAATTGATCTTGCTTATCAAGGCGACATTTGGATAACTTAAACCGATAGGAGTTTCTACCTTTGAACCAAGAGAGAGTTGGATCGAGTGGATTGAGTGTGCAAGTTTAGCAACTAACACCATTAATAAGGTTTTAGAAACCGATGGATGCAGAAGGCCAAGGAATGTCATCAGATTTTGATTATCTGAGCTCATAGCCGTGTTCACAAGCTTAATCATCGAAAGACAATCAGTACCCTCAACGCAATCAATTTACTGAAATTTAGCAAGAAATATTATATGAACGAATATGGAGGAGATCCACCATTTCATGAGGAACCAATCATCGATTAGAATCAGAAGTATTCATTCTTGTTGAAGACGTGATCAAGATTTGATGATAATAGAAAGTAGCAATTCCCGATAATTTTGTAAAGTTTATAGGATCAGTGTTAATTGCTGGTGAAAACGTGTTGATAGACATCGCATCAAAAAGAGCTCATCATGGTACAAACTTGGAAAAGGGTAACGACTTCCTCCCAGATCTAGAGATGACAAAAAAGGTACAATCCCTTATAATAAGACTCAAGGGGTAGTTAATCTACAACAAGGAGGCAATATACATTTTGTTCATCCAAAAAGAGGGAAAGAATAAAAAATTACCTATTAAGGAGCAGCAACACAAAGACGAAAATTCAAGAAATCGATCATATTTTTTGTGCAAATTTAAATACCATTGTCTAGCAAGCCCATTCATATAGAAAGATTCCAGCCCTTTCAACAAGGCTTCCATAATTACATCGGTAACTTTCGAGGCTTTTTTAATAAAGAGTTAGGATCGCTCTTGATTGGATGAATTGATTGAGATCAACTTTAGGGCTGATGACCAACTTCTTGTAAATTTTAAAATAGAGAATAGGTTAGAGTTCCATTGTAGGGAAAATTTGGTTAACGAAACTTAAGCATAGAGATTATTGACTCTTTGTTATAAAGTGGTCACACTGCCTTTTTCTGCATTGTTCTATGCATTCTTCTATAAGGTCTCCATGATAGAGAAGTATAGAGAAATGAAAGCATATCTAATACTGTTAAAGCCAAGAGGACGAAATGGAGAGGTACTTGGGGTTTTTATAAGATCAGCACACCTGAGAATCAAGGGGATAATTCAAAGGATGCGTGACAAGCAGATTGAGATGGTATGGCCCTATGCAAAGTAAAAAGAAAGAGGGGAAGACCAAAAAATAACATGAATAAAATTTGAAGAAGCATTTACAAATCGGAGACGTCTCTCCAAATTGCAGGAAAGAAACTGCCTGCCTGATCAATTTGTCATGTTGTCCGTTGAAAGCTTGTTGTGACAACAAATTTATTCCTTAATATGAAATTATGAATGATTGGCAAAGAATTCAAACACTAAACCAGCTTGTTGGGATAACGTTTGATTATTATGGTGACCATAACAATCAAATTAGGTTTCATTTCATAGTTTGAATTGGTCTTTTACGACTGGCTTTCACCCTAACATCAACCCTCAACCTTTATAATCCGGGCTTGGGACCGACAATGGCAGTTTTTATTATTATGGTTATGGCATTAAAAATATTCCTAGATGTATTCAGAAAAACAAATTTACTATTTGAAAATGAATATGCATTATAAAGTAAGATTAGTAAGCTTTTTGCAGGCAAAGCATTGTAAAAGCATCAAGCAGATTCCAAGAAGATGTCAAAATGGTTTAGAATATTGCTTAGTGCTTACAACTATAGTGTAAATGACTATCCCAACAAGGACACCGACCCAAGCAAAATATAACTACTATTATCGCATATATCTAGTGATATGTACAGAAAAATCAAGATTCAAAATCATCATTTTGGTGGAAATTTTGACCTTTTGGATATGGAAATATTTTGTGAAAATATTTCGACAGTATAGAAATATAGCAATTTTGTAGAAATGGCGGAAATATTGATTTTCTGAATGAATTTTTTAGTGAAACTCTGGATAGTCAAACCAATTATAGATACATACTTTGGAACACTCAAATAATATTTGTACCCTATCTAAGGGTGTAGAGCTTCACATAGCATGTATTCAACGTATTGAGTCTGTGAGTCTTGTACAATTTTGTTTGGTCCGGTTTTGATATATATTTTTCAAATATTTTTTAATCTTTTTTTTGGATAAAAATATTATCAAAATAAAGATTAGTTGATTGTTAAAATAATGTTTCAAACGATTTTGAAAGCGGACTTAAAACAAGAAAGTTATGCAAGTTTGAAATTGTGCAAAAATTATACTGAAATGTGAAACACTGGTTTTTTACTAAGTCTGGAAAAAAGAGTTTTTATATTGAAAAGTTTTTATGCATTCAAAATTTCCTAAGACGGACAATGGTTTTCTAGATGCACTTGTACTTCTACATCTGGTGGAATTTTTTGAGCCAAAAAAAAGTTGATTTAATCACTTTTCTCACCATGTGGATTTTATAAAAAACCCTAAAAACTGTTTTCTCCTGCTAAAACTGAAAACTTTTTGATTCCTTTGGTTTTTGATTTTTTTGATATTTTTTTTGAATCAAATAGGGGATATTTGCTTATTTACATATAATAACATTTACGTAAATGCCGTTTTACTTAATTTTTACATATAATAACTTAGAGTAAATGGAGAAAATAAAAATTAAGTAAAACGACATTCACATAAATGTTATTATATATAAATAAGCTGCTGAGAACCATGACACAAGCTCCCTTTTATAACCAGTCAGTCCCACAATTTCGGATATATTTCGCAAAATTTTCGAAATTTTCGTGAAATTTCGACAAAATCCCTTTGTGTTAGTACTAATATCGCGATATTTCGTGAAATCCACTCGATATTTCCACTCGATATTTTGACATTTCCAGTTTTGCTCGAGACTACAGGCGGGATTTCGTATCGGGTTTTCATTTTTCCGATATATTTCACGAAATATATCGATTTTTTGTACCTTGAGAAAAATTATTTAGTCATGCATGCTGCGACCACGATAAGATACTTTAGTTCACAAGATAAAAACCAAAGAAAAAAACTCATTTATAGGAACTTAAATTATCTAAACAAATTGGATGAGGGAATGGTTAGTGTTAACTGTTAAGGTTTGAAATTGAATTAATTATGTTCCATGAGGAGCAATGGTCCAATATATGTACAGAAGAGTGGTGCGAATCTATAATAGACAGTATACGTGTAAGAGCCTATAATAGCCCATACAAGCCTATATACAAGTATCTTTAATACCCCACACCTTAAACTCACAGCGGATCAACCGTCAAGAGTTTGCCACGTAATTATTGAAAGTGCATATAGGTATGAGTTTTGGTGAAGAAGTTTGTGAGTTGCTCAGTAGACGAGACAAAAGAAGTGGATGGAGTATCTGGATATAAGTGTTGTACGAAGTGGCTGCTTCGTTAGTTCAAGGAACCAGATTGCTGGCAACCTACATAGCATTATGGTTGTTGCAGTAAAGTGGAGTAGCAGTAGTAAATACAACGCCAACGTGGGATTGGCAACTGCGAAGCCGAATTAACTCTGCAGTAATCTGGGACATCGCGTTATACTCAGCCTCGGTACTGGAGCAGAAGATGATCGCCTACTTCTTGCTTTTCTAGGAAATCAAAGATTCGCTCAGAAAAACGGAGAAGCCAATAGTGGAACGACGATCGGTGGGATCATCGGCCTAGTCAGTATCCCCATAGGCCCGAAGCTCTAGAGCAGAAGAGGAGGAAAAGAACAAATAACGAGTGATGGTCCCACAAATGTAGCGGAGAAAGCGTAGGGCGAATACATAGCGAACTAAGTGAGATGCGATGACGAACTGGCTCACAACATGGACGGCATGTGCAATGTCGGGCTTGGAGATGGTCAAGTAGACGAGAGTCACGAGGCCACTCACAAGTTGTCGATTCTTCTTGGGATCAGATCATATGTGTACTTCTACTGAGGGAGACAGTATCCTCGAGGAGAGAATGCAACCTCAAGACCCAAGAAGTAACGTAGAAGGCCAAGGTTCTTTATCTCGCACTGACGCTTGAGATGCTGCTTCATATGAGAAAGCAGTATCATCACCGGTGATGATCATGTCCTTGATATAGAGCAGGAGAATCATCAATCTATGAGAATATTGGCTCGTGAACAAGGCCTAGTCGTGATAGGTCTCAATGAAGCTGACGTCAAGAATTGCACGATGAAAGCACTCAAACCACGCCCGAGGAGCTTACTTGAGCCCATAAATAACTCACGAAGACGATAGATTGTGCAAGGATCAGGGTTTCAAATCTCGGCCGATACCGGTACGTATCGGTTTTGGCCGGGCCGAACCGAGTCGATCATCCGGGACCGAAACGGGCCTGAACCGGTCGGTACCAACCCGTACCGGACCGAACCGGCCGAGTCAGGTAGGTACCGGCCGGTACGAGCCGGTACCGGCCGGTTCAGGCCCTACCGACAGCATTAATGGGGTGGGTGGGTTTTGGCTCTTTTTTTTTGTTTTTTTCCTTTGGATTCCTCCCTCCACATGGCTGAACATGCATTCCCAGCCATTGCATGTGGAGGGGGGGGCATTATTAGCTTTGGCCCCTCCAAAGTGTTTTATTTATTAAGTGGGAGAGGGGGATTTGAAGGCTATATAAACACCCCCAAACCCATTCCATTTCACCTCCAAAGGCTCCAATACCATCCATCAAGTTGCAAAGTTGCAACTTGCAAAAAAAGAGAGGAGAGAAAGAAAAAAGAAAGAAGAGAGAAGAGAGAAGAGAGAAGAGAGGAAAGAAAGAGAAGAAAAAAAGGAGATAAGAGAGAAGCGTGAGAAAAGAGAGGAGAGAAGAGAGAGAAAAGAGCGGCACCGCCTGCACGACGAGGCGACAAGCGGCACGCCCGACAACGCCGACGAGCGACGACGAGGTCACGACGAGCGGCACGAGCACGAGCAGGCCGAGCGGCGACGACTAACAAGTAACACTTAACAAGGCAACATCGCAACGAGAGGCACAAGAGGGCGACAAGGCTACGTCGCGTCGAGCGGCACAAGCGGCGACTCGGCGACCAGGCGACGTTGCGACGAGCGGCACGAGGCGAGCGACACCGATACTGACAGGTAAATTTCATTGCTCACTTTGATTCACTTTTGCTACGTAGAAACAAGAGTAGAAAGTAATTTTACTCACTTGCTCACGCCTCACGTAGATTCGACTTTCGAGCCATTCGAAAGTTGAAACTTTTACTATGTAGAATTACTTTCTGTGTAGCTAAGCTGCTAAAGTAATAGATGCCGGATTGCTATGAGAATAAAGTGAGAAAGAAAGAATGAAGAAAGAGGAGAGAGAAAGTGAGCTAAAAATAAGAGAGGAAAGAAATAAAGAAAAGAGAAGAGAAAATATAAAGAGAGAAAAAGAAAGAAAGGGAGAAAGTAAAAAAAAAAAACAAAGAACAGAGCAAAGTGAAGAAAGTGGAATCACTTGCTCACTTCTGCTCAGTGCTCACTTGCTCACTTGCTGATGTACATTCGACACTTTTGCTACATAGAATTACTTTCTACGTAGCAAAAGTGAGCAAAGAGGTGGAATTACTTGTTAGGTAACTACGTTACTACGTAGCAAAAGTGAGTAAAGAGAAACAAAGAACAGAGCAAAGCCAAACTCGCCAAAGAGGTGGAATTACTTGCTCACTTCTACAGCTCTGCTCACTATTCACTATGACTCACTTACTCACTTTTGTTCACTTGTTCACGTAGATTCGGCACTTTTGCTACGTAAAATTACTTTCTAGTTTCTACTTTCTACGTAGCAAAGCTGCAAAAGTGAGCAATTATATTAATGAGATGCCGAATTATTTTCTACGTACCAAAACTTCAAAAGTGAGCAATTATTTTTGCTCACGTAGAAAACAAAGAAAGTAATAAAAAAACTATTATTTTTATGTAGTCATGTACTATATAGAAAGTAAGGAAACAAATAAGAGAATAATAATTTTTTTTGTTTGCTAATGCTTATTTATTTTTTGACTTAGATAATGGCACCAAAATCGAAAGAGATAGACGCTGGATGGCTACATTGCAAGGCAATAGGAGGCAACAAGCGGAAGGCCATATGCAACTACTGTGGCTGAACCATAAATGGTGCTATCACAAGAATGAAGGAGCATTTAGCGGGCAAGAAAGGACAAGTGACTGGTTGTGAGCACGTTCCAACAGAGGTACGGTCTCAATTCCAGCAATTTTTTAGAGAAGCAAGTAAAGATAAGAGTACTGCTCCTGAGCTTTCTGCTTCTAGAAGACCACCCCTTACCAAAAGTCAGTCGGTAAGGGGTTATAGAGAAACAAACATAGATGATGAAAGTTTTGATGATTCCTCATCTGAAGAGTTGCCGGAGGAGGATAGGGAGATGAGAACGGCAATGAGACTTTCTATTGAGGAAGCTCGTTGTCAAGAAATGAGAGAAAGAGGGGGGAGACCAAAGAGGTAGATAGTCAATGAGTGGTCCTGGTGGTAGTTCCCGTTTTCTTCCTGGTGATATTGGTGGTAGTACTGGTGGAGGTGGACCTGGTGGTAGTAGCAGTGTTAGTGCTAGAGGAGGTAAAACTAGTACTGGCGGCAGTACATCTTTGCAGTTACCTCCAGACGGATTTATGTTTAGGGAACGTGGCCATAAACAAACCAAATTAACAGCTGGAAAAATAAAACAAGCGGCCAATAAAGTGAAGAAAGCAGTGGCCAAATTTTTTCATTTCAATCATATCCCGGCTAATGCAGCCGTGTCGCCATACTTTAATAAATGTGCGACACATTGCAGTCGGTTGGACCGGAGATTTCTCCCCTACCCCATATGAAATTGTTGGGCCACTTTTAGATGATGAGGTCTCCGAAATAAACGATTATATTCGTAGTTTTCAAACTCCCTGGGAGGAGAAAGGTTGCACAATTATGTGCGATGGATGGAGTGGCCCTACTAGAAAATCCATAATTAATTTTCTAGTATATTGATCAATTGGTACTGTATTTTACAAATCAGTTGATGCATCAGCCAAAGTGTATGATGCAATATATCTTGCTGGACTTATGAATAATATCATCGACGAAATTGGAGCTAATAATATTGTCCAAATAGTGACGGACAATGGCTCTAACTATAAGAAAGCCGGACAAATCATACAGAAGGAATGAAAGACTATATTTTGGACTCCTTGTGCCGCACATTGCATCGACTTGATCCTAAAAGATATAGGCAAATTGGATCATGTCGACAAAGTCGTTAAACAAGCTCGAAAAATAACAAAATTCATTTATATCCATAACTGGGTAGTTAACTTGATGAGGAAGTATACTGGGAAGCGGGAGCTTCTGCGTCCAGGAATCACCCGCTTTGCCACTCACTTCATAGCATTGGAGAGCATTATTAATCAGAATAATGCTTTACGGAAAATGTTTACCTCAGATGCATGGTGTCAGTCAAAATATGCATCTAATGAAGAGGGCAAAGAGATGGAAAATATTATTGTTGGAAAGAAGCTTTGGATCGAAATTGACAAGATAATAGTGTGCATCCAACCTCTAGTGCAAGTTCTTCGACTGGTAGATTCAGATGAAAATCCTGCAATGGGGTATATCTACGAAGCAATGGACATAGCTAAGATGGTCATTCAAAAGTCGACAAAGGTTGGAGAAAAATCAAAAAAATAATATTTTAAGTTGATCGACAAAAGATGGGAGAAGACGCTACACCATCCATTGCATGCAGCAGATAAATATTATCGTCAAGTGTATAATCATTATTCAACAATTTCAATTTTCAATCTCATTAGTCATTAGATATTTAGACTCAATACTCATTTCTTTCATATTATAAGATTTTACTTAAATCCTCAATACCAGTATAGGGTAGAAGTTTCACAACACTCTAAAATAATGATCGGGCTTAAAGAGGTAATCCGAACCTTGGAGCCTAACATAGCAGCGCAAAATAAGGCAATGTGGCAGATGGAAATCTTCCGATATGCTCGTGGTTCCTTTGATTCGGAGAATGCAAGAACATCTATCTCGACCATGCAGCCAGGTAATACGTCGATAAGTTGATAACACACTTTAATAATACAATTATCCAATTGCAACCAACAAATAGAAACTGAATATTTTATTTTTTGGCTAATTTTATAGTTACTTGGTAAAGCATTCATGGTGAAAGTGCTCCTGATCTTCGCAAGATTGCTATCCGAGTATTGAGTCAGACATGTTCGGCATCGGGCTACGACTCTACGAGAGAAACTGGAAAACATTCTCTCTCATTCATACGAAACTATAAATAGATTGTCATCATCTAAATTAGATAACCTAGTTTTCGTACATTACAATATAAGATTCAGGGTCCGCGATCAGGGAAGATTAGAGGACCAAGGCGATAATCCAATCAATTTGGATTATATTTTCGACGACGATAACCCTCTAGCCCCTTGGTTGACGGAGAGAGAGGATCCAGTTCTTGACGGTCAAGAAAATACATGGTTAGAGAAGGAGTTAGGCAAAGGAGCAAAGACAAGAACAAGAGGGACCAAGGTTGAGGAGCGACAAACAAAGATTTCAACATGTCAGCCAGGCAATGCAGCAGATACACAGCGATGCATATGAGAGTCTTGACAGTATACCTTCCGGATCTAGTGATGGTGGATGAGAGTCATCTCAGTCACGACGGAGATGGCCGGGAATTGGTCACACTTCTAGTCCTGACCATGAAGAGCATGAGAGAGCTTCTTCACCTCCCAGTGCTCCCACGTACACCGGAGTCACAGGACCACCAGCCCCACCAGATCCACCACATGATGAAGTAAGGGTCGGGCCTTCTGGCACTGTTCATGAAGTTGCATATGTACCATACTCGTACGGATATGATCCACCACCAGGTCCACCATCATCATATTACCGAGATTCTTATCAGCCGATGTTTTCAGAGCCAGAGGAATCACAAGGAACATATGGAGATTCTTCATCCTCTTACGGCTACGGAGCCTACGGTTATGGTGTCCAGCACGACCAGGACATTGGCCAATCAATCTTCGGTTATTCTGGGCCTTCTGACGGGTCTTACTACCAGCACTACTCGGCACCAACTCCAAATGAAGACGAAGAAGAAGCTGGTCACAATAATAACCTATGGAACTTCTGAGTTGAGTTCTGAATCTTCTGATCTGACTATCTGAGCCAGCCAGGTAAGGTAACTAAAGGTGAGTTAATAATTTTAATATTGATAATCTGTATTCTGTGGAAGTGGAACACGTCTGGATTCTGGAACTTATTGTATAATTTGTATTGTAAATTTATAATAATAAAAAAATTTCAAAACTTTAAAAGGTTGATTTATAAAACCTTTTAAAAACCTTTTTTAACTTCGCCAAGGCTGGTCCCAAGCCCGGATAAAGAAAGAGGAAAAAAGGATATAGGAAATTAGGAATTAGTAACTTCTTAGGTGTGCCTTGTGAACTGTGACTTGTGACTTGTGACTTATGAGTCTTGTGGCTCAGTTAGGTCTCTACTGTCCAATCATTCACCTCGGGGAGTGGTGATTCGACAATAGTTGACAAGTTCATCAAGATTCTTAATCATACACCTCGGGGAGTGGTGCTTGTGAATCTTGATGAATGATGAATCCAAGACTCAAAAGTCTAAAGTCTGAAGTCATAAGATAAGAGTATAAGACTCATAAGTCATAGTCTGAACTCTGAAGTCACAAGATAAGACTCATAGGCCTAAAACTAACCCTAGCGGCCTAGCCTAAGCCCTAACTCCTAAGTCCTAACTCCTAAAGTCCCTAAAGGACCTAAACTAGGACCCTAAAGTAGTCTAATATTTATTTTCTAATTTTTTATATTTATTTTCTAATTTTTTAGAATTTTTAAAGATTTTTTTAGATTTTTTTACAATTTAAAAAAAATAAAAAAAAAGGGGCCGGTACCGATTCAACCGGAACCGGACGGTACCGGTACGAACCGGCAGGTTCGAACCAGTTCGGCGCCGGCCGATACCGGTACCCGAGTTTTAAACCTTGGCAAGGATAATGGAAAAGGTTGCATGTAGACCTCCTCAGCATGATCGTCGTGAAGAAAGACATTAATCACGTCCATCTAACATAGTGACCTTCATCAAATCACAGCAACAACAATCAAGGCACAAACAGAAGTCATCTTCACCACCAGCGAAAAAGTCTTCTCATAATCAATGCATGCCCCGTGTAAAGCTGTGAGTAACAAGATAAGCTTTGTAGTTTGTAGCACTCCACTGAGCCATTAACGCGATTCTTCACCTTCTAAATCACTAACAGCTAATAGGAGTCTTCCTAAGGCAGAGAAAAAAAATCCCAAGTGCCAACCCGTTCTCCTAGGATCAGGATTCCCTGGAGGCCGACTGGATCGAGATTGAGATGGATGATAGGTGGCAAGACTCAGTCGGCGGTGTTGATTGTCGACGATGTTGAGAGACAGTGGTGAGGACAAGTCCGACCACATGAAATTCTAGAGGAGCAGCCTTTGCTCTTATACCATGTTTGGGTTTGGAATATAATGAATTATATTTCTGTGAGGGACAATGACCTGATATATGTACACAAAAGTGGTGTGAGTCCACTATATACAGGTATATGTGCAAGAGCCTACACTAGCCAATACAAGACTATGTACAAGTATCTCTAACATGTAGCAAATGGGAGGTATCATAGGCGTTGAGAACATTAATTAGTGGATGGTCATGTCAAGCGTGTCTAGAGTTAATGATAATAACATTATTCTATGACCATCAACACCTGCCCATGTGCATTTTGTAACCCACATGGGCTCTGAGAAAGAATTTTTTAAGAAATAGGTTTCACAACACAACATAATCCTTCTCTCCAACTCACCATCTTGATGAGTCGTACCAAAATGAAGACATGTTCTCGATGTTGCCCTTGGAGATAACGATCACTAAAGGTTGTCATTGACTTTAAATCCATCTCTTGAGTCATTTAATGAAAATTTTCTAGAGTGGTCGATAAAAAAGATGTTAGCCTAAAATGACTTGGAAGAAAAATGTTGAATGATGCAGTGTTGTGTTCAAATTCTGCAAATGGAAGAATTGATGCCTTTACTAGTACTTTTTTCCATCTTCTACTTCAGTAACAATATAAGGCTTGATTAGCATTTCAACTTACCTACACACATAGTCTAGCTGTCTTCTGACTCCTTTCTATAGATAGTAAGAAAAACTTATTAGAATAAAGTTACAAAAGAAACATGCCAGTATGCCACTAAGATCCTTATGCATAATTATTATAAATCTCCTCTTGGTAACTTATCATCAACTATGCTTGGTTGCCAACAATCAGATACCTTTTGATAACTTTTTGTTAATCTTCATTTTGATGCATTCCCTCCACTATCTATATTCAAACTTTTATGAGTATTCAATAATTCAGCATCAGGAATGTTTATTCATTTTATCTCTTTGGCTTATAATTTATGTTATGGAGATGAATGCAATTCCCCACATCAAACCTTGTCTTTCAGCCTCTTCATCCAATCTTTTTCATAGTCTAGGGGAAGCTCAAAGGGTTGCACCCGTGGTTTGAAACTTCAGTCGAAATACCGAAATTTCGTCGAAATATTTCGGTCTCGGCCAGGACCGAAATGAAATGGGGGTCAAAACCAAGGGGACTGGCTATTTCGGTTTCAACTTTCGAAACATAAATTATAAATTTTGATCCATTTCGGCCAATTTCGGTTGAAATTTCGATCAATTTGGGTTTCAGAACTGGAACTATAAATTGGTCAATTTCGGTCGAAATTTCAGTTTAGGCTTGGACCGAAACCCGACACAAAACCAAAATTTAAAACCATGGTTGCTCATAACCAACAACTCAACAAGGCAAGTTTCTATATCTGCTATATGGCCTTCTAAGTTTCTTGGCAGGCCCTTCTCTTGCCAGGTTGCATTGGTGTCAAATTTGTGGAACCTTCTTAATTAAAGTTGTAGTATCCTTTTTCCGACCAGCTTTAGAGATTTCCGAGGTGCTCCATAGCCAACCCATCTTGGTGGGATGAGACTTGGATGATAAGGATGATCCATTAATTCAAGGGTCTGATGCTGATTAAACTCGGCCATGACCGAAATGAAATGGGGGTCGAAACCAAGGGGACTGGCTATTTCGGTTTCAACTTTCGAAACATAAATTATAAATTTTGATCCATTTCGGCCAATTTCGGTCGAAATTTCGATCAATTTGGGTTTCAGAACTGGAACTATAAATTGGTCAATTTCGGTCGAAATTTCAGTTTAGGCTTGGACCGAAACCCGACACAAAACCAAAATTTAAAACCATGGTTGCTCATAACCAACAACTCAACAAGGCAAGTTTCCATATCTGCTATATGGCCTTCTAAGTTTCTTGGCAGGCCCTTCTCTTGCCAGGTTGCATTGGTGTCAAATTTGTGGAACCTTCTTAATTAAAGTTGTAGTATCCTTTTTCCGACCAGCTTTAGAGATTTCCGAGGTGCTCCATAGCCAACCCATCTTGGTGGGATGAGACTTGGATGATAAGGATGATCCATTAATTCAAGGGTTCGGTGCTGATTAAACTCGGCCAGGACCGAAATGAAATGGGGGTCGAAACCAAGGGGACTGGCTATTTCGGTTTCAACTTTCGAAACATAAATTATAAATTTTGATCCATTTCGGCCAATTTCGGTCGAAATTTCGATCAATTTGGGTTTCAGAACTGGAACTATAAATTGGTCAATTTCGGTCGAAATTTCAGTTTAGGCTTGGACCGAAACCCGACACAAAACCAAAATTTAAAACCATGGTTGCTCATAACCAACAACTCAACAAGGCAAGTTTCCATATCTGCTATATGGCCTTCTAAGTTTCTTAGCAGGCCCTTCTCTTGCCAGGTTGCATTGGTGTCAAATTTGTGGAACCTTCTTAATTAAAGTTGTAGTATCCTTTTTCCGACCAGCTTTAGAGATTTCCGAGGTGCTCCATAGCCAACCCATCTTGGTGGGATGAGACTTGGATGATAAGGATGATCCATTAATTCAAGGGTCCGGTGCTGATTAAACTCGGCCAGGACCGAAATGAAATGGGGGTCGAAACCAAGGGGACTGGCTATTTCGGTTTCAACTTTCGAAACATAAATTATAAATTTTGATCCATTTCGGCCAATTTCGGTCGAAATTTCGATCAATTTGGGTTTCAGAACTGGAACTATAAATTGGTCAATTTCGGTCGAAATTTCAGTTTAGGCTTGGACTGAAACCCGACACAAAACCAAAATTTAAAACCATGGTTGCTCATAACCAACAACTCAACAAGGCAAGTTTTCATATCTGCTATATGGCGTTCTAAGTTTCTTGGCAGGCCCTTCTCTTGCCAGGTTGCATTGGTGTCAAATTTGTGGAACCTTCTTAATTAAAGTTGTAGTATCCTTTTTCCGACCAGCTTTAGAGATTTCCGAGGTGCTCAATAGCCAACCCATCTTGGTGGGATGAGACTTGGATGATAAGGATGATCCATTAATTCAAGGGTCCGGTGCTGATTAAAGATTAATGAAATGTCACAAGTGGTACTAAGCTTATATAAACCCTTATGCAGTGGAAGAGACTGAACATCAAATCACAGAAGAAGAAAAAATACATTAATTTTATAGGGCTATATTTGCTACAGATGCAATGAAATATCGTACTTTTAAATCATTTGTCAGTCTTAAATTTTCTTCAAGAAAACCTTTTCTTTGAGCAAGTTCTTTCGAGGCACTAGTTATCGCGTCATCCTTCCTCTCATCAAACGCCTGTTGCACAAAAGAATATATATTAGTTTCCCCCTTGGGCAAGCAAAAAAACACCAAATAACACTACTCCCACTAAAGTATGCACACCAATCGCAAGTCAGAAAGCCTCCTCTCTAAAATGTGTTTCTCATTCAGTAACTGAAGCTCCTGAAAGCCACAAAAACACATAGTTCGATGAAGTTAGTATAAGAAATCGCACATAAATATCGACGCGGATCGGTTAGCATCAGTAGCTACATACTGTCACAAAGGCCTCGGAAATTTTTTGGCGGAGTAGCAGTATCTCTTCTTCTTGTGCTCGAGATCTGGAATAAAGTTCCTGGCACAAACTTGATCAATTACAACATCACAACCCACGATTCCGTTCGAGTGTACTAGCAATTCAAGTAGAAGTTTCCATGAATCGCTACCGTGATCTCCGGGTCCAAAAGGCGATTATCGAATTCATCTCCCCTCAGATTCCTAGGACCAGAAACTTTTTGGAATTGATGCCTGTTAAGCAACCAGTAGTTGTTTAAACAGGCGCTATGCCCCGATATCGGCTGATCATGTAAGGATCAATCTAGGGCAAAATGTTACCTTTCCGAAGGCGAAGGATCGCGGTCTGGAGTCCAAACTCCAGGATCACCATTTCCATGCATATAGCGGTTGTTTTGAAAAACCTTCTAAAATTCAAAAAAAAAAAAGTATTATCCAAGAAATTCAAAGAAAAAGACAGAAAATTGCAGAATTTGTAGAGAATGTGAAGAGATCGGTAGAACGGGAGGAATCAAACCCTAGAGTTCCGACGGATCGACGGTGGGAGGTCTAGATTTGGTGGAGGGCGGGAGGATCGTACCTCTCCGATTGAATTCCGGGCGGATGAGGAAGATGGCCGTTGACGAGTGAGCAAGGGAAAACCGGGGTTCCTCCGGGGCCGTCAAAGTCGTTGGAGGCTGATCTGACGTGGAACTATCGTGTTCTTGATCTCCGACTCTTCCCTCTTTCGTGGAGCCGGAAGGTGAGCGTGCTGTCCTCAGCAGTGGGCCCGTACAATGAGTAGAGTGACTCCCACGGATAGCTCAGTTTGTAAGATGTGTGTGCAACAAAAGCCCTTGGTAGAGGGTTCGAATAAACGCTACGAATCTTTTTTTTGTTTTGTTTTTTTTTTTTTTGGGGACTTAGTCAGAGGTCCCTGACAAAGAGATTGGTTTAAGGAAAAGGACGGCAACAAGATGGTGTTGCACCAGATCCCTCCAAACCACTTAAACCCTCTGCCCCCCCTCCCCTGCCGTCGCCGGACCTAACCGAACCAACCCCCCCCCCTCCCCCGTCGCCGCCGGACCTAACCGAACCCCCCTTCCCCCGGTCATGGGATGAACCGTAGACCTACCCCTAGACTTAATCGAATCCCCACCGCCGCCTTTGCCTCCACCACTCACGAGGTCGTCGGGGTCGAGATCGTTGGGGTTGAGGTCGCTGCCGCCGGAGCTGCTCGTGCCCGCCGCAGTTGCCACCGGAGCCGCTCGCGCTAGCCGCCTGCTGGAGCCGCTCGCACCCGCCGCCCCTGTCGCTGCTCAAGAGAAAGGGGAGAAGAAACGGGGGGGGTTAGTTTCGGGGCAGGGACCTTTGGCTAAACTGATCTCTCGCTCGCGCGCGCCGCCCCTGCCCGCTGCTCAGGAGAGAGGGGAGAAGAAAAGGGGGGGGGGGATTAGTTTCGGGGTAGGGACCTTAGGCTAAACTGATCTCTTGTATATCCTTAGGCTAAATGGATCTCTTAGTCAGGGACCTTACACACATTAGCCCTTTTTTTTTTACTCTGCAGTAGCGATCACTTGATCTATTTTGTGCATGCAACTAATACAGGCTAGGCAATTCTGCCCAAGATGGGGTCCTATTAAGGCACCCCATGGATGAGGGCACCCCATAGTTTTTCCCTCTTTCAGTCCTCTCTTTCCGCCCCTTCTCGTCTACGCCCGCACAAGCTATTGTCTCCATTCCCATCAATCCATGTTTCTGTGTAAGTCATTGCCATCTTCTTCTCCTTCGTCGTTAAAAGCTCGACCCACCTTAAAGACGCATTAGTGACTACTGGCCGACATTGTCAACGGCGAGTAGCCATTGTCACATGGGTTTATGGTTCAGCATGAAAAATGAGGAGGAGGGAGGAGGAGGTGACGATTAGTTGTTGCGGCTGAAAACGGGAGAAGGAGAAGTAGAGGGGAAAACAAAGAGGGCAAAGGAAAAGAGAGGGTAGCAGCCTCATGAGTAGAATAGAGAGGGAGGGATCGAATTTTTACGGAGAGCAAAGAGAGGAAAGGGATAGGGGATGGAGGAGAAATCCAATTGGGAGGAAGAGAGCCTCTCGAATGGATTGGGCAAGGTCAGTTCAACCATAATCCCGTTAAGATGGTCGTCTAAGGCCCAATGTTAAAAGAAGACCCCCCAAAAGTCCAAAAAATACTTAAATAACCACAAAATTCTGAATAAAACAAAAAACATGCTGAATTTCTTGAAAATGTAAATAGATCGGTAAAATGGGAGGAATCAAATCCTAGAGTTCTGAATGGATCAACGGAGGAAGAGATACGAAACTACGAGGTTTATATTTATTGGAGGGTGGGAAGATCGTACCATGGGGATCATGGCTCCTATTGTATTCCTGACGAATGAGCAAGATGCTTGTTGATGAGTGAGCAAGGAAAAATCGGGTTCCTTCTGGGCGGTCAAATTCGCTGGTGGCTGCTCTAACGTGGAACCATCATGTTCTTGTTCTAAGAAGTGTTATTCATCCCAGAGCGTTTGTCCCGAATAGTCAACCCTATTGACGTGGCATTCAATCACGGCATTACTTTGCCTGGCAGTTCGGGTTGAATGTGATTCACTGGTAATGGCTGGGTTAACAGACAGCTGTGATCAGGACATGTCAATCAGGTTGACCATTTGGGCAAAACTGTTTGGGTTAAATAGTATTTTTCATTATTAATCTCGTCTCTTACCTCTTTCGTGGAGCTGGAAAAGTCGTAAAAAGGTAGGATAGCTTAGATTATAAGACACATGCAATCTGTGGCCCTTGGTCAAGTGTTAGAATAAATGCTACGACATATTTCCTTCTGCTATGCAATGGTGGGCCTTTCTCACACTTCAGTGACAAGCCTTCTAGCATGTGGGGTTATCATGGTATATCTCCCGTTCTTGTGGTGCGTTCCGATCCTTGATCTATTTTGTGCCGTCTCACTAACATATGATATATCATGTATGACCACTTGGTTTTTAGAAGAAAAAATAATTAATTAGTAAGGCCCCGCAACTAATATGAGGCCGAGCAATTCTGCCCAAGATGGGGTACTATTAAGGCACCTCGTGGATGAGGGTCCCCCATAGCCTTTCTCCTATTTCCCTTCTCCTTTTCGTCGCTCCTCCACTTTGTCTGTACAAGCCATCGTCTCTATTTTCATCGATCCATGTTTTTATGCAAGTCACCGCCACCGCCTTCTGCTCCCCTTGTTCCTCCTTCTCCCTCTTCTCCTTCTTCTTCTTCTTCTTCGTCGCCAAAACCTCGACCCACCCTAAATATGTGCCGATGACTATCGGCTGACATTGTCAACGGCGAGTAGCCACCAACATAGTCGATCAATAGCCATTGACACATGAATCATAGTTTGGCATGGAAAATGAGGAGGCAAGAGTTGGAGGAAGGAGGGAGGAGGCGGTGACAGTGGGATGCTGCAGCTGAAAGCAAGAGGATGAGAAGATGAAAGAAAAACAAAGAGGGGAAAGGAGAGTAAATGATGGCAACGATCATGCGAAGTCTAGAGAGAGAGGGGGGGGGGGGATTTTATGTAGAGTAGAGAGAGGAAAGGGATAGGGGAGAGAGGAGAAATCCAATTGGGAGGGAGGTCTCTCAATTGGATTGGAAAAAGCCGGCTCGACTGTAAGGCCATTAAGGCGTCAACTAAGGCCCAATGTGAAAAGAAGGTCCCCCTCCCCCCCCCCCCCCCCCCCAAAGTCCAAAAACATTTAAATAACCAAAGACCCCATATGAAAATAATGTCACGATCCATTTAAATAGACTAACGCCCCCCCCCCCCCGCCAGCCAAGTCTAGGGTTTCAGAGTTTTCATCTATGACCTCGGCCTCCTCGGTCGTCACCGGCGATGACAAGGAGGCCATAAATAATACATTTTTATTTCCTCTCGACCCCTCAACGATCTCGCGTGACCTCATACAGACATCCACCGCTCGCCCCTCTCCGGTGTGATAACACCTAGAGTGCTCCAAAAGGCCAACTTATCGAGAGAGGAGAGTACAACAGGTATATGAAGATAATGATCTCTGCTCCCATTACCGATGTGGGAGTAACAACTCAACACCCACCCGCACGCAGAGTGCGTTTTCAACAGGGACATAGCCACGAAGAGAGGTGTTAGCAGTTACGGCGGAGTCACTCGGGAGATGCTCCGAGAGCAGGCCCAGCTCCGATACCATGTAACAACGCCCGGAGTGCTCCAAAAGGTCCACCTTATATTAAGCGGCCTAATAGCACCCCCTTTCCGATGTGGGGCTAAACATGTCTCAACACATACATATAAATGCTATATAACGAAATGCTTAGAACAATTCTTGTGTTGCTGTGTAATTCACAGACCAAAGTTTTAGTGGAAAAATATATTCTTTGAATATATCAAATATTTTATTTTAAAAAAATATAGGACAAATTACAAAAACCTCCCCTTAACTATATCAATTCTTGTGTTGCTATATAATGAAAGTGCATAGGACTAAAGAAAAAGAGTTCAAAAAGCTAGGATAGGAGTTTGTAGTTCGAGCATTGAAAGAGAAGAATTAAAGTCACCAAAACGAGGGACACCATCAATGAAGCATGCATCATCGACATTCAGGAACACGATACACATCAAAGGAGAAAATGTTGAATGCTTTGGTGATGGTGTTCAATAGTATTCGAAACTATGTCGATTTCAGGGGGAGAAAGGGATTAAAGAAAATGTATGAATGAGTGAACCCATTTTAGTTAAATTAGGAGTCGGTGTCATAACTTGAGGGATCCGTGTTCAATTCTAAGTAGAATTTGTGTTTGAGTTTTGGTTAGAATTTATTATATAATATAAGTAGTGTTAAGTTTATACTAGTACTAATATTGTGCAATGCACAGACAGATGTGGTGCCGCTTGTTGCAGTGAATCTTGTTCCTCGTTGTGGAGAGAGAGAGAGAGAGAGAGAGAGAGAGAGAGAGAGAGAGGGGCTTAGATTGTTTTGTGACCATTTTTGGTCGATGACTTTGACTCCCTTTTCTCTTGTTTGGACGATTGGGGATTCCCTAAAGTAGGGCATCCCTGGTTCTTTCTCATATTTGGGACTTACGAAAATAGGAGAGCAAGGATTTCGAGGTGATGAAGTATGCCTTTTCCCACATCGAGTGATTTGGAATACCTCATCTCGCCGAGGGAAAAGGGAAACAAATCACTCTTCCTGTCGATTTTTTTTTTCCTTGGTTTTGAGGTGGCATCGTCCACCAGGTGAATCATAGATGCGCTAAACAAGATGTTTTGACCCCCCCCCCCCCCCCCCCCTCTCACCCACCCACACACACACACACACACACATACACACACACATGCACGCGTACATTTTCCAGACTCCTAAACACAAGAGGGGGGGGGGGGGGGGGTCCGCCACGAAAACAAAATCTCCTAGAACGTTAGTACCATATTTCAATAGTAAAAGGTGTCCCTAGTCTCCAACTGATAGCTCAGTTGGTAAGACATGCAATCCCTAGCATGGCTCAATGGTTCGAATAAATACTATGACATATCTATTGTAGCTCGTGTGTCATGAGCGTAGATTTTCAGTATTAACATTAATAAAGATGCCTTTGGTTATTGCTTTAATTAGAATACTACTATGGTATATGTTAATACACATATAATAAAGGACCCTAGGGAACACAGTAGGCCACTGAGGCGCATGGTGGATCCATGCTTGGGAGACCCAGTAGACCAGTTATGTGTAGACCTAGAACTAGTTCACAGCTTAGGTGATGTCGATCGCTTCACCGAGAACAAGCTGTTGGCAGGTAGAGGATATGGTGAAGTCTCTACCACGGGAACGCTGGATTCCCATTCACCTGACCAAGCACGATGATCGTGTTGAACAGGAACCAAGACGGTGCACAGTTCAGTGATTCAGACACTGGTGCATAAACCGTCTTACTACTATAGATAATATGTCCTTAACCCTGAGGGACCATGTACACTGGGCCAACCAGTTGTGTGGTGCTTTGATGTGCCAATGTGTACGGACCTTCCATAGTCCAATACCACGGTACGTTGGGTTACCCGGCTGGCGCTTGAGTGACATGTAATCGCTACAGGTTATCCGACGTCCAGTGTTGGATGGGTACGCTTTGATGAGTCAATCTGTCCACACAGTTAACCCAGGCATGGTGGTTGTCAGTATGATTGACGATGTTTCGGATGCTAGGCATAGCACCAGAAGGTGTGTGGTGTTATTGATGACAAGTCATCAATTCCTAGTCAGATGATCGATCGGGATCTGACGGTGCTCCCCACCGCCCGAGTCATATCATGGCACCAGTAATAGGAGGGACTAAGGATTATCGGAGTATAGTAGAGAACAGGGTTACGAGGGAGTAACATAAGTTTAGGATCACTAAAATTCAACTCGCGTCACACTCTGGGTGGCTACGCAGGTTAATCGGATTAGAGCTGATTAACGGAACTTTCGGTATGTCACCGGAACAGTTAATCAGGGATCCGGTTGGAGCTAGAGATCCCGAACCCTAAAGGTTCCACCCTGTCGTTGCGTATAGGAATTGTTCCCCGACCTAGTTGGATACGTTGGATGCGAAGTAGCGCGATGGAGCGCAAGCCCGGAGTCTAAGAACCTAATTCACATGTGTTAGGGGCCATAGGGGTATTTTGGTAAATACTAAAATATGGCTCAGAACATATTGAATATGGATCTTAGAATGAGTGGAATAATTCCAGAAGCTCATAGGCGCTGACGGAACTCGATTCCGAGTAGCGCACCTCACTCAATCTCTCTTTCATTTTTTCACTTTCGTGAAGGGTGTTTTCGTCTAGGCTTCACAATAGACACTTGGAAACCCTGAAAACCGCCCCCCCTCATCCTTATCCATCTAAGGCCGGCCCTAGCCTTCTTGTAGCACTAGGAGGTCAGTCCTATAAGAGGATTAGAGAGGGAGGGGCCGGCCCTATGCTCTCCCCCTCTTAGAAAATCCGACCCCCTCTCCCTCTCTTCCTCTCTGAGGTTTCGGCCAAGGAAGAAAGAGGAAGAAGAAGGAGGAAGGAAGGAGAAGGAAGAAGAGAGAAAGAGAAGGAGGAGATCTCGCGGCTAGCCATCGTCTTCGCAACGAATTCCTCCGTCGGCTCGTAATCCTTGCACTCAGAGACGGGATTTCGAGGATTCCTTAATTCGCAAAGGACAAGGTGCTATCCGACAGCTTTCCTTGCGATTCAAGTGTGGTTCTTCATCGTTCGTTTTCTCCGGATCATAGATCCACAAGGTATGATGATTCTAAACACCTAACTAAATGCATGCATGTCTTCCGTAGATCGTAGTATGCCTCTAGGGTGTCCGCACATATGCTAAGATCATAGATTTGCATGTAGATTGTTTTGTAGAATTAATTGTAATGAAACATACACCGTATGATCTTCGGATCTATCTTTTGCTTCCGCTGCGACTCTGATAAGCGGATCCAATTCCAACAATATCCCCCCCGTATCAGCTGCGAGTCTTCGAGCTTGTGGGGTTATTATAAAATCAGAGGAATTTCTCTCGCTCTTGTAGTTAGTTAGTCTAGTTTTTGTCGACACACTAACAAGTGATGTAGTGTGATGTACAGACGACTTAGTTTTTTCAAAAAAAAAAGAAGGATGCCCCTACATTTACGAAATCGGTTCCTCTCAAGTCTTTGTTTTCTTCTAGTCTTACAAGCCCAACCTTGGATGCATGGCGCTCATACTTCAACCGAGGTTGGCAATGGAACCATGTTGAAATTTCAACAAGTTGATTCGTGCAATTGAAGCATTATCGCAATGCATTTGAAGGATAATTCAAATGACTCGAAAAAATTAGTAACTCGAGGGGAGCTGACTCAAGAAAAATACTATTCAACCATCTTGTTTCCACCCAGATCCGGCCAACCTAATATGGTAAGGGATCACAGTCGTCCATTGCACACGAAGTCAATTGTATTATGCCCGTTGGTAGGCAAAAGAAGGGTGCGATCATGTGCCACATCAGGACGGTCAGATCAAGATGTGTAATATATACCCTAGAATAGAATTTTCTTTTTATACATTAGTTTGAGCAATATCCTTGATTATGCATATTTTAAAAGTAATATATAAAAATTAAAATTAAAATACGACCAACATATGGTCTCATCAAACCGGTGAAAGTCATATATACATATGTTGCATTCTAGCACTATTTAGTATATTTAAAAATTAAATATAAAGGAAATATGAGATGTAGCTGATGCAAGGATTCAAAACTCCAACCTCCATTTGAGTAGCTTAAAGACTTTATCACTCAACCACTTAATTAATTATGTCTAAAAGCCGTGGACAAATCAAATAAAGAGTAGCTAACAACCATTAATACAAACTGAACACCATTCCTTTTCCTTAGAGCATCTCCAACGGGCTCCGAACAAGGAGCACGTCCGAAGACCGTGGGGCCCATTTTTTGCTGGCACCTTATTGAAAACCTCCTAGTTGAGAGGTTCAGCTCCAATGGCCTCCGAACTGGATATCCAAGCCATTTTGCACCAAACACTCAATATATTTAAAAGTTATCCAAACTCTCCAAATTTACTCCAAACCCCACCCACCTTAATTTTTTTTCCACGCATCAGTTTAAATATTAAAAACATATATAATTTTATAAAAAAAATTATGAATAAGTTATTAAAAAATATATAATACTTTTAACGACTATATTTATATCCTTTGGATATGATCTACGACGCGGCTCATATTTTCACCATCAACAGCTACATTTCTATCTGTCGGGCACGATCTACGAATCGACCACATTCCAAAAGCCAAACAGATAGATTTCTATCCGTTGGACATGACATGCGAGGTGGCACGCATTACCACCACCAACGGATAGATATCAATTCGTTGAGATTTTTTCTATATAAAAATATCGCTTCTTTCATCACACATTTATACTTTGTCCAAACAATCCACTCTCTAGACACCATGTCCAGTTTGAGCCCTACCGACAACACGTCAAGTAGCAGCGACGATAGCTCTACCCTTAGAATGTTATTTTCTTATAGGAGCCACCGCGTGCGAGGAATAGCAGCAAGCTGAAAGTTCACGCCAACGTAAAAAATGTGCCTCTGTACCAAGCCACGTCGTGCTTGATCGTAGTAGACTAGAAGGCCATAATCGACTATTCCAGGATTACTTCGCCGATCAGTCGACTTACCTTCCTTACCAGTTCCGGCAGAGATTCATGATGAGTCGTCCTCTCTTCCTGCGGATCCACGATGCAGTCGTGGACCACGATAACTACTTCGTCCAAAAGAAGGACAATGCTGAAAAATTAGGATTATCCAGTCTTCAAAAGATTACCGCCGCTATGCGGATGCTCGCATATGGAGCATCTGTCGATTCCGTGGATGACTACGTTCGGATTGGAGAAAGTACTTCGATTGAGAGCTTGCAGAGGTTTGTTCGAGCGGTCATCAATATATTTGGGGAGGAGTATCTTCGTTCACCCAATAACGAAGATGTTGCACGACTCCTCGCAGAAGGTGAACAACGAGGGTTTCCAGGCCTGCTCGGAAGCATTGGTTGCATGCACTGAAAGTGGAAGAACTGCTTAACAGCCTGGCAAGGTATGTACACTGGTCATATTCACGAGCTAACAATTATTTTAGAGGTTGTAGCTAGCAAAGATCTATGGATCTGGCACTCCTTCTTCGGGCTGCCAGGGTCACACAATGATATTAAAGTCCTCGATCATTCACCGGTCTTCAGACAACTTACAAAGAAAAAAGCTGCCCCATGTAATTTTATAATCAACGACCATGACTATAAAATGGGGTACTATCTCGCCGATGGAATTTACCCCTCATGGTCAACATTAGTGAAGACCATCCCAGCACCTCGAGAAAACCAGAATAAGTATTTTGCTCAATAGCAAGAGGGGGCAAGGAAGGATGTTGAGCGAGCTTTTGGAGTATTACAAGCCCGATTTGCGATAGTAAGAGGGCCGACATGTTTTTGGCAGCCGAATGTGCTTATAGACATCATGACATCCTGCATTATAATGCATAATATGATTGTTGAAGATGAACTGGATCTTCACCATGATCTCGACTTTGATGTCCCCGATGTAACACTAACTGTAGAAGCTTCTCACGAGCACACGGTGCATCTAATGGAGTTTATCCAGAACCATCATCGGATAAGGAGCAGAAAAACCCATGATCAACTTCAAAATGATTTGATCGAGCATTTGTGGCAACTCAAGGGATCTCAAGCTTAAGATTATATTTTTTTTATATTAATGTAATTGCCTCAAACTTATTCGAGTTCTTGTATGCACTAAAAATCACATAATTCAAGTAATTCAAAGAAATCACATCTCTAATTAAAGCTACTATATATTACAACTCAAAGAAATCATAACCCTTTCCGAGCTCTAATCTCAGCTTTGCGTAGTTCAAAGTATCATCGCTCTGGCTGTGAGAGCCCCGTGAGATCCTTCATCATGATCTCATCATTCAATTTTCTGTTGCTTTCGTGCTTCCTTTTGAGACTCGGTTTGTGCTTGCAACTTTGTGACTTCGACCATAGTTGTGTTTCCGGTATTCTTATCCCTTCCCTCTTTTCTCTCCTTTCTAGATTGTTCCTTATCCATTTTCATCCATGCGAATGCCTCCTTAAACAGATCGGAGGCGGATTCACTAATTCCTCCATCGATTACCACCTGATTTTTACGCTTACTTGCCAATTTTGCTGCTTTCCTCCCCTCCGATCTTTGCATCTCAGTAGGCCCGTCATTTTCATCTCCGAGGCTCATAACATATGGGGTTGCTGGAGAGGAGGTGTTTGGTGAGGAATCGGACTCCCTCCATCTCCTCGGCTCAGTCCGTACTTGATGAAAGGATTGTGTTTACTTCATCCATTTATGCTGATGTCGTAGCTTCACCCAGTAATGCTCGAATTTGAATGCCTCGTGGTAAAGATCATTGTAAAGCAATTTTGCATCTGCTAGCTACATAAATAATTTAAAATAAATTAAAACCATAGATGATACAATTATTTAAACAAAATCACTCGCTAAGTATTTACTTGGTCAATAAGTCCGGTATCAGATCTTGGTCGTCTTTCGATTTGGCTAACGCACCCGCAAAATTTGTTGACCGACATTTGAATGACCGACCATCGATGCATCATTTGGCTTTGGGTCCGTTCGATCATACAGTGGGTATTGTACTTGCTGTAATATTCAAAAATTCATGCCCAAAAATAAAGTCGTGGTTGCCCGGTACCTTGGATTGTATTTTGGCTCGTGTTGAGCCTGCGGACACAAGCAATCTATCCTCGGGGATGGTCCAGTTTCATTCCCGCTTGCAAGACTTCTTCTTTCTCACGATTGATGCTCGTTCGGACGATGCCTTTCCTTGCGTCGTTGGCTCCTTCTCTGGAATTGAGAACATCGAGTTCCCATCGACTCGGCCGCTACTCATGTATACGTTGAAGGCTGATTCATCACCGGTAAGGAATTGTGAGTACGAAAATTTTTGATACGGATCCATATACTAGTGGGTGGGTGGAAGAAGTCACAATTTATTTTAAAATTGGGTGGGAGAATGAAGAATGGTGGGAGGATGAAGAACGGTCCAAAATATAGCCGTTGCCCCTCAAACGGATAAAAAGTAACCGTTAAAAAGTACATGTTTTGATATATATATCGCGGGCCAAAGGTTTGAGCCCGAGCCCGGCCCGTATATACATATATTAGTAATTTCGGGCCGGATTGGACCGGGTTTGGATTAAAATATGTGTATTTTAATATGAAAAAATCTTCAAAGCTAATATGTATTTACATATTCTTAATGTTAAATGAAAACCTTTTTATAAGTAGCTAACGTTAAGAACCCCTAATGGCTTTGTGGACCTGATTAATCTAGGTTAGAAAATACATCCACTTTTGCGTGTCATCAAAAGGCCAGCTCAAAAGAGCACCCACCGAGTTTAGATAGGAGTGTAAAATGGGTTGGGCCGGGCCTACATATGTTAAGCCCGGAGTAGCCCATCGGGCCGGGCCGGGCAAGATCGCGGGCCAAAGGTCTGAGCCCGGGCTCGGCCCGTATATACATATATTAGTAATTTCGAGCCGGTTTGGGTCATGTTTGGATTAAAACATGTGTGTTTTAATAAAAAAAAATCTTCAAAGACTAATGTGTAGGTTCAAACACAAGAACAAATGGTAATTCCCAAAGTCTGTAGCCACTAAACTATACTTACTTAGTGTTACAAATATACAATATATATAAAAGAACTATGCAGTATATGGTTCGAGCTTTTTGGACCGGACTTGTGGGCTTTCTTTCGAGCTGGGTCGGGCCCGGCTGTGGGCTGAAGGTGGTGGCCCAAGCCCGGCCCATGGTGATTTCGGGCCGGGCCAGATCGGACATTTTACTCGGCCGTTGATTTTCGGGCCGGGTTCGGATCGGTGAGTTTTTTTTTGCACTCCTAAGTTTAGATCTCCTCCAATCTGTCGGTCTCGGTGGTTGGGCCTGCGCTCATCACAGCCGCACGATGGCATCCGAAAGTGAATCATATCCCAGATGACTGCATGCGGATGTGATGCGAGCCGGGCCCACCAACCGGGGCCGACCGACTGAAGGGGATCCGAACTGAAGCCCACGAGCGTGGGTCACATCATCGGACATTCATGAGTGCTTCGATCAAGTCACCGCGAAACGAGGAAGGGGAAACGTGTGTCCATGGAGTTGACATGACCTGTCCGCCACCCGCCGTATCACATCCCGTAAATAGTCTCACAGAACCGTAGCACAACCGAAGTCTACTGGGTAAATTCTCACAAAAACCGTCGGAATTCCATTAACTACACTAAATCTCAAGAGATATTCTACTGGCACACCAATATTTGCTCCCTAAACATTGTTGGAAAGTTTTTTTTATTACAAAATTACCCTCAAATAAAATGATCAAAATATCTAAAAAAAATTATGTTCAAGATAATTTCGACAACCGCACAAGATACAATTTATTCATCCGACCATAGCCAAACATTGTAAAGTATGTTTAGCCGATCACGGCTGAATAAGGATGGCAACGATGCGATTTTGGGTAAAACTGAAACCACACCACAACACCGAACCGTCACACCGAAACCGTACCGCACCGCGTCGGTGTACCATATGTAAAACCGAAACCGCACCATGCGGTACGGTGCACTGCGATTGAACATTGTAACTGTTTAGGTGCGATTTTTTACGATTTTGGGCAAAACCGAAATCGCACCGCAACACCAAAATCGCAAACCGAAACCGCACCGCACCGCGACGGTTTTATATTTTGGCAAACCAAAACTGCACCATGCGATGCGATTATTCACGGTTCTCGATTTTAAACCGCACCATTGCCATCCCTACGGCTGAACATATTGTATCAGGTTTGCGCAATCGGACATATTGTACCATATTTTGCTTTGGTCGGTCGAAAGTAGGGTCTGGACATCGGTTGATGATAACGGAGAGAAAATTTATTGGAGGAACCCACGGAGCCTGGACGGGGGAGTAGGGGAGGGCCGGAGGGTGGTTGTTGAAGAAGGATGGGGTTGGGATTTGTGTGTGCCTGTGGAGTAATTTAAAGTAAAAAGGGTAGTATAGGATTTTTAAGAAAAAGAATGTTTGGGGTGTGAATAGAGGCTCTCAAATAGTTTACCTCCTTTTCTTCGTATATAACGCCTCCACTTACTAATAGATGAGAACCGGGCCACCGTTTCTGGAAGCAGAGTGGAGAGACGTAAAAATCGGACGGGGGAGAAAGGACGAGGCGCGGTGATCGACGATGGAGGAGGTCCTGCGGGAGGAGGCGGCCTGGAGATGCCGGAAGCACCCGACGCGGCGCCTCTCCGGCGTCTGCCCCGCCTGCCTCCGCGACCGCCTCCTGCGCCTCTGCCCGGACTGCGCCAGCGTTCTCCCCTGCGGGTGCTGTGCACCCTCCGCCTCCTCCTCTTCGTCCTCTTCGTTTTCCTCCCTTTCCTCCGCGGATCCGCTCAGATCCGGCGGCTCCGGCGCAGGGATTGGCGCCGTCGGTCGCGTCTCGCACCTCATCGACAGAGAGCCCGCCTTCCGGCGGTCCCGATCTGTCGCCTCCCAGTACCCACGGCCTGGATTGGTCGCCGGAGAGGCGGCGCGGCCGCAGGGGCCTCGGAGTTGGGCGTCGTTGTGGTTCTGGCGGTTCTCAAGGGAGGCGGTCGCGGAGGCGAAGCTATCGAGATCCAGATCGGTGTTAGTTACGAGCTATCCGGATCCCGGCGGCAAGGAGGCGAGGCCGAAAGGGTGGAAGTGGTACTTTCCGAGCCCGATGAATGCTTTCCGTCACCGGAAAACGGCTACGGTGGTGCAAGAGCGGTCGCCTTTGTATAGAGCTTGATCGAATTTTTTTAAAAAATAATAATAAAGGCTGGCCAGAAAATATTCAGTCCACATATGTTCTTTCTCTTACTTTTTAGTCCATTTTTGTTACGTTGGCAGCACTACCCCGCCGCCTCCAACGGGCCACGGCCACCACTAACACTGCATCCGGCCACACACACGCACACAGACACACTAGGGGGTTGCCTTAAAACACCATTATACACCACCTACTAATTGGACTGTTAATTGGGATGAGCTAGCAAGATACCAACTAAGCTTGGACATGATTTCAAACCCGAACTTAAGTTCGCCGTGTTAAGCTCGATCCGTTTTAGGCTCGAAACCGAAATAGTAAGGATGTATTAGTTTATTGAACTATCCCCTCCCGATATATTTTACTTATTTAGAAAAAGTTATGGATAAATTGGTTTTTAGGGAGAGTTGCTATTGTTTAGAATCTCATAGTTTTTGTTACTCTATGTATGCCTATGAATTTAGGTATGTTGCCCATACAAAGATGGTAGGTTTTAGTGAAATTGTGAGATGTATTGTTACTTATACATTGTAGGAGCATAGTGAATTTTATTTTTTCATGAGTTATCTCTCACAATGCTCTTATTCGGGTCGGCCTAAACTCGGCCTGAAATCCGAGAAGGAAAATGGGCTGAACTTGAGCTGAACATGTTGGTAAAACTTTGGGCCGAGTTCGAGCTTGGGAGAGCCACCTAGAGTTCGGACGGGGTTTGGACATATTTTGACCGACCCAGCCAGCCCGATTGAGAGGCCTACCTACTAAACCATCTAATATTTTGCTCAAAGATGGACAACCCTTCGATTTGTAGCCAACTAGATAAATCCAAACACCGTCAAATGTTTATCCTCTTAAAAATCAAGGAAATGACACAAAAAAATACATTACTTGAGCAAAGCCACAAAAGGCTTTGTAACGACCATTTTTTTTTTTTATTATGGCGGGTCTGTTAGAGCCAGCGAGGTTCGCGCACCGGCGCGTCTCAACGTGAGTCGAGGTCGAGTCAGGCACGGCACGGGCAAAACCAGAGAAAGAGAGAGAGAGAGAGAGAGAGAGAGAGAGAGAGAGAGAGAGAGAGAGAGAGAGAGAGAAAGAAAGAGAAAAAAAAACTAATAGAACAAAAACCTAAAACCCAAAACCAAACCCACTATCCTACCCAACTACCCTACCCGAACCTAACCCACCACCCAACCCAACCCGTGAATCTCACTCTCTCTCTTCCTCTCTTCTCCCTCATCCCTCTGATATCTCTCTCTCTCTCTCATCAGCCCTCTCAACCTCTCTCTCTCTCTCTCTCTTGAACCCAAACCCGACCCAATCCGAGCCGCCCCTCCCCTCATCCCGAGCCCACGATTCCGACCCGGATTCCCGCCGGTCGTCGCCGCCCCTACCCTGCGACAGCCGCCCCTACCCTGCGACCGCCACCCCTATCCGCCGCCCCTACCCGCCGCTTCTACCCTGCCAACCGCCGTCCCTCCCCTTCCTTAAAACCCCTGCCCCACTCCCCCACTCCCCCCCTTCCTCAGCCCGACCCCCCTCATCCCCCTCTCCGAGCCCCTCTTCCCCACCCGATCTCTCTCTCTCCTCTCCCTCTTGCTGCGTGTGTGGCGCGCGGCAGCCGGAGCGCTGCCGGCCAGAGGAGGAGCCGCCGCCGGAGCATACCAGCGCTAGGGAGGAGGACGCACCAGAGCCGGGAGGAGCCGCAGCCGGGAGGAGCTATCGAAGCCGATGACCCCGACACTAGGTCGGCGGCCCTTTCCCCCCTTCTTTTTTTTTTTCTTTTTGTATGTGTGTGTGTTGTGGGTTGACCGACCACAGCCACCCCCTTTCGCCTCCTCTTCTCTAGCCACAGCCATGGCCGCCGGCCCGGTGGCCGACGACCATGCAGTCGGCGAGACCCAACCCGGCCAAGCCCCACCGGCCACCACAAACACCAATCTGGCAGCCCTTGTTGCCTCGAGCACAACCGTCACCCTCGACACAGTTATAGCGGCCGCCGGCTATGTAACCAGCGGCTGTGCAGTCGGCAAATCCCGACCAGCCACGGCTAGGCCGATCACCCTGCTGCCCGATCACCAGGCGGCCACCTAATGCTTACATTTCCCCATGTTATTGTGTTGATCGTCGGATTGGCCAGTGGTTGTCCTGCCGGCGAAACCAACCCTGTGCTGGCTGGCCTGTTTCCTTGTGGATCATGTCGACCCCAAACCGGTAGCCGACACTTTGGTTGCAGCCATGGCTACCGGCTCGGTGGCCGACAGTTGTGCAACCAAAGGAGCCCGACCAAGCCTGGCCAAACACCCGGTGGCAGTTAGCCCCGATGATCTCACGCTAAGTTGCGGCTTGGCACACCAACCCTCGACCTCCCCACGATGTCGGTCAAGCCCTAAGAGCCCACACTAGAGGTTAGCGGGCCCGACCTCCCCGGGTCACGCTCGTAGCAAGGTTGTGGATGCCGATGCGGGCCAAACCACCTCGCATAGCTTTTTGCACACAAGACCGACCTTCAACACCTAAGCCGATCGTGATCGGTATTGCTGATTTTGCCATCGACCGATGCGGTTACGGCCGTTTTCTCGGAATAGTGCCATTGAACCCTAAAAAGACTTCTAGCATCGACAATGTCGACTAACCGGGACGATGCCCTTGGCACATCGGTTTGCATGCCAGTAGACCGGTGTCCGATGACGCTACCCTTGGCACATCGGTTTGCGTGCCAATAGATCGGTATTCGATGACGCTACCCTTGGCATATTGGTTTGCGTGACAGTAGACCGGCGTTCGATGATGCTACCCTTGGTACATCGGTTTGCGTGCCAGTAGGTAGACCGACGTTCGATGATGCTACCTTTGGCACATCAGTTTGCGTGCCAGTAGATCGGCATTCGATGATGCTACCCTTGGCATATCAGTTTGGGTGCCAGTAGACTGGCGTCCGATGATGCTATCCTTGGCACATCGGTTTGCGTGCAAGTAGACCGGTGTTCGATGACGCATAAATTCTCGACTCGGCCAATTAGGGCCTAAGCCAATAATATTTTAGTAGCACTTAATGACCATAGGCCGCTGGTATGTTTGGCAGTTAGTGGGCACGTGGACCGAGTCGGAGGCGGAGCAGAGGGCGCCTAGCAGCATCAGCCCGAGCACACCTTCCAGGTGACACTGCACGCTGTTTAGATAGTTAATTATGCTGTTATAGAAATTAAAGGTAGGTGTCCATAACGTTGCATGCGGGTCCTGCCGGACATCGTCGTATATGGTCGAGTGGACCCCGCCTTACATGCGGAGTCGCGAGTCCGACGACGCATGCTTAATAATATAATTAAATAATAAATTTTCTGATTGCTTGGACACCGTAAGTAGGAATTTCCTTAAGATTGAGAATTAGTAATTAAATAATAATTATCGGGCTCACTCTCCTGGATGGAGTGTGGAGACCCAGGCACACAGGAATACGAGCGAGAGTAAATGCTTTATAGTTATTATGATGCATGGGTTGTGAGTGCGGTGCGAATCCCGGGATAAAACATCGAAATTACTTTATTATCATGTTTGTGTGGTATTCTATCATGTGGAAGGATTTGGACCCCCCTGCGCGCAAGGGCCGTGAACCACCCTGCGCGCACAGCCGAAGATTAGTATGCTAGGGGGTCACGGGCAGGGATTGTGGTAAAGCTAATAGGTGGTGCCCTCGAAGAGGGATTGGCCTAGCAATCCTGTCCTGGGATAGTTGAAGCCCCCAAGGAAAGCAAGTTGGGCGGTAGAGCTCCACCGTGAAAGACCGAAAACCCCTTATGATCATATGGGTGACTTTGCGCATGGTGTCGGAGTATGCGCGGCGAGAGAGTTGGCCCTCTACATCGAAATAAAAGGCCCTATAGTAATACCCGATCGGGGGCAGGATGAACAAAATATCTGGGGTTCACATTGAGTGTGTTTAATTTTATTAATTGTAAAATGGTACTCTCGATAACCTAGTGACAGAAGGAATTGTATACAAATGTAGGAAATATATGGACACTTATGGCGTGATTGAGAACATAGTTGGACAACTAGGCTAATCAGAAAACTGTTTATAAAGTGTGGGCGTTATTAATTACCTAGGCAGTTAGCTTGTCACTAGCCATTTATTTGGCTAATCTCCTAATTCATTTTAGGGGTTACTCATTCCCACGAGTAAGCTCTTCTGCAGGTTCTGAGACTCAGGGGTAGCCGCAGTACGAGGCTAGCGGCGGAGTTAGGATGGCGGTGGAGTCTTAGATTACAGTATGTCTTGTAATAGTCAATTTTCTTCTGGCAGTGTAACCGTACTAGATTTGGCTTAGTGTATGTTATTAGTGGCAATGATACAGCTGTATTCTTTTTGGGTAGGCCTCTTCTCAAGGCCCCAAGCCTAGGGTAGCTCACTATGAAAATATACGTTGTAAAGTGAATTAATTGACTAGCCCATTAGATAGGATATGTGAACCAGTGCCCGAGAGCTAGAGAGCGGGCGAGGCTACTCGGCTCGCCGTTAGAGGCTTGAGTCTCGTGCTCCCTTCATAGGGACTTCTATCAGCATGTGGGGCACTGGCAGGCCGCACATGCTGAGAGGATAGCCCGGTTGAGGGTCGAGCGTGATCATCTCCCTGTCGATGAAATGGTATCTCTATATTTTCTTTCAAAATAAAAATCTTTTCATAAAAAGTAAGTTTTAAAATATTCTTTGAGAGAGTAGAAGCCCTGTGAGAAACCCTAATTGGAGTAGACAGTTGGCCAAACGCTAAAACCTTTGGTTTTTCTCAATTCACACCCTAGGAGTCGGTTTCAGATTTCTGGGGCGTGACAGGCTTATAAGTTTTTACTGTATTAAAATAATAAAATATATAGTGTCGAGGAGAAAGAAGAAATCCATTAGGCAAGCAAAGAAACCCCAACACTCTTAATCCTCTCAAACTTTATCGAATGCTCAAACTCTATGAGGACCTTCGACGGCACAGTCATACTCCTCTGCCGTCTCTGATGGCCACAACCACCCTCTCATCTATAACAATCATAGCCATGTCGATAGGCACGGGGCATTAAGTTAGTGTGAAATACTCGTGATAAAACATATAAGAAAATATTATTGAAGACTAACCGAGGAAAAAATGCAAGTTGATTTTTTTTACATAATATATATATAGGGAAAGAGTTTGGTGAAATCAAGTTCACCATTCAAATGGTGAACTCGAATGGAGAAGATGCCACATATCCTAGAAAAGCTAAAAAAGTCAACAAATGTGGCTATATATATATATATATATATATATATATATATATATATATATATATATATATATATATATATATATATATATATAGGGGTATGCAATAATGCGGCATGTGGTAAGTGCGGCACCACATAGTAGCCATCTGATGCACCGCTGCGTGCATCGCATGCACGCAACACGTGCATCAGACGACTGCGGTGTAGTGCCGCACGTACCGCATGCCGCATTATAGCATTCCCCGTATATATATATATATATATATATATATATATATATATATATATATATATATATATATATATATATATATATATATATATATATATATATATATATATATATATATAGGGCTGGGATTCGTTGACAACCCAAAATGGGAGGTAAATTTACCTCCCATTTTTAACTTGATTCAATCGGTGGATAGAGGTTTCCGAATTTGTTGATTTTTTGTGAGGATGATCAACATGGCAAGTTGATCATCCTCACAAAAAATCAGCAAATTCGGAAACTTATAAGGGCGTCAAATGTGTTATCTAAATTAACGGTTCAAATAGACGGTTCAGAAACGTTTGATTCAATCGGCGCCCTTAGAAGTTTCAGATTTTGTTAATTTTTTCTGAGGATGAGCAACTTGCCATAATGATCATCCTCACAAAAAATCAACAAAATCTGAAACTTCTAAAGGCGCCGATTGAACCAAATGTTTCTGAACCGTCTATTTGAACCGTTAATTTGAATAACACATTTGACGCCCGTATAAGTTTCAGAATTTGCTGATTTTTTGTGAGGATGATCAACTTGCCATGTTGATCATCCTCACAAAAAATCAGCAAATTCGAAAACCTCTAACCAACGATTATGGCGAGTTGTAAATGGGAGGTAAATTTACCTCCCATTTTGGGTTGTCAACGGATCCCACCCCATATATATATATATATATATATATATATATATATATATATATATATATATATATATATATATATATATATATATATATATATATATATATATATATATATATATATATATATATATATATATATATAGAGAGAGAGAGAGAGAGAGAGAGAGAGAGAGAGAGAGAGAGAGAGATGCTGCCTATCAAAGCAGCGTTTTTGCTGCTTTGAGACATTGTTTGACCATCCTAGAAGTTTTGGAATTTGATGAAATTTGGTGAGGGTGTTGTCTAGGGTAAGATGATCATCCTCACAAATTTTCATCAAATTCCAAAACTTCTAAGAGGGTCAAATGGTCGAAGCAAAATGCTGCAGATTTTAACGGTGACTGCAGACTACTGATTTTGCTTCGACCATTTGAACCCCCTAGAAGTTTTGGAATTTGATGAAAATTTGTGATGATGATCATCTTACCCTAGACAACACCCTCACCAAATTTCATCAAATTCCAAAACTTCTAGGATGGTCAAACAATGTCTCAAAGCAGCAAAAAATGCTACTTTGATAGGCAGCATCCCATTCCTCATATATATATATATATATATATATATATATATATATATATATATATATATATATATATATATATATATATATATATATATATATATATATATATATATATATATATATATATATATATATATATATATATATATATATATATATATATATATATATATATATATATATATAGGGGGCGGGGAGCCTGCACCCGAGGTGTAGCAACAACGTTGCACCTCCCCCTTGTTTTACCTACCTAGAAGTTTTGGAATTGGATGAAATTTGGTGAGGGTGTTGTCTAGGGTAGGATGATCATCCTCACAAATTTTCATCAAATTCCAAAACTTCTAGGGGGGTCCAATGGTCGAAGCAAAATCAGCCGTCCGTAGTCATCGTTAAAATCTGCAGATTTTGCTTCGACCATTTGATCCCCCTAGAAGTTTTGGAATTTGATGAAAATTTGTGAGGATGATCACCTTACCCTAGACAACACCCTCACCAAATTTCATCCAATTCCAAAACTTCTAGGTAGGTAAAACAAGGGGGCGGTGCAGCATTGTTGCTGCACCTCGGGTGCAGGCTCCCCGCCCCCATATATATATATATATATATATATATATATATATATATATATAAATAGGGAGGGATACTCTTACTCATGGCCTCTTACTCATATAGTTACTTATGATCAGGGTCGTCCATTAGATCCCGACGTACGCTTCGGATTAGATGGGGAGTTAAAGCAATGGTGTCCATATTAAATGCCTGTATTAAAAATCTATATTAAAAGCTCGTATTTAATCCAGACACCATTGCTTTAACTCTCCATCTAATCCTAATCGTACATCGAGATCTAATGGACGATCCGGATCATAGGTAACTATATAAGTAATAGGGCATGAGTAAGAGTATCCCTCCCTTATATATATATATATATATATATATAGGGTCAGGATCCGTGGACATGTATTTTTGACATGTCATCAAGAAACCTACATGGAGGTTTCAGAATTCATTGAA